>SJYV01038704.1:0-20214 GCA_006410875.1 Neotragus pygmaeus | reverse complement strand
AAAAAAAAAACAAAAAAATTAGGTCTTGTCAATTGTACTGATATATCAGTGGTTATTTCTGTACACAAAAGTGTTCTCAATTTTATGACACTATCTGGAAGAAGTTCAACAACACATTGTTAATACTCTATTGCTACAAAATAATTTTAAAGCTCCATGGGAATTTAGATTTGCACAAGTTATTAGGATGTGACCTTTCCCTTAGATTTCTTATTTTAGGATCAACTTAACATGGTATTTCCCCAGTGGGAACTGTTGTACTTCCTTCACAGATAAGAAAAATAGCAATCACAAATTATAGTGAATAAACTTAGGGAAACATATATTTCTGTGATGCAGATGAAACTGAAATCATAAAAGGTGGCCACACGACTCATTCCTTGGGTTTGAAAGGAAAGCCAACTGGCTTGCTAACAAAAGAACACAAGTCATGCCACGTTGGTATTTCCCTGAAGTTTATGCCTAATTGTTTCTTGTCCCAGCTACCAAGTCTTATGACTTTTAAAGATTATTAAAGATGCTTACGTCACTAAATTTCCTACGTCCTGTCTACTGAGAGTATCAAAGGTTAAAAATATCAAACTTTTAATAATTTAAATGATTTCAGATCACAAGATCTGGACTGAAGGACAAGGAGTTCGTAAGTGTAAAGAAACAAAAATCAAAACAACAACCAGAATAATACAGAGAGATCACAGTTGCTCCAATTTATGGTCCATGGAATAGCAATGGCCTCCAACAGTGAAGCTCTCACCATGTTAAGTTGATCCTGTATGGCAGAATTTATGCACGTTATTGGGATGAGTCACAGAATCAAGCAAGCTACTGCGAGGACAGCACAGCTCATTACTGGCATTTTTAAAAAGGCAAACAAAATCCTGGAAGGAGAGATTAGGAAGACACATACATTTTTCCTAACTGGTCTAGCTAGGTGCCCAAAATCAGTATTTGGCACACTGTTAGTTCATGAAAACATGAAAATTATGAGATTATAAAAAGATTAAAACCTTTTTTCCTCTTACAAGAATGAAAGCACAGTTATAATGAAAATCAAGTCATCGCCAAAAGCAAGTTTTTGTATCCTCTCTTATCAGACCTTTGTACAGTAAGTTTTATTAAAATTACTACTTGAGGCCAAACATTGCTTTATTGAAATTATTACTCAAGAGTCTCAAATAGTCAAACCCCTCACTCTACCATGAATTCTTCAGTTTAATAAACTGCGAGCATTACAAAAGTTTTTCTTTCAGGCTTAATTTTTTGCAGTTAATCCTCTACATTTCACAGCAGTGACTCACATTTTTTAGGTAAAGACAGTACTCATTGTGATCAATTTATATGTTTTTCCAGAAGATGTTACAGAGTTTAGACACAGGTTTTAAAATACTGTTTTTGAATGAAAAGATAACTTAGAAATCATGTATCATAATTTCCTAATTTCACAGACATTGAGGGTCAGGGATAGTGTATTTTCTTTCTCAAATTCTATATAAACATACATAAATGTGTGTATATTTATTAAGAACAGGAAAGCAACTTGTAGAAATTACTTTCAATAAAGATGTTGATTATAGATAATCTTTTTATTAAATGATATTTATTGTTGTTATTATGTTGCTTATTTGATAGTAAAATGTATATTACACTGCATTATAGTTAAAAAGCTGTAATCTCTATTTCATATCATTAACTGTTACACTTAACCCCCAAATGAGTTTAGAATAAAAAGAAAAGACAGTCACCAATAATCTTTTTCTACTCATTGTAATGCATTTTTAACATATAATTTTGTATGTTAAAATTTTCTCTTATCATTATATCTTTATCCTAAAATTACTATTCCCTTCAAATATTCAAACTACCAATTTAAAATATTTGATTAAAATAAATCCTTAAAAAAGTGTTTGTTTCCGTCTCTCTGGAAGTGCTACTTAGTTAAACCTGCATTTTCAAAAGCCATCATTCCTTTATAACAACTAGCAACATGCAGACTTGAAGGCCACAGGGACCTGCAGCACAGACTTTATATTTGATTTAAATTCGGCATAGCCCCAGGAAATAATCTACAACTTCACTGCAACCAAGTTGGTTTTTCCTAACCCAGAACAAAACCAACACCTCCTGACACAACCTTGCAACTACCCCAAAGCCCATATTATTTTAATATCTAAACAACCAGTGAAACTCTTCACTCTCCACCTTCATTCTTCTGTCATACACACATACACACACGCACGCACACGCACACACATCCAGAACTAAACGATAATAGATTCAAATGAACAGAAATCATTTAAACACATGCTCTGGAAATATGCCTTTGTTCAGTTTGATGCTAATATATTCTCAGAGCAATGTGAAATGTTATAAAAACGAATAATGCAGGAGTAAATACAGTTGCTCAAAACCTTAAACATAGAACTCCTCTTAAAGCAATTAATCTGAAGAAAAGGACTTTTTTGAAAAATGAAGTATGTGCATGAAGATATTCACTGTGTGTAACTGAATAAGACTAAGCAGTAACTGTATAACAATTAGAAAATTAGAAGCCACCTAAAAACTGGCTTACTAAATTCTGTGATATCACTAAGATGAACTACTGTGTTGTCATTATGACATCTGAAAGCCAGGTAAACAGGGAGAAAGATACATAATCTAACAGGGAAAGAAGCAGAAATACTACATAAACCATAACTGTTAGTGATTTAAAAACATACACAGGTCAGCTAGAACTGCAAGAAATGAAGCAGAAGTTAGAACAGCAGTTTCTTAGTTTAGTATAATGTGATTACCAATGGTCTTTTTCTTATAAACGATATTTCACAGCTTCTCAGTAACAAAAACATCTCGAAAGGATTTTATGTGAAACGAGACAAACCCAATGGCCCAAATTCAACAGCCAAAGTCATTTTATCTGTCCTAGTTCCTAATCTTACTTCTATTATACCACCTCCCCACCTTGAAGGTTTCAGAACCCTATCTGCGTTCCAGTCCTGCAGCTCGGAGTGCATACCTAGCAGCATAGCTGAGCAGAAAGTGTATTTACAGAGGGCAGGCCTGAACCCTGCATGTGAACACATACAGAAAACGATAAAGATCGTGGGGTCCTATTAGTAATTTACAGGACTGCGATTTGCTCTGGCCGGTACACCTCTAATTGAATTCCTTAGCCATAAAATCACTGGGACCAAACGAGTTCAGATATCTTTTATCTAAACCCTTTTTTCTCCCTTACCATCAGTTAACATAATTCTTATGGGGCTTTTCTTCTTTTTATAGATTCATTTGTCTTAGTTATAAATTAACCCAAAAGCAACTCTCCTGACTACCCAGCACTCCTGTTTCCTGTGTGCCAGCTTCCTTTCTACTTGCACCACTTAGGATACGGGGCCATTTAAACTTCTGGTTGGTAAGTGATATCCAGGAAATCATCTCTAGATTTTTAAAGAAGATTCCTCAGAAGGAGAAACACCCCCAGTCAGAGATTCTGCTCAAAGCTGGGCACCTTAGAAAGAAGGGGCAAGGAACTGCTAAAGGTTTCCACTTATTTTTTCACTTTTTAAAGTGCTGGTAAAACATACACTTACATAAAAATGTACCATTTTAACCATTTAAAGATGTATAGCTCTGTGGCATTAAGTGCATTCACACTGCTATGTATCCATCACTACCATCCCAAACTGTTTCATCTGCCCAGACTGAACCTCAGCTCCCTTTAAACACTAACTCTCATTCCCATCCCTCCCAGCTCCTGGTCACCAGCCTACTTGCCATCGCTATGATTCGGGCTATTCTAGATGACACTTCAGTTTCTTCTTGTTTCTCTTAAAGTTTCTGAACTAGCGTAGTTTACCACATTGGTTGAACACACAAGAGAGCTGATGCCAAAAAACCCTTCAGGGAAGAACTAACACTTAGTATTTTGTTTTTCGTGCCCAAATGCTCATTTTCAGAAGCCAGAGTACATGTCTGCCCCTTACTTAGTCTTTCAAGAGTTTAGTCTTTTGATTTTAAAGTGGCTTTGGGTTTTTTGGTGTGTGTGGTTTTTTTTTTTTTCAGTTCAACTGATTTTCAAAGCAAACAATGCAGCTATCGACTTCCTTTAAGAATCAAAGTTCCCTTATTATTCCTTGTATTCACAGAACTCCTAGACATTTTATCTGAAAACAGCGTGATCTTCTCTTAACTTCACCATTCAAATATAGGGCTCCTAATTCTATGGGCTTGTTCAAATGTTGTCTTGTATCAAGAACGGTGGACCAAGAGATCATTAATGAGACATAGACTTAGTTTGCACACTGAAGTCACACCCTGACCATTGCCAGCTAAAATTTTTGCTTAGAGATGGTTTCTGAGGATGCAGAGCCTCGTGGGTGTTTTCCCCAACTCACAGGTTTTCTAGGGGCTGGAAGTAACTGTAGCTGGAGGAAGCCTGTGGAGCTGAAAGAACTATGTGGAGAAGAAGGCTGTGGAGCCTAAGGAAGCTCTATGCACGCACAGGATTAAGAGCTCAAGGTGTGCACTCCTTGATGAGAAGAGTGTTCTAAAGTTGGCAAACTAACAGAAACTCCCTCTGAAAACCAGTGAGAATCTACTGAGAATGGTTACTGAGGGACTCCAATGTAACTTCGAAAGAACGTCTCATCTTGAAATAATTTCAGGTTGACCGAAACATTGCAAAGATATAGTTTCCATGTCACTTGTGCTGGGCTTCCTACTGTGAACGTTTTACAACCACAGCCTGATGAGGAAAACTAATAAATGAGTTGGCATGAGAATGTAAACAGCTTTATTCGGATTTCACCAGTTTTTCCACTCACACCCTTTCTCAGTTCCAGGGCCCAATCCAGGATCCCACATTCTGTTCTGTAGCTATTTCTCCTTATTTCCTCCAGTTTCTCACTCTTTTTTCTTCTCTTTTTTAAGTGGTTTTATGGAGGTATACTTGACAGACAGTGAAGGGCACATGTTGAACGTACAGTGCCTCAGTCTTCCCTGTCTTTCATGCCCTGGACACTGTTGAAGAACGCTGGTGAGGTACTTCGTGGGATGCCTATTTAGATTTGCCCAACATTTTCTCAGGTTCAACTACCGTTATGAATTTGGGGGAAGAATTCTGAGGACCTGATGGGCCCTTTTCAATATGTCTTATTGCTGTGGATATAAACCTACTGACCTGGATTACCTGGTTAAATTGGGCTCTGCCAGGATTCTCCCCCATCAAGTAACTACTTTTCTCTTTGTAATTAATAAGTATTTGGAGCGAGATACTTTGAGGTTCTGTGTCCATATTCTGCTCCTCCTGACACTCATCTTCTGAGTGCTGGTCAGTGGCCCTGCCGGGAGCAGTCACAGCTGCTGGGGTTCTCTGAAGGCAAATTTCCATCTCCCTCATCCCTTTCACGTTTACTAGTTTAAATTCTTCTGTACAGAAAAGTGCTTCTCCTTCCATTTACTTATTCATTCAGTCACTTATTTATTTTGTTTCGTGCCTTACTCGTTCAGTCGTGTCTGACTCTTTGCAACCCCACAGACTGTAGCCCACCGGGCTTCTCTGTCCACGGGTTTCTCCTGGCAAGAATACTGGAGTGGGTTGCCATTTCCTCCTCCAGGGGAATCTTCCCAATCCAGGGATCAAACTGGTGTCTCCTGCATTGGCAGGTGGATTTTTCACCATCTCAGCCACCAGAGAAGCCCTTTATATCAGTATAGAATCATGTGTGTGTGTATATGTATACATACACATATATATACATATATATATATATATGGGGGTTGTAATCCAAAGCTGTAGTTCTTAAAAATTTTATTGTTCAAATTATTCCAGCCTTAGTCACTGGGAGTTGGAATTATTTGAATAATAAAATAAACAACTGTAGCACTGGATTTTAATACCCCAGATAGANTATATATATATATGGGGGTTGTAATCCAAAGCTGTAGTTCTTAAAAATTTTATTGTTCAAATTATTCCAGCCTTAGTCACTGGGAGTTGGAATTATTTGAATAATAAAATAAACAACTGTAGCACTGGATTTTAATACCCCAGATAGAGTATATATACCCAGGCATTGGATAAATTAAGCTACTTTCTTCTCTGTAACCTGGCATCATGGCTGCAAGACTTACAGGGAATCAGGCAAGATATTTTTATTTTTCTCTCAGTTTTACTACTAACGCAGGAATCTAATATAAGGTACTTGAGACTTATTTTCTAAGGATCTGAGTTATTTTCTCAACTTCTAGGTCACTTTCCTATCTTTGTTTTGTCTTAGACAAGTAAGTTACGGTGGCCTCTGTTCACTGACTAGTAGATTATACAGTAGAAAGTATTCTGATAGTCAAAATAAAAGCTCTCTAAGAAATTTTGCAATAAAATACCATGAAGCATTCGCAGTTTGTTTTTTTTTTTTTTTTAGATTCTTTTAAATACAAATTTAGTACAATAAGTGCTGAGTTTACCTACCGTTCAGGAGTGACACTTGTTTAAGGAAACGTCCCTCTTGTGTGTCTGTGGCTTAGACTTGTAAGTTGTGGCTTCTTTCAAACCTGAACAACTGAAAGGAAAGAAGATTTTTAATATACACACATATNAAGTGCTGAGTTTACCTACCGTTCAGGAGTGACACTTGTTTAAGGAAACGTCCCTCTTGTGTGTCTGTGGCTTAGACTTGTAAGTTGTGGCTTCTTTCAAACCTGAACAACTGAAAGGAAAGAGGATTTTTAATATACACACATATTCAAAATTCTTAGACAACCTCAGCTGTCAGATGGATAAGCAGAAATACACGTATTTCCTCTGTTGAATTTCATCCTGAATGCTTGCTTTCCTTGAGCTTAAAATGCTTTGTGTTCTCTAGAAGCAAACAACAGACTGACTCATAAATCATGGAGAATCTTCCTGAAAAGGCAAGTCTGTCACTGATCATGAAAAATTTGAATGTCCTTTGTCTCACCTTTTATGCAGAATTAATAATCACACCTATGTTGCTGAGCAGACTTAAGAAAAACTAGATCTTAAAAGGATTACTAACCTCAAAAGATAGGTGACTGATAAAAGTTATATACAGCAAAGATGACATTTATGAAAATACAAGCTTGTTCTAGAGGGCACATGCCTGCTAACCTACAGTAAAAGTGTCACAACCATTTAGAGATGTCACAAGAGATGCCACACATTTCATGTGGAGCCTTTAAAAATTTTTTTTAACTTTTTATTTTATTTGTGAGTATAGCCAATTAGTAATGTTGGGACAGTTTCAGGTGGACAGCAAAGGGATTCAGCCTTATACATACATGTATCCATTCTCCCCTAAACTCCCTTCCCAGTGGATCAGATTTATAAAAGGAAGACGCAGAGAGCAGATTATTGAGTAATCATGCCAAAGGTCTAAGAATGTGTATCCTTGGCTCTTACAAAGGACTCAGGGATCCGAGAACAGCTGTGTGTTCCATAAAGACAAAATAGCACCCAGTGCCAAAGCCTTATCATCAGGGCCTTCAAAGTCCCAAGTGCCAGACCCAACATTCTGCCCAGTCCAACCTCCCCCAAATTCTCATTTTTCTTTCCTTTTTTAAAAATTCTGCACCCTTCCATCTGGAATTTGCAAAAACTAATCTGTTACACCCAATGAATGACATAAATGTGTTGCTGTTGTTCAGTTGTTCAGTGATGTCTCTTTACGGCCCCATAGACTGCAGAACGCCAGTCCTCCCTGGCCGCCCTCACCATCTCAAGTCTGCCCAAGTTCACGTTCATTGCATCGGTGATGCCTTCCAGTCGTCTCATCCTCAGAGGCCCTCTTCTCCTTCTGCCCTCAATCTTTCCCAGGGGAGGGAATAGCAAACCACCCCAGTATACCTGCTGTGAGAACCTCATGAACTGTATAAAAGGCATAAACGTAGTGGATCATGAATATAAAATGTTCTCATTTTGTTATTTCTGCATTAAAAGAATGTAAACTGCAGCCAGCGTATTTTGTTTGATTATTTGTTTGTTTCCCCAGCATTGGTTAGTACTTCTGTTTGGAAATTGAAAACCTCCTAATGTGAACTCAGTATCAATAGTTAAGGTAACTATTTTGTGTTCAGCATGGGGCACAGACAGAGCTAACCTGCCTGAGTTTTAGACCCTCATGCTTTGCTTTCTGACTGTTGATCTGTATTGTGTAGCAATGTAGTCTGCATGTGAAACACTCTCTCATCTGTTAGTAAAAAATGAAAGGAGTCCCCACATCAAAACTGTTCATAACATATAAAACACACAATACGCAAGAAACAACTTATCTACAATGGATTACCACTTTGACTTTTTTCACCCTTAAGTCAACTAAAAAGGGTTTAAATATGAGGAAACACAAGGAAAGAAATATTGATAACGAAAAATTTGAATAAAATCTCTATCTGAAAAAGTAAAGTAAAGTTGACGCCAGGCTAAGATTAAATCATATTAGCTTTCTTGACACTCACCTGAAATACATATGAATTCATTAAAAAAAAACTGACAGGAAGAAAGTTAAGCTCTCTGGAAACTGCTACGTATTCCTACCTTGTGGCCCTAAGAGTTGGACCAGATAGAAAACTGGGCCAGTTTCTGTGACTTTCAGGAAGTCTCTCTAACTTTTTCTCAAGCCTCTTCCCTTTGGTAAACTCAGTAATCCGCTCTCTGTATCCATTTAGAATCGCACTGTGCCGTAGAAGGTATAGTTTCCAGACATAAAATGTAATAATTGGGGAGAAACAAGATCTATTCTGGGGGCAGTATATACCAAGGGTTATAGTTCTTTCATGTTCCCCGTCTGTTCAATTAAATGCAGACTGGTGTAGAGTCATTCATTCATAAATCTCTCTCCTCATCAATGTAAGCCAGAGAACGAGGCTGCGAAGAGAGCAGACGAGCCCCTCCCACTTCAACAGAACCCACCCTAGACAGGGTCTGTTCACATCCACCTTTCTATTATCTGGGACAGGCAAAAATTGTTTCTGAGTAGAAAGAAAAAGAGTGACCAAATTAATTTTCAACACCTAACAGGAACAAAAATACCAACTTCACTTATTGACACTAATGTACAAATAAAATGCTAATGAACAAATGCCAATAGTATAGGAAAAGAATAAAACACCATAATAAAGTTGGATTTATCTCAGAAAGACAAAGAAGATTTAATATTGGAAAACCTATTAGAATAATGTGTTCCAGCACTGGGTCAAATTTTAAAAGAAACCACATGACTATCTCAAAAACCACCAGAAAAATACCCAGTAAAATTCAGCATTCATTCTTGAAAATATTTCCTTAGAGAGCTAAGAAACTCTAAAAACAAGAATATTAATCTCAAAGTTACAGCCAATATCATCTTATTTGCAAAAGATTACAGCAGCATCTCCCCAAATATGCGTTCTATAGATAACTAGATTCCTCGAGATTTTCCAGTGGAAAAGCTTCCACCACGAAATGAATCTGCACATACTGTTCATATTTGGAGATTAATAAAGTACATTAACATTGCATATGTTCTGTAAGCTCCACAATGAGGAAAAAACCCAACAATATCAACAATAACAATCTGCATAGCTATTTAGCTCACTAAATGTACTTGGACATTTTTCTCACTTTCTATTAGTTCACTCAACCCACTTCAGTGTGGCTTTCGCCACCCACCTTTCTACTGAAACTCAAGCAAAAGTGACAAGTGGGCTCCTTCTTAATAAATCCACTGGGCTTTTCTTGGTTTTCATTCTATTTGCGCAATGGTTCGCTGGTAAGTGAAAGTCGCTAAGTCGTATCTGACTCTTTGCAACCCCATGCACTATAGCCCACCAGGCTCCTCTATCCATGGAATTCTCCAGGCCAGAATACTGGAGCAGTTGCCTTTCCCTTCTCCAGGGGATCCTCTCAACCCAGGGACTGAACCTGGGTCTCCTGCACTGCAGGCAGGTGCTTTACTGTCTGGGTCACCAGACGTTCAAGGAGGCTCAACTCAAAACCACAGGAGACCCTTCTCACGTCCCTTTCCTTTGACTTTTTCAAGTCCTATTCTTTCCAAAGCATCTCCTTCAGCAAAAGTCCTCCTAACTCAACATGTCCCCCGTTCCCAGCCCAGTAATGTCACAATCTCGTCTTCCTCTCAGTGCAAGCTCTTTAGAACTGTGGCAACTTAAATCTCCTCCAACTTTTCATGTCCAGCCCCTTTCTACTCATTCTCCAATACCTGACAAAAATGCAGGAACTGACCGCGTAAAATCATCTATTCTAAGGGACAGGGGAAAGAAAAGAAAAAGAAAGAAAGTGAAGTTGCTCAGTCATGTCCGACTCTTTGGGGCCCCATGGACTGCAGCCCACCAGGCTCCTCTGTCCATGGGATTTCCCAGGCAAGAATACTGGAGTGGGNTATTCTAAGGGACAGGGGAAAGAAAAGAAAAAGAAAGAAAGTGAAGTTGCTCAGTCATGTCCGACTCTTTGGGGCCCCATGGACTGCAGCCCACCAGGCTCCTCTGTCCATGGGATTTCCCAGGCAAGAATACTGGAGTGGGTTGCCATTTCCTTCTCTAAGATGCTCTCAAATGAAAAGTCTCTTTGGTGCACTGAGGGAGGGCAAAAGTGTATGAATGCTCCCAAATGACTAATTTCTATCCCATTGAGTTAAATACCTGGTCTGCCACTGACCTACCCGTCCCCAAATTGCTGACTGATTCCATGAGAAGTCAGAGTCAAGATGAGCCAATCATACCCTTCCCTAGATTTTTATAACATTTCCATTCAAAACTGGCTCTTAAATTGATGTCTACAGCCTGAGGTGACAAAATAAAGTGACTTTATTTGAATGAAGAGGAATTTAAGAGAACGGGAAAAATGGAAATAAAGAAATCTCCTAAGAGGGGTTGGTTTTCAGTGACAGTGGAGTTACTGAATATAAAGATTTGGTGATCTACTTTACTTTGTCACAAGTAACAATTGTAAGTCCTTTCAAGTTGCTTCCTTCTAACACATAAACCAATTGGCAGGGAAGCAGAACAACGGAAAAGCTTGGATCTAATCCTTGGGTACATCTGAATGTACACTTCTGTGGATGGAACTGTTGGGTGTGGAACGGTGCTGGTAGTATGGGGTGTAGTTATCTCATTCTCCAGCAGGTTAAATACTGGGAAATCAGACTCTTGTTAGCGTGTGCAAGACAAGGTGCCTGGGTTTACGCTGCATGAGTTCAGATCTTAGTTTTATCACCTGGCAGGTTATTTTTACCTCTCTGTGCTTGTTTCTTCATCTGCACAATAGAGATAATAGTGTATACCTTTAACAGGTTGCTGGACGACTAAAATGAGACAATGTACGTAACGTGCCCAAAATAGAGCCTGATATAGGATCAGGGCTCGGTAAATATTAACTACTACTATCAATTGCTGGGTTATTTTTTCGATGCCTGAGATAGTCAAGGAAGAGTCCTTTAGAAGGATGGGTAAATGACAGTTTAGCTAAGGATTTAAACTGTGGAGCAGACTGAAGTGGAGACTGAACTGGAAGGAAGCGTTATCTAAACATGAAATCCTACGGTTACATTTATAAACCAATCTTTAAGTTATCCCAGTGAATAATAATATTACTCCAAAAAGTCATGATACTTATTCAGGATGAGGAAGGAGAATGAAACTGTAGATTTGAAATGAAAAGCAATAGGGACTTCCTGGTGGTCCACTGGCTAAGACTCTGTGTTCCCAATGCAGGGGGGCTGAGTTTGATGCCTAATCAGGGAACTAGATCCCACATGCTGCAGCAAGAGCTTTCGAGCCCCAACAAACATCAAAGATCCTGCAAGCCACAACTAAGACCCGCCACAGTCAAATAAATAAATAAAACTAAATATTAAAAAAAAAAAACCCAAGACTTCCAAACTTAAAAAAAAAAAGCAACAATTATTTGTTGAGCATCTGATATTTGTTAACAGTGTTCTAGGCACTGGGGATAAACAATGAACAAAACAGAGAAATATTCCAGCTCTTGTGTAACTGTGTAAATCAAGATGTAATTTAAAAAATTAGATGGTACTAAAGGATCCCATGATATATCTGATACATGTACCATGTGGAAAAATGAGGAACTAAAGTTGTTAAAGACAATTAGCTATTTCAATAAGCTACAGTGCTTTACTAGGAATTATGNAGAGAAATATTCCAGCTCTTGTGTAACTGTGTAAATCAAGATGTAATTTAAAAAATTAGATGGTACTAAAGGATCCCATGATATATCTGATACATGTACCATGTGGAAAAATGAGGAACTAAAGTTGTTAAAGACAATTAGCTATTTCAATAAGCTACAGTGCTTTACTAGGAATTATGACTTAAGATCTGTTGATCCCCTTCTCCAAATCTGAGGATTAGTGATTCACTAATTTTTAAAAAAATCAATAAAAATCCATTTATAAGTGATAATCAATTTTATTTCATATCTGAAAGAGCAACATAAACATGTTGCTCTGTTACATTCGGAGCAAAAAAATCCTGAATGTACTCATGGTGACTATAGTTGTTAACACTGTATTATATAATCAAAATTTGCTAAGAGCATAGAACTTACATGTTCTCTCCAAAAAAGAATAAATAAATAAATGAAGGAGAGAGAGGTATTTGTGAGGTGATGGATGTTAATTAACAAATGGAGGGGATCTGTGTATCTTTCACAATACATAGGTATTTCAAATCACCAGAATGTACATTTTAAATTTGTCAGTTATGTCAATTATACTGCAATAAAGAAAAAAAAATACCCATGTCCTTATTTGATTAGTAGATTAAAAATACATTCCTTTTCCATACTGTATTTAAGAGACTGCACCAAAAACAGAGATACTAGAAACTGGGAAATGAGAAAAGGAAGAGGGCCATCAGACGAGAGAGCAGAAAAAGAAGGAAAAAACAGGACAGGATATGGAAAACACCAGAATATTTAAAAAAAGGAGGGGGCTGGGGAGTAAGAACAGAGTTAGAGTAACAACGGTGCGGTGGTAAAGGACCCACCTGCCGGTGCAGGAGACGCGGGTTTGAGCCCTGAGTCAGGAAGAGCCGCGGGAGGAGGAATGGCAACCCGCTCCGGTATTCTTACCCGGGAAATCTCCTGGACAGAGGAGCCTTCCGGCCTACTGCCCATGGGGTCACAAAAATGGTCGGCCACGACTAAGCAACTCGACAATAAGAAACAAAAGAGCAGGAATGGAGGGGCAGGGGGAGGCAGGAGGAGGGTGGGAAGGAGGAAAGAGATGGGGGAGGAGAGGCCCAGGAAGCAGAGCCCGAGGAAGCGGCTTTTCCCATTTCAGCTCAGCTGCTCTCTGTGCATACAGACTCAGAAAGGGCCAGCACTGGTACCTTCAATGTTGTGTGGAAATTAAGAAGCCTCCACAATTACTGAGCCAAAAAGTGTTCACACTGGTAATTACAAAAGGATGTTGTTGCCTTCAGGAACCTGTCTTCGTATTTTTTCTCTAAACTCACACTTTCTTTACTTTCGTGCCTTTGTTTATAGCAGTTTCCCATGTGAAGTGCTTTGTCCACCGTTTTGTTCGATGAACAACACTCAGCAAACATTGATTGAGTACAGGGCTTCCCAGGTGGCCCAGCAGTTCACCTGCCAAGGCAGGAGATGGCAGGAGATGTGGGTTTGATCCCTGGGTTGGGAAGATTCCCAGGAGGAGGAAATGGCAATCCGCTCCAGTGTTCTTGCTTGAAAAATCCCATGGACAGAGGAGCCTTGGGGGCTAAAGTCCGTGGGGCCTCAAAGAGTCAGACATGACTGAGCGCTAAGCAGGCATGCGTTACTCCTACAGGAGTCCAGTTCTCCGGATCCTCCCAAGTACAATCAATCTACGATCATCTGAGCTGCTCAGATGTTGACAGTAAGAGTTTGAGACTTGTCATAACTAAGGGAAATAAGCTGAATAATAAAAGTTATTTGAGCTTTCACCCACACCAAAATGGAATCCCAAAGACATTCCCCACATGGGTAGCCATGCCTGGTCTTGTTTGGCCTTTGTGTTACATCACAGGAGTGGGGACTAATGATTTAGGGGTCAGCAGACTGCCTGTGATTTATGTAACTTACTTCTGCAGAAATCTGCATTGCCTGTGCAAATGTCACGTGGAAGAGGAACTTCACGAATAGTAAAATTGGAAATAAATGACAGTTGAGAAGGCATTCGAGAACAGTACTTTCTTTAAAAAGAACTGTGGAACTCACTGCGCAGGTATGTTTAAAAATCAAATTTGCAGGCAAATTTAGGGAAATATAATTACAAGTAATGATGAGAATGGCAGTAGACGTTGCTGTTCTGATACGGTCAAATAATAAGAAAGAGAAACGTCATCTCCAAAAATGCTGCAATCGCTAGCTGTATACCTGAAACTTACGCAATACTGCCAATCAACTACACTTCACCTTAAAAAAAGAGGAAGAACTCTGTTCTTCTAAGTTAATGTTATAGAACAGGGAATCACCTTAACATCGGAAGGGACTTTATAAGGTCCCTGATTCATTGCTCCTATCAAATAAGACCTCTTCACAGACAGCCATTCAGATTCTGCCTAAATATCTCTACTGACAAAAGCACGCACATGGCACTCACACGAGAGCCCTCCCCACCTTTGGACAGCTGCAGTTGTGAGATTTTTTTCTTTACGCTGAGCTCACGTATGCCTCCCTTTAATTTCTAGCAAGCCTTTGACAATCTATGACCTAGGAGCTCCATAAAGGACAGGAGCCACCTGCCTTGCTCACTGTTCATCGAGAGCCAGCAGGACGCGTGGCACAGGGTGAAGTGCCATAAAAGTGAGCCATAAACCTGACCACACGGCTGACGACTGCCCTCAAGACCCGGTCCCTAAGTCCAGTCCACCTGTCCTCCAGGGCAGCGGAGCTCTAACTCAGGACCAAGGCAGTTTCTCTTTAATCTGTTGTGGATACTTCTATAAAATACAAAAAAGCATGTGCCTGAATGTCATGACAATATAGACTTCTTTCCCCCCGTTAACGACGTTTTTCATTTATTTTTTAAATTTGACATATAGTTGATTCACAATGTTGTGTTAGTTTCAGGGGTACAGCAAAGTGATTTAATTATACATACATATATATTCTTTTTCAGATTCTTTTCTACTATAGGTTACTACAAGATACTGACTATAATGCCCTGTGCTATACAGGAGGTTCTTGTCGATTATTTATTTTATATACAGTAGTGTATCCGTGCTTAGTCACTCAGTCAAGTCTGACCCTTTCCAACCCCATGGACTGCAGCCCATCAGGCTCCTCTGTTCATGGGATTTTTCCAGGCAAGAATCCTGGAGTGAGTTGCCAGTTCCTACTGCAAAATACATAGTATATGTATCTACTAGTCTCAAAGTCCTAATTCATCTCCCCCTTCCCTTTTGGTAAGCCTAAACTTGTTTTCTACCATAAACGGCTGTAAACGCTTATCCTCGTATCTGCGCTTACCTTTTACCAAGTCGGAAACCAACAATGAGCAGAGCAGCATCAGGGCAGGGGCCGTCTCCAGAAGCTGCTTCACAAAGGCCCTCTCCTTTTGTCTCTTTCTGTTCTGACAGGCCCTCCTCTGTCCAGATTTTGCGATAGCCTCCTAGCTGCTTGCCCTGCACACTACTGCCAAATGAACCTTCTAATTAAATCATCTCACTCTTCCCCCCAAGACCTGGAATCCCAACCCTCCTTACAAGATAAAGCCCACACTCCTTTGCCTACACCCCAGAACCTCTCTCATCCCATCTGAAATCTACACCCAATCCCATTTCTCACTCCTCACACAGACACACGACCCGCTTCCGCTGGGATGATCTCTGCAGAATGACCTCTCAAGCCTGTGCTTATTCACTAGTCCAGGCTTCGTTTTCTTGCCCTGGAAATTCTTTCCCCCTCCTCTTCTGCCGTCTCAAGCCCTGAACTTTTTTTGCTTCTGCGTAAAATTCACATACATAAAATTAACTGTTCTAAAGTGTGCAGTGCAATGATATTTAGGGCATTCTTAAAGTCGTGCAACTGTCACCTCTATCAAGTTCTAAAACAGCTTAATCTCCTCAAAAGGAAATCTTGCATCATCAAGCAGTTACTCTCCTGGCCCCCTCTGCCTCCAAGCCCTGGCAACAGATAATTTGCTTTCTATCTCTATGAATCTTCCCAGTCTGAGTATTTCATATTAATGAAATTGTATTTTGATTCCTTTTTTTCTGTATATTTAAAAGTCATTTTCCATTTTTCCAAAATTAATTTTTATTGGAATACAGTTGCTTTACAATGCTGTCCTCCTTTCTACTTTACAGCAGAGTGAATCAGCCACGTGTCTACAGAGAAGCCCTCTTTTGGATTTTTCTTAAGGTTATCCTGTCAATTCCTCAATTTTCCACATATAATCCAATACCCATCTCCTCGACAGGCTTTTCATGGGCTTACCCTCCACTCCAACTGATCTTGCCATTCTCGGAACTTTTGCGCATTTGTTTTCTGCTTTCTCTAGTCCTTCACCACCCACTGATTTGGAATTTTGGTTAACTGCTTCAACGTTGCCCCTTTTCGACTCACGTAGCTTCTAAACTCGGGTCTAGGAGCTTTGCTGTCTCCCTTTGTGCCTGGAGCCTACTGAGCCTGGACGTGACTCATTGTGTCCGGCTGTGCGTGAATGAGGTGCGAGTGAAGGATGCTCGAGTCTGGATCCTCAGTGCGAGCCCGCTCCACGCTCAGGTCGGTTCTTATCCTTCCTCCCGTTGTGGCCTCCTGCCTGCCATGTGCTTCTCCCTCAGTGCCCCAGGTGTAGGTATGGGACACCTCTCTGCCCTGGTAGGAGATGAACAGGTGTGGCTGCAGGAGGGTGATGGCAGGCTGCCCAGGGGTGGAGAGGGTGCAAGCTGCTTGCACTGATCTCTTGCTAAGAGACTCCCACCTTCATTCCTCAGGCACACATGAAGCACCGTGGAGAAAAGTGGGCGTGCGGAGCTGTCACAGGGCCACGTTAAAAAAAAAAAGTGTGCCTGTTTGCTTTGCTTTCATATGTAAATCGGTTCCTTTGCCTGGTATTTTGATTTGAAGTGGCTCATAAACGTGTATCTACCTTGTAAAAGGAGATTAACTGTTAAACAATTATGGTGATAATACTTGTGATTCACATATGAAATAGCTGAGCATATAATTATTTTATACATTAGAGACAAATGAATAGGCCGAGACCATGTAGTGTTTTATCTAACAATTGACACGACGTTTGAAAGGGAACCGGTTTTATTTTCTGCACGAGTAATAAATCTAAGTAACATTCTGGACCATACATCTGTAGGACCTTTTCTCCCTGCTGTAGTATTAAACTAAATTTGTTACAGTTGCCACTGGAAGTCTCCAAACAAGAAAGTAAAACGGCGCCCTGGCCCTCAGGCCATTTAAAACCTGTTCTTCTGACCAGGACAAGAAAAAGATCCAACATAGAATGCTAAACTCTATAATTAACATTTTTTTTTCTCTTTCATATCCCATTTTGCTTGCTTTAGCAGAGCAAAATGGAAATTTCTTCTGGCATTAATTTCATATCACTCTGTGTAACCAAAAATGTTAAAATAGAAATAAACATTTGTAGAGAGTAATTTAGGGAATTCCCTAAATATCAGTAAAGAATCCGCCTGCAACGCAGGAGACCTGGGTTGGATCTCTGGGTTGGGAAGATCCCCTACAGAAGGGAATGGCGACCCACTCCAATATTCTTGCCAAGAAAACCACATGGACAGAGGAGCCAGGCAGGCTACAATCCATGGGGTCACAGAGAGCCAGACACGACTGAGCGACTTTCACTTCACATTAAAGATGTGCAGAAGAGTAGCACTGAGAAACCCACAACGAAATAGCACAAAGCAGTCCTCAACATCAAACCGAGCTTGACAGCATTTATAAAGTACTGACAGTGTGCTCAGTCCCCTGTGCTGTGGGCTGTGAATTAGGGAAGGTAAGCAGGGCATGTACACACGAGAAGAACAAAAAGATCCTCAACGCTCATTTCTACTCTCTAGGAATTCATCATTTTGCTTGGTACAGAACTTGCACATAAAACTTGTAAGACCTGACTGCAAACAATCAGCAAATACAATGAGTAATATAGAATCTGGAACGTGTTAAATTGCATTTCAGAGTAAATCTCTTCCAATTTTGTTTCAGCTAAAAGTCAAGTTAGTCTGCATTTTCTGAGTTTAATAGCTAGTGGCCAGGGTGAACTATTTCACAAGCATGTTGTGTGACATAGGAAATCCATCTGACACTTAAAACTTAATGTGTGGGGCAAAAACAAAATGTCTGTGTGTATGCGCTGTGCTTTGTCAGGATCAGAGATGGTTCCAGCAGGTATGTACACATGGTCAAGGGCACACGAATCATGTGAATGGCCTAAAGACACATCATACCTATGTGCTATGTTCCGTCACTTACTAATCTTCTTAACTTTCACTGAGTTTGGTTATTGGCCTGCCTGGTGCTAGATTCTGATTCCCTTCCCCAATCTGAGAAGCACCTGGGCCACCAGCTATAAAGTCATGTCTCCAGGTGGGCAGAGTTTTCTTCCTGTATAAGGAAACCTAGTGCTGGAAAGCGAGGGGTCATCTGATAAATGTCCACGGAGCTTTGAATAAATTATAGGGGGATTTGTAAAGTTTAAAGGTTTTGGTTACATCTGCACTGAGATGCACTCTAATATTCCATGTCTATAGAAGAAAATATTAATTCTACTTAATGTCATATAACTTCCTTCAAAATCTATTTTCCTTACCATTTGTTTCCCCCAAAGTTTCGTGTTGTTTAGGATTTATCTCTAAGCGGTCAGCAAGACATTTTCTGAGAATTTAAAAACAGGACTGAAATGGTAATCAGACAACTGGGTCTTGAGTACAGAAGTTGAAATAGCTGTAATACTGACACTGACCAAAAGACAGTCATTTGAAGTCAGATCTGGGTCTCCTTTTACTCAAACAGTATATTCTAAATATTTAAAAATTCCAAATATGCTTTTAAAAGGTAAGTTGCTAACTTTATTTCCCAGGGGAAAAAGTATTGTTGTTGTTTTTTAAATTTTAATGGGATAGCCTCAGTGAAATTTGTTTCACATTTTTGTTAGGTGTAGTTCATTTTTCTGATAAATAAGGTTATGAACTAAATCCACTTGGATAGTTAACCACTTAACTATATCCATTTTGAAATTACTATGAAATAAATACTCCTTCCGCAAAGTGAATCAGCATCCTATTAGTTGTATTTTTAAGAAAAGTTGATAGCTTATTAACAAAAGATGCATCCTTATATCCGTTGCTAGTAAACTTTGTTGCGAAGAGAGAAATGAAATAATACAATAATTATATTATTCACTATGTGTGACACATACTACGTATGTATAACCTGAAATAATATAAGAGATTTAGGAAAAATATTCAAGGACACAGGTGTTCCCCTCCTTCACATCTAACTCAAAGACAGCCACCCAGTTGCAGGCTGGCCTGGCAACGCTGCTGGTCACGAGGCAGGACTTAGACTATTGCCTGCTCTTAGTCATCATGTCTCGCACTAACACCCGCGTTAAATCTAGATAACAACACTCATGAATGTCAGGAGGGATATCCGTGTCTGTTTTGTTCACTGCTTTAAACTCCTTCTCTAAAACAGCTCTTGGCACAAAGTAGGAGCTCAATAGATTTTTGTTGGATAAATAAATCTTCACTAAAAAGGAGCTTCTCCTCTGTCTTGTTTTTGTCTGTTTTGTTCTTGGGAGTGGGAGGGTCATCTCCAGGTTTGTGATAGCCGCTGAGGTTTGCCTTGGGCTGTATTAAGGATTAAATCATCAGAAATGGTGTCGGGGGAGGGGAAAGAAGAGAGAAATAGCTAATATCCCTGATATAAACTTTCTAAAATAACGTTTAAAACTTTGTTTTCATTTAGATAAAGGCTATTCTAAAGGCATCAGGCTGATATAAATTTCTCAAAGGAAGTTCCAAAGAAAGTGACAAGAAAAATGTTACCTGTAATCTGAGTTGAAGGCAAAACTATTTAATTTTCCCTCTGGGATTTTTCTAGAGCAATGCAACAGAAAAAAGGAAGAAGTATTCAATTCAAAGGACGTTGCTGTGTGTGTGTATGTGGACAGTATACACATACGCATTGCTGTGTGTGTCTTTTACTGTGTTCACTCTGAGGTC
>SJYV01038703.1:306887-329658 GCA_006410875.1 Neotragus pygmaeus | reverse complement strand
AAAAAAAAAAAAAAATCCCGCATAGCATTCTGAATGTAAAAAGTGAAGGGTTTACTAAGTTCTTACTCATGGAAATACATAAAGTGTCTCAGGTAATAGTATATTCACCAGTTCACTGATTTAACCAAATAACTTTAATTCATAACATTGATTTTATTAATTAACAAGCTGTCAATTTGTTCCATAAAAAGTCTATTTCAAAGTTTTATTTCATTAATTAGCAACATCTCTGGCACTTCCCAATGACAAATATTGCTGAATTATGGAATTAGACTTCAGATTTAATAATGATTTTAGAGTGTAATTACTGAAAAATCCCTGCATGTAGATTAAAACACACACACACATCACGTAACAATATAATTTACCTACTGCATAATAGTGACTGTCTCCAAGCGTAGAATAAATTTCACCAGCCTAAACCAATTGATGATCATTTTTGTTAGCAGTGTTTTTGACTCATGATGTGATTCAGCTCCAGCCTATGAGGAGAGACCTACTACAGAACAACCGAGAAAAATTTCTTTGTTCTTAAAATGCAAAACATGGAAGATAGATATTCTATTTTTCTGTTTAATATTATGCCTCTGGATGAAATAGTAGGAATTATAATTGTTATATTGTGCTTAGACGGCAGAACAGAAAGATGGAAAGAACCTGTTTTCTTAATGATGTCACTGACAGAATTAGAAGCCCTACTAGTTTTTCTAGTTCACAATTTTTAATATAATAAATTTACATAATTTTTAAACTGTGTTTAGATTACCTTATGTAACCAGGCTAAAAGGAATTCTGCCTGATATAAGTTTGTGTCTGTATCCTAAAGAGCCTAATTTTCATAGTTTCTCAGATTTCAAGATAAAACTACCAATTTAGAAAGGCATACTTCTAAATATTTGTTATTACAGAATGGGTAGACATTAAGTAAGTAAGCATTAGTCACTCAGTTGTGTATGGCTCTTTCTAACTCCATGGACTGTACAGGCTTCTCTGTCCATGGGATACTCCAGGCAAGAATATTGGAGTGGGTTGCCATTCCTTTCTCCATATTAGATGGTAGGCGTGTAATAATATCTGCTATCTGGATGAAAATTCATTCTGAGGTATCATATTCTAAAATCTAAACTGGTGTAAAACTGTAATCACACACACACACACACACATACATATATATGATCCAGCCTTCATCATCAATACCATGACCGGTTTGCTGAGGTGAAGGGAAACACTATCCCCAATTTATTAGTGGGTAAACTGAGTTTAGGAGAAGGCAATGGCACCCCACTCCAGTACTCTTGCCTGGAGGGTCCCATGGATGGAGAAGCCTGGTAGGCTGCTGTCCATGGGGTCGTGAAGAGTTGGACACGACTGAGCGACTTCATTTTCCCTTTTCACTTTCCTGCATTGGAGAAGGAAATGGCAACCCACTCCAGTGTTCTTGCCTGGAGAATCCCAGGGATGGGGCAGCTTGGTGGGCTGCCATCTATGGGGTCGCACAGAGTCAGACACGACTGAAGTGACTTAGAAGCAATAGCAGCATACATATATATAATATGAATATTGAGAAAGTGAAAACAGAAGTAGATATGTCAGGTATATTTAAAAATGTATCTTTAAGCATTATCCCTGACATTGTGGATGGAATAATTGTTTTCTTCCACATATTTAAAGATTATTATATAGTTCAAATAAATATTGTTAGATGTTTAAGATCTGCTATTTTTGTAGTTATGAAAAATAATTTCTTTGATAACATATTACCTTTTTTCAACAACTACTATGGAATATATTTACACCTTTTATTTTATTTTCTTTATGATTTTATTTTTTAAATTAATTAATTTATTTATTTTTTAATTTGACTTTACAATACTCTATTGGGTTTGCCATACATCGACATGAATCCACCACAGGTGTACACAAGCTCCCAATCCCAAATCCCCCTCCCACCTCCCACCCCACAACGTCTCTCTGGATCATCCCCGTGCACCAGCCCCAAGCATCCTGCATCCTGTATCAAACATAGACTGGTGATTCGTTTCTTACATAATAGTATATATGCTTCAGTGCCATTCTCCATATTTACACCTTTTAATATTCTCAATTTCTTTGATTTTGGTTTTGCAAACAAAACAGGAATAGTATTTTCCTATTGTAGCGTACTTCTGGATTGTTAGAAAGGATTAAGTCTCAAAATTTAAAAATCGTGATATTTCTAGTTTTGCTACAATATATCAAATATACTTTCAAAGTCAGTTATTTTGCTGTTAGTTCAATTTGATATATTTTGGTAGAGTTCTGCCTTCTGATGAAGAATGGAAAATAATACTCTTAAAACTTTAAAATTAGAGCAAAGGATGGTTAACAGGAATGAGTGGGGGAAAAAAACTGTTTCACAGATAGAGATCTACAATAACATCTGATAATATAAGGCTTACCGGATTTTGTTTCCAGAAAAGAGATATACATTTTTTAAGTAGATAAGAAGTAATACTGTGGCTGCCATAGCATATCAGGGATAAAGATTAAAACAAAATTTCAACATGCATAGGCCTAAGTCTTTCCACATTCCATCCACATACCTGCCAAACAAAACTGGATTGAAAGAACACAGAAGTAGACATTGAGAATATAATTTCTTCTGGGTTACTATGCTACTCTCAAATAGTGGCCCCCAATAATTTCTTCCCTTTGCACACCAATGCTTTTTCTCACATCAGGAGGCAGATATTATTTTCTCTGTCCTGAATCTGGATCGGTCTTGTGACTAGTCTTGACAAGGAAATGCATCACATGTAACATCAACGGACTTTCAAGGAAGGAAATATATCATCACAAGTAACATTAACAGACTTTTCATAACCAGCCTTACTTTAAAGGACTGCAAGTTTTCACTTCATGCCTATAAGAACTGAGCCACCACTCTCTGATAAGCTCAGCTACATATGGTTAAGGGGGGAGGTGTTTCACTAGACAGCCTCAGTTGATTCCCCAGCTGTTTCTTTGCACCAACCACTAGTTGTGTGAATAAGCCATTTTGAGGGTTTCAGACAAGTGAGCCTTTTAGTTGACTGTAACCCACAGAATCATGAGAACAATAAACTCGTTATTTAATCCACTAAGTTACATAGTCATTTTTGATACCAGAGTTGAGAAAGGCTTAAAGATCCACATTCTATAAAGATTCATCATTTTCAACTTTGAGAATTGTCAGTTCCTTTTCCTTGATAAGTTGGACAGCAGTTAATGATTGTTCTGTCCAGGCTCTGAATGTTTTATGACTTACCAGTCCAGGGAGGTATTCCTCTGAATGCCTAGCAATTGGAACAAAGAGATATGCTTACCTGAGAAGAATAAAATTGAAGTTAAAGGAAAAAAAGAATAAGAATTGAGATCTAAAAGTCCTATACTGTCCAGCAATTTCTGCTCAATTACCCCCTCTAGAGATGTGAACTGCAATATATCTTTATTGGGAAGATGAAAGGTGAAGGTCACATTTGTAACTTCTTCAAGCTGACAAGAGGCTTGTAGACCCTACCTAGTTGGGGTCACAAAGTTCTCATCTTATTAAGGGGCCCCAGGGTGTATTCTGTTGTTATTTCAGTAGGGTCCATTTTGAAGAGTGACCAAAATCTCTGCATCACTGTTCTCTTGTCTGGGAGTCTGCTGTGTCCTTAGAAGGAACAAACTAGGCAAGTAGATTAAAAAGGCAGGAACCAAAAATCAGTAAAAGAATTATTGCAACAAGTGGACCAAGCAAGAGTAAGAACCAGGTCACATTTGGCAGTGACTTTGACCTTGGTCCAGGCTTCCCTTGTGACTCAGCTGGTAAAGAATTTGCCTACATTGCTGGACAGCTGGGTTTGATCCCTAGGTTGGGAAGATCCCCTGGAAAAGGGAAAGGCTATCCATTCCAGTATTCTGGCCTGGAGAATTCCATGGTCTGTATAGTGTATAGGATTGCAAAGAGTTGGACACAACTGAGTGACTCTCACTTTCACTTTCCACTTTTGATCTTGGTCCAGATAAAGTCAACCCTTGGGCTGTCCTGTTTATAAGAATGGAGCCATTTGACATGGTCATATACATTTAAAAGAATGGAAGTAAACTATTGTAAAGCTTCAATATCCAAGAGAAAGAGAGTAAAAAATACTTGAGAAATCAACAAATCTGAAATGCAAGTGAAAATTCCAACACTGCTTTCTCCATAATTGACAAAAGTAGTAGATCTCAAAAAATCAGTAAATTAGATTATCTGAATAGTATCATCAAACAATGGAGCCAAGTTTACATTTGTAAAACACTATTACCAACAATGGAATATACATCCCTTTCAAGTACATAGTGACATTGATTGTAATATACCACGTCCTGATAAATTTTAACAAATTTACAGAGATTGAATTTATACAAAATATATTCTCTGATCACAGTTAGCTTTAACTAGACATTAAAACAGAATATTATGAAGATACTCAAATATTGAAAATTTTAAATATAATTAAATCCATAAGAAAATGAAAAACACAGCATGAATTTTTGAATATTCTATACTGAATCAAAATGAAACAAAGCATGCCACATTTTGTGGAAGCAAGATAAATCTATACTTAGAACTTTATGGCTTTAAATGCTTGTATAAGAAAAAATTGCCAAAGATTTTTTGTGTTATAGAAAAATAAGAAAAAAATGTAAATAAGTGGGAAGAAAAAACAACAAAGAAAGGGAGGGAAAATAACCTAAGATATAACTATATATATATATGTGTGTGTGTGTATGTGTGTATATATGTGTGTGTGTATATGTGTATATATATGTGTGTGTATGTGTATGTGTATGCATATGTTCTATGATGCTGTACTCATTCTCTTAGTTCTCATAAACTGTTGTAGACTTTTCCTTCTCACCCACTATGTGTCTATTAGTGTGTAGAAATAAATGCTTGAGAGCAGTAAATTAACAGTTAAACAGACTGTTGTTGTTGTTATTGAAATATAGTTGATTTACAATGTTGCATTAATTTCAGGTGTACAGCAAAGTGATTCAATCTGTCGAATATATATTTTTTTCTGTTTTACATCCTCTTCCACTATAGCTTATTATAAGATATTGAGTATAATCCCCTGTGCTATATATAGTAGGTCCTTGTTGATTACCTATTTTATATATAGTAGTGTGTGTATTTTATCCCAAACTCCTCTAATTTATCACTCCCCTCTATGGTAGCTATAAGTTTGTTTTCTATGTCTGTCAATCTGTTTTGTAAATAAGTTCATTTGTATAATTATTTTAGATTCCACATATAAGTGATATATATTTGTCTGGATTACTTCACTTAGTATGATAGCCCTAGGTCCATCCATGTTGCTGCAGATGACATTACTTCATTATATTGTATGTCTGATTAATATTCAATTGTGCATATGTGATACATTTTATTTATTTATACATCTGTTGACAGGTACTTAGTTTGCTTCCATGTTCTGGCTATTGTAAACAGTGCTGCTGTGAACACTGAGGTGTATATATTCTTTCAAATTATGATTTTCTCTGGCTATATGCCTGAGTGAGATTGAAAGATCATATGGTAGCATATTTTAACTTTTTTGAAGGAACCTCCATCCTGTTCTCCATACTGGCTGTGCTATCAACAGTGTCAAAGGTGTTTTTGTTTTTGGTTTTTTTTTCTTTCTCTGCACACTCTCCAGCACTTGTTGTTTGTAGACTTTTTGATATTGGCCATTATGACCAGGGAGACACCACATTGTGGTTTTGTCTTGCATTTCTTTGAAAATTAGCAATATTGAGCATATTTTCATGTGCATTTTGGCTATCTTTATGTCTTTGGAAAAATGTCTAACAGATCTTCTGCTCATTTTGTTTTGATTGGGATATTTGTTTTGTTTTATATTGAGATGTATGAGCAGTTTATATTTTGGAAAATAATCTCTTGCAAGCTATATCTCATTGTAAATGTTTTTCTCACCTTTTATATATTTTTTGTTTGTTTTATTTATGGTTTCCTTTGCTGAGCAAAATTTTTTTAATTAGGTCCCATTTCTTTGTTGTTGTTCAGTCAGTCAATAGTGTCCGACACTTTGCGACCCCATGGACAGTAGCACACCAGGCTTTCCTGTCCTTTATCATCTCTTGGAGTTTACTCAGACTCATGTCCTTTGAGTCAATGATGCCATCCAATCATTTCATCCTCTGTCATCCCCTTCTCCCGACCTCAATCTTTTCTAGCCTCAGGGTCTTTCCATTGAATTGACTCTTTGTATCAGGTGGTCAAGGTATTGGAGCCTCAGATTCAGCATCTTCTAGTGACTAGTTGCTTTATTTTTGTTTTTATTTCTATTACTCTAGGAGATGAATCCAAGAAGATATTTCTGTGACTGAGGTCAAAGAATGTTCTGCTTATGTTTTCCTCTTGGATTTTTATAATATCTTGTCTTACATTTAAGTCTTAATCCAGAACATGCTCTAGTATCATACAGTTAAACAGACTTTAAACTCCATTTTAGGCTCCTGTGCTACAGGGCTTACTATTGATTTGAATTCATTGAAGGATATTTACCTACAGGTAGACTCTGATGCGTCAGACACAACTGAGCGACTTCACTTTAAACTTTTCACTTTCATGCATTGGAGAAGGAAATGGCAACCCACTCTGGTGTTCTTGCCTGGAGAATCCCAGGGATGGAGGAGCCTGGTGGGCGGCCGTCTATGGGGTCTCACAGAGTCAGACACGACTGAAGTGACTTAGCAGCAGCAGCAGCAGCAGACTCTGATCACCGACTGGAAGGACGTGAGTTTGAGTGAACTCCGGGTGTTGGTGATGGACAGGGAGGCCTGGCGAGCTGCAATTCATGGAGTTGCAAAGAGTCGGACACCACTGAGTGACTGAACTGAACTGAATGTTTGTAATATTAGTAATAATAGCAAAATGGAAATTATTTAGGGAAAAATAAAACTCTTTATGACACTTTTAACACCTTTGCAAAATGCTAATAAATTATGATTAGCTAATAAATTGAATTCACAACTACTTAATCTTTCATTTTGTTGATAAAAGACTCTGGTAAAAATGCTAAACTAGAATAGAAGTGCGCAAACATTTTCTGTAGGCAATTTTGATCAAGTGTTTGAAGAGAAATGAGAAGCTTGACATATATATTAGTTCTTTTTCTTGTTATTAAATGCCCACCAAATAATTCAGAAATATGAAATCAAATCAAGACAAAAGTTATAAATAACTTGGCTCTATGGTTTGCTACATGTTTCTCTAAAGGAAAGGGACAATCATTTTTGCTAATGAAAATTCACTGTTCCTTTGGCAAAAATAAAAATAATTGTACCCATAGGTGTTAAACAGCAATATTTTATTCCAGTCAGACTAAGTAACTAAATAATAAAAATAATTTAAAACTTTTATACTTTAGTTGTATGGATGAATGATGATAAGATTTTTCATTAAGGGAGTAAATGTTTTTATTTGAAACCCATTTATATATGTGTCTTTATTCATATATATGTATTTATTGTATCTTTCAAAATTCATTACACATAATAGTTAACATCAGGAATCCCATTAGACTATCTGAAAAATTCTGTCAATTCAATATCTGTGTCCATGATCATTAATGTATAAAACAAAATGTGGAACTCTTAATTTATAGCACAAAAATGTCATCTTAAATATTTTATTCATCTAGTTATTAATTCATCTGGTTATTCTAGAAAGATTTAAAATATTTGAATAAAAATAGAGCATCTTTTTAAATATGTCAGACACTAAGTAAAAAATAAAGATGATCAAAGCCAAATATTATTTTCTTATAAATAAGCCCATCATGCCAGATAAAATGAGTTATGTCAAGCCTATTTTCAAGAAGAGAAAATTTATCCATATTAGTTTAGGAATAAATTTGTAACTTAGAATTGGATTAAATGGATACTGGTAAGAAGAGTGTCATTGAAACTCAAAATGCAAATTTAAATACAACAAAAGATTTTGCTTTAGTGGAGCAAAAATATCTTAAGGATAAGCTCCCTGATATATTTGCATATATTTTTGTAATAGAAATGGCAACAGATAACCCTAAAACTAGATTTTTATTTAAGAAATCACATTCAAAGAAATGTTTTGGCTTTAATTAAAGTTATTCAATTTTCCCATCACATCTATGCCATATACAAGTACTTTTCCAGAATTATAACCTATCTAGGAGAATAGACATGTCACTTCTTATAGTCACTATTTTTTGAATAAAGCCTTGCATATGGTAGCTATGGCATAAGGATTTTTTGAATGAATGAATGTTCTGAAAACAATAGAAAGTTGAAATATTTCTAATATGCTGAAAGAAGTTTACATTATACCATTTAAATTATATATGAAAAATAATGACAAACTGATAAACCAAACAGGGAAAGAGAAACAATTCTTAATTTTAAGATCAAAATGATCATAGAGAAACAAGCAAATATAGAAGACAGGCAAAGAGGGGCCAACATGTGCAAAATAGGAGACTTCAAATTAGGAAACTAAAAGTAGGAACAAATGTGCAATTATATATTATTGTATATTGAAGAGAATTTGGCCTTTGAGAATAATTGCTCTTTGTAGTACAAATTATATATATATATATATATGCTTCCTCTGGTAGCTCACTGATAAGAGTCCACCTGCAATGCAGGATAAACAGGTTTGATACCTGAGTCAGGAAGAAAATACCCTGGAGGAGGAAATAGCATCCCACTCCAGTATTCCTCCTGGAAAAATCCCACAGACAGAGAAGCCTCGTGGCTTGTGGGCTGCCATTCTTGGGGTTGCAAAAACTCTAATACAACTGAGCACATGCATGCACATGTATATATTTTATATATAATAAACAAAATGTATTATATTTATAAGAATTATGTAGGTACCTGTGTGCATGCCAAGTCACTTCAGTCATGTCCAACTCTTTGCAACTCTGTGAACTGCAGCCCACCAGGCTCCTCTGTCCATGGGATTTTCCAGCCAAGAATACTGGAATGAGTTGCCATATTTTTCTCCAGGGAATATTCCCAACCCAGGGAGGGAACCCAAGTCTCTCAGATCTCCTAAATTAACTGTTAGGTTCTTTACCACATACCTAGAAAGTGGCTAAATCTGAAAATTAAATTCTAATATGTAAATCAAATATATTGCATTTGAATATAAATTTTGTTTTGAGTTTGTTTTATACATGGGACCAAAATTTCACAAATTTTGCTAAAATTTTCTAGATCCAGGCATATTCAACCTAGGCTTTCAAGTTGAATTTAGAAGTCTAAGATGGAGGTCAAATTTTGGAACTGGAACTTATATAAATTGAGTCCTAATTACTTAAGTTCTTTACTTTTCTTCATTCAAAAACCACCCTTGAGGACAACTAAAAGTGCATGAATAGGCTTATGGAGTTTTAGTGCTTAGGATGTAATTATAACCGAGAAATTATAGATGAGGCTTGTCTAGGAGGCTTTCCTAGAAGGTGGTCACTTATCTTCATTATTAAAATAATAAAAAGAGCACTTGCACATTGTAGAATGTCCCCCTTCCTTTGCTAAAACTTCTTGTGATAGTTTGTCTGTGAATGATGTGTACTGCTTAGCAGAAGGTCCACAGGTGTTGCTTTCATTCTGTACTATAAAGGTAGTACAGTACAGAGAACAGAAGCCAAGTTCAGAACATTTAGGCCAGAAGCAATGAGCCTGCATCATTAGCACTTCAGTGGATCACTCAAAAGGAATTAGCATCAATTTGAATGATGTCTGCAGTACTCTCTTCTCTGGGAGCAACTGCTCCACTTTCCCCTTTTTTGAACTACTTACATAAAAGAGATAACTATTGCTTAAGAAATTCCCTGATTGGAGGAGCTAGGAAAGACTCCCACCGCAGGAAACTACTGAGGGAGGAATGTAACATACTTTTCAAGGAATATGCTTTATTTTCACAAACATACACCTATACCCATAGACACTGGTGTCTCAATATGCAAATATGCATGTTTTCCTTAATCCTAGGAGTATACTGTTGATTAGAAAAAAGATTTCAAATCTAAAGATCAAACAAAGTGAAGCAATTCAGAATGTTAAATCTCGGGGGGTGGGGGGGAAATTTCAAAGATTATTAGGCTTATTCTCTCATTTTAGAGTCTATATCACAAAATAGGTTCAATAGATTTTCCAATTTATATCTAACACCCTGTTAGTTTCGAAAAACATATTTAGCTTCCAGTTTCGTGTTTATTTGCATTTAGCAACTATAGATTAAGCTAAGATTAAGCTGTTTCTCTGAATATGCTGAAATTAGATGACAGTTGTTACGTATAATTGGAGAAGGAAATGGCAACCCACTCCAGTACTCTTGCCTGGAAAATCCCATGGAGGGAGGAGCCTGGTAGGCTGCAGTCCATGGGGTCGTAAAGAGTCAGACACAACTGAGCGACTTCACTTTCACTTTTCACTTTCATGCATTGGAGAAATGGAAACCCACTCCAGTGTTCTTGCCTGGAGAATCCCAGGGATGGGGGCGCCTGGTGGGCTGCCGTCTACGGAGTCACACAGAGTCGACACTATTGGAGCGACTTAGAAGCAGCAGAATTACTAATATCTTGCTGCTTTACTCTCAGGAAGCCTGTTTGGAGTATGTATGTGGAAACTATGTCCTATTACTGTTACATTTCTTCTTTTCCTGTAACTAGAGGCATGTTTCCACTAAATTTGCAAATACTCTCTTGTTCCACATAATCTTGTCTTCATTTAATTTATTCTGATATATCGAGTTTAAAATTGAGACTTGCCTGATATATGTTCATGGTTGATATGGATATCAAGCATAGCATAGAGAATGTTGAACATACCCAAAGCAAGAAAATATGATCTCTGTGCTATCTTCTTTAGTTCTAGGTGGAAAACCTATTATTTTTTTCAAAACTCCTCCTCCTGACAGAAAGAAACAAGCAATGAAGTTATGCAATCCAGGTCCTCAATCATCCAGTTGATTTCCCCTTCTGATAAGACCTATATCTGGCTCTTAAGAGTTTGGCCAATAATAAGAGTAAAGAACAATGGGGATTCAACCCAGATTGGCTTATAGGGTTTTCAAAATAGCAGGCAGGGCAGAAAGTTTTGTCCTTTTTACCAAAGAATCACTTGCCCACTCTCCATTCTTCAAAGCAGTTTCTATAGGATCTTGTTCCCAGTGACTTTTCTAGAATTATGGCCTTCAAATTGATATATGTATGGACCAAGAAAAGCTCTTATCATAACATTTAGTGGGTGAAAGATCAAAAAGCTTGTACTGTATGAGAAGACTGTGAATGTAAAGGTCATAAATTAATTATTGGATTTTTGGCAATGGTGTTTTATTAGAGGATGCTGCTTTCTTCAGTTTGTAAGCAGCTATCATGGAGTGGACATATAATCTTCAATTTGGATAAGTAAGTAATTGGAGAATTTAAGGACCAAGAATTCCTTGGAAGGGCTCCAAAAACTGTTTAATTAGCTGGAAACTGTTAAGAGAATCCCAATGAGGTTCTGATAAAGAAATGCATCATTTCTATATCTTGCAATGTGAAAATACAGGTGAAAAATTAAAAATAAAACAAAGGCAATGTAGTACTCTAATAAGCAGATCAAGAGAATAAGGAGTCTCTCTTTTGGATATATTTTAAACACAATGATAAAAAAATATTTTAAATAATATTATTTATTAATAGAACTTTTTCTCCTATGTACAAATATTATCAAAAAGCTCATCATTAAAAATAAGAGTACTTAAATTAAATTTGCCAACAAAGGTCCATCTAGTCAAAGCTGTGGTTTTTCCAGTAGTCATGTATAGATGTGGGAGTTGGACTATAAAGAAAGCTGAGTACAGAAGAATTGATGTTTTTGAACTGTGGTGATGGAGAAGACTCTTGAGAGTTCCTTGGGCTGCAAGGAGATCCAACCAATCCATCTTAAAGGAAATCAGTCCTGAATATTCATTGAAAGGGCTGATGGTGAAGCCAAAACTCCAATAGTTTGGACATCTGATAAGAACTGACTCATCTGAAAAGACCCTGATGCTGGGAAAGGTTGAAGTCAGGAGGAGAAGGGGATGACGGAGAATGAGATGGTTGGATGGCATCACCGACTCAATGGACATGAGTTTGAGCAAGCTCCAGGAGTTGATNACATCTGATAAGAACTGACTCATCTGAAAAGACCCTGATGCTGGGAAAGGTTGAAGTCAGGAGGAGAAGGGGATGACGGAGAATGAGATGGTTGGATGGCATCACCGACTCAATGGACATGAGTTTGAGCAAGCTCCAGGAGTTGATGAAGGACAGGGAAGCCTGGCGTGCTGCAGTCCATGGGGTCACAAATAGTCGGGCACAACTGAGCGACTGAACAGAACTGAACAGAACACCTGGGTGAATAGAATTAGTGTCATTAAAATAGCAGCTTTAAAAAGCAACTTTGTCCCTTCTTTCTTATGAGGTTACAGTGGAAAGATGACCATCTAGGAAGTGGGCTCTCACCAGACACTAGTTCTGCTGGAACTTTAATATTGGACTGATCAGCTTCCAGAACAGTAAAAAATAAATTCTATTTTTTATAAGCCATATACCTTATAGTAACCCAAAAAGACTAAGACAGAGTGTCAATAATTTATGATAATAAGAGTGTCAGTAATTTATGATGATAAAATAAAATAAAACTTTTAAGTACTAAATGGCTGAATTTCAGCTTAAACTGAAGAAGGAAAATGTAGCTCTGAACTTAATCCCTGGGGGAGGATAGACAGATAGGGCCAGGAGCAAACTTAAGAAAACTTGTTTCACTTAAGATCATGTGGAAGTTTTTGTGACAAAGGATTATACCTCAAATGATGTGTTGACAGTTTACACACTTCAGATCAGCACATATAGAGCCAGTATTGGGGTTTTCATGACCCCTTATGAGATTGAGAAGGAAAGTTACCTCCTAATGAGGTCTCGTTCATGCAGATGCACACCACACACTAAAATGGAGGGAAGAGACCCAAATGGATAACAAAACATTTAATGTTTTTTTTTTCTTGCCTTTACATCAAATATGAATTTGATTTCACCAATATTTATGCATAAACTTGTTTGGGTTAGGATTAGATGGATAACAAAATATAATTTACTTTTAAGATAAGTTGGTTTTTGCATAAGTATCTGTTTGAAAACATATGCTAAATCCAACTTCTTTTTAATTATACTGAATGAGTGTGTAGGCAGAGAGAAAGTGGAGCTTGAGACAATGTCACTCCTATGTCTCAAGTGAGTTTCTGGGATGGCTGTAGAGTGTGGATTCTTGGCTTCACACAGAAAAGAATTTGAGAGTGAGCCATCATAAAGTGAAAGAAGGGATATTCAGGAAGATATATACTCTACAGAGAGAGTGAGCCATCTCAGAAGGCTAGAGGCCCCAGGGTACTGTGTTGTCAGTTTTTATAGGAGTGGGTAATCTCATAGGCTAATAAGTAGCAGGATTATTTATCTATTTTGAGGAAGGAGTGGGGAATTCCAGGAAATGGCCCATTGCCCACTTTTTGACCTTTGTTTGGCCTCGGAAATGTCGTCACCCCTGTGTGTGTGTGTCATTTAGCATGCTGATGTGGTACAATGAGTGCGCACTGAGGCTCAATGTCTTGTGGAAGACAATTCATTCACCATCTTGGACCTAACTGATTCTAACCAGTTTATATTGTGTCATTCATTTAAAGGTTGTGCCCTGCCCTCTTCCAGTCTCAAGTGTATACTCACCGATTTTTTTTTTTTTTCTGGTTGTGTGCTTATATTGTCTAGAATAATATAATAATAAAGCCTAAAGAAATTCCATGGTATTAGATTAAGATAAATATTTTGAGAACCTTTACATATTATGATTATAAATCTCTAGTTCTGTTGCCTATTTTTCTTTCCTTAAAAAAAGTACTTAACAGTAACTGATAATAGAGTGGAAACTAAGTCTTCTGTAAAAATACACTGTATACATTTTTTTCATAGAGTATTTAAAGTAAATACAGATTTGTTTTTTATAAAATTTACACTTAAAAAGATACCTGATTTTGCCATACATTGACATGAATCAGCCATGGGTGTACATGAGTTCCCAATCCTGAAACTAATACAGTATTGTAAAGCAAAATAAAGTAAAAATAAAATTTTTTTTAAATTAAAAAAATATATAAACAACACTGTAAAGTAACTATACTCCAATAAAAATTATAAAAAAAAAAAGATACCTGGTTTCTGAAAGTGAAATTGAATACAAATTTTAGCACTCTTTATTACCATCTTAACTGTTACTTTTCTTCCTTGATTTCAATGCCCTGAATACCAAGCACTTAGTTGATAATTAGTACTTTAACAAGAAAATTGCTTCTTTGCTTCAGGTCAGTGATCAGCAATAATTAAAGTAGCTAAAACACTAGGAAAATAGGCTAGTAAGTAGAAGAACATGGTAAATCAATTCAATTTTAAGTTGTTAATTAACATAGGCAAAGACACATGCAAAAACAAATATGCCCTCCAATCAATAAACATGATTCCATTTTTGTGCTATTGAATATCTTTAGCTTAATTTAACCTTTATTATTCTTAGTATTTTACATTAAGATCTAACTAAATACATGATAGAGAGGTGATTTTTACTTCATTAAAGAAGATATCAAACAATTAAAAATTACTGGCAAGCACCAGGAAATCTGAGTAGAGCGTAAACCCTCCAAACAGAAACAAGAATAGGATTAAAGATATTTTTATTATAAAATAGGTCAAATTGGGAATCATCAGGTTTCTCTATTTGCACAAAATAACTGCAGGAAAAATTATTTGAAGAAAACTACTACATTAAAGATATTTTATTCAATTTTATCTGTTCATCTATTCTTTCAAAAAATATTTATTTGTTAGATATTGCATCAATTGTTGAGATACAATAGTAAGAAAAACAGAATCAGCCCTTATTCAGCTCTTAATTAATCTAAAATCATATGCCACAAAGGAAGGAATATGGAAACATATTTTATGTAACATAGGTTGTATAATATGGGTTAAATAGATCATTATATTTTATAAGCATTTGTTAAAACTTTTCAAAAATATTAACCAAATTATGTGATGCCTTAATAAGTTGTGATTAAACAATTCTTAGGCAGCTGACAATTTTTCTTTGAAAAATACATAGTGGGGTGCTGTGTTCAAAATTCAAAAATACTATAGTAAATGATCACTGGCAAGTAAATTTTCAAATCAAAATTTAAAAGAATAAAAATGTAGAAAGGTAACAGTAAAACAAATTTTAAAGATACAGTTTGTGTTGAATTTCCTATATGAGTACAAAATAGAACTTCTACAGAGAAATACAGGTCACTTTAAAATTTAATATACTTAAAAATATGTTTGCTTAGCAATAATCTGAGTAGAAATTGTTAGAGTTATAAGTAAAGCACTGCAGGTACCCAAGTGTTCATAGCAGAGTTATTTACAACAGCCAAGGTAGAGAACAAAAATATCCATCAACAAATGAATGGATAAAGAACAGTGGTATATACATAAATGGAGTATTACTCAGCCACAAACAAGAATGACATTATTTCATTTGCAACAATGTGTATGGACCTAGAGGAAATTATTTTCTTAGTGAAATAAGTCAAATAAAGACAAATACTGTATGTTATCACTTATATGTAGAACCTAAAAAATAAAACAAACAAGTTTATACAACAAAATAGAAACAGATACACAGATACAGAAAACAAACTAGTAGATAACAATGGGGAGTGGGAAGAGGAGAGAATAAGATAGGGGTAGAGGATTGATAGATACAAACTACTGTGCATAAAATCATAAGCAACAAGGATCTATTGAACAGCATAGCAAAATATGGTCATCAGTTTTTAATAACTTTAAAAGGAATATAATATATGAAAGTATTGACCCACTATGCTGTTCACCTAAAACAAGTATCATATTGTAAATCAGCTGTATTTCAATTAAAATATAAAATAAAGAAGTTAAGCACTAACCAATGTCTGCATTGAACTCACAATTTGATACTTACATGTAACTTTCTTAAGCTTTTGTGAAATGTATTTTGAACAGAAAATCTAACATCTGAGATTTAATAATAGCCAGTGATTGTATGTTTCTATCTTTAATTGTAAACAGTCATGTTACAGTAAACTAGCTCTTCAGAATAAATTACAAAGCCTTAATATAGCATTTGTCAATTTTTGTAATATAAATACTTCCACAATGGTCAATTTCAACGTACTGAACATTTTAACTGAAACTTTGGAGAAATTTGGACACTTGATACTTTCACAGCAGTATAAACTTGATTCAGCACAAAATTAGTTTCATCTTTTAAGATGCATCGCTGCCTAGTAAATCGATATGTATGCCTGATTTATTTCTAAACCTATTGCAGAAGTTAGAGTATTTGGAAAACTTTTTAAATAATGTAAAAAGATACATATAGAGTATAAAACTCCAGTCTACATTCTTTCTTTTTAAAATATCCCTTCTCATTTGCAAGAGACAAATTGTTTTCATAAAAAGTGAGTTTGTGATTTTTTCCTCAAAAAAGTAACAAATAACACTGGAAAGCAGTGCTAACATTAAAAGGATACAGAGTTTTGGCAAGCCACACCACTCTTTTGGCTTTCTTCCCATGGAGGATAATATTGAGCTACATGTTAATTCTTTTTGGCATCAATTCTGTTGATTTTAGTTTTGGAAATACTGTCTAGTAGTGTTAAGTTAAAATGTCACTACTCTGTGTATTTTTGTGTTTTTTTTTTGGATGCAAATTGTTTTTAGAGATAGTGACAAAAATAATCAAGAGAACCACATTGAATTAAAAGAAGTGTGACCAATACCATAACACATTTTTCACTTGGCATCATAGTTCAGAGATTAAGGATATCAGAAGTGAAGCAGCAGGAAAACAGTTTACTGCAGGCAGCAGAGTGTCATCATAATTTAGCAGTGTATGCTGGGATAGAGTTCAAAGAATTAAGCATCGTTGTCACTATCCCTCTGAGGCCAATAACAAATCAAATAGAGAAATAAAAATTTGTCACATTTATAAACCCAAAGGAATAATACATTATGCTGAATCTACATACAAAGGAAAATAAGAAAACACAAATGGGAAGTGAAAATACTGTTTTGAGCGATGAAAAAAAAATGAGTTTTGAATGATTCTTATTCATTAAGTGATGCTGTATTTAAGCAAGGTTAAAAAATAAAATCACATTTCACGGAATAATTGGTTGGCTCAGAGGTTAAAAGGGCAAGGCATCAGAGGATAGATAGTGAGAGGGAGAGATTTCTAAAAGATACAGGAGAAAAAAAATGGGTTATATTTTAAATATTCAAAAAGAAAATAAAGTTAGAGTTTTTATTTATTTTTTTAAGGCTATTGAAAAATAAATCAAGGGAACAGATGATGTTTCCAGTAAAGCCCTGGTATCTGAAACAAGGTATCCTCTTCCTTGCTAGAGATTCTCTTTCTCACACTAATTTTTAACCTCAGACCATAAATTGTGTGCCATTGATTTTTATCCTGAATCTTATCAACTACCTGTCTGGCTGGCTTTGGAGTCTATACTTTATTTCTCTTTATTTTTTATCCTGCTGTGTAAACTAAGAATCTCTGTTCTTGAAACTTTATAGAAACTGAATGTCTAACTACCGATCACTTAGGCTGCCAGCTGTGTGACTTAAAATTGCTCCTTGTGAAGGGTTAACCCAGGAAATGTGACTCATTGGAAAGACAACAGAGTTTTTCCCCTGATAGCAGTTATATCTGATTAGAGTCAAAAAGAGATACAGGTGGATACAAAGTCAGCCAGAACTAAACAGATGGAAATTCATTTGTAGGAATATCTTTATATTATCAGATATCTAGTTGGTATTTTAAACTTGCTTTTCATTCCTTTAAAATATTTGATTTGGGAAACCAGAGTATATATTTACAATTTAAAAATTCAGCCATTCTTATTTTTTCTTTCTTTCATAGCATCTTTTGTATCAGGGTTCCCTTTAACTTTAGATCTTTAAGACATATTGAAGAGTATATAATCAGGATATCTGAAAATAAGCTTTCACAAAAAAATTTCTTTGAAAAATTGTGAAGTGTTTCCGACTTTACCCTGTTTGCTAGCCAACAAGTTAGTATACCACACTTTCTTGAATATTGCTATTAATAGAAGACAGTACTTCCCTGGTGACTCAGATAGTAAAAAATCTGCCCGTAATGCCGGAGATCTAGGTTCGATTCTGAATCAGGAGGATCCCCTGGAAAAGGGGATGGCAATCCACTCCAGTGTCCTTGCCTGGAGAATTCCTCGGACAGAGGAGCCTGGCGGGCTACTGTTCATGGTGATCACAAAAAGTCAGCCATGAATGATCAACTAATACTTTGATGAGTCTCATGAGTCAGAGAAAAGACAATTTATTAATCACAGCAATGCATTAAACATTTTATTTTCATTTTTGAAAAGTCCTCTGACTGTCATTTTCTATAGAGCTATACAAAAAGAGTCAGGATACTTGCATACATAGTTAGTTTCATTATAGATGCAGCCCCTAAGCTTAGAGAACTCAAATCTTTTATAACAGTATTCAGAATTCCTTCTCTTTTTTTCTGGAGAGACATATTTTCTTTGCAGCAAGTCCACTCAGTGAACTTGAAAAAGTCTCCTTGAAAAAAATCGTCTGGAGCAAGATTAAGTTAGTACCTCTACTCTTAGACATGCAGAAACATGAAAAGCTCTTAGAGAGTCATCTCTAATCACAAAAGTGAGGAGACACATAGAAGGGAAGAAATGCACTTTTATATTGACTTTGTTAATTAGTACAGCTTACTATACTCAATTTATACTGGAGAGGGTTATTTTACGTATATGTTTCTCCTTTAAAAATAATCATTTCAGAGAACTAAAGCATTGTCTAGTTTCAGCTATGGAGAGCAAGTAGTTTTTAAGAATCATGAGGAAGCAAAATGATGTTTAATTTCCAGCCTATTGTCTATTTTTTTTATAAGGCATTAAGAAATGTCCTCCGTCCATGGGATTCTCCAGGCAAGAATACTGGAGTGGGTTGCCATTTCCTTCTCTAGGGGACCTTCCTGACCCAGGGATCGAACCGAGGTCTCCTGCCTTGCAGGCAGACACTTTACCCTCTAAGCCACCAGGGTAGCTCAAGAAATGTCTACTTGGATTGTGCTTACTTTCTAGCCATGTGACATCATGTGACTTGTGTTTGCAAAACTTGGCAGAATTCCATGTTGTGCTCTATTTCTGTTCAATTGAAATCTTCAAAGGAAGACCTTGAAAACTTTGAATTTTAACAAGTGCCATTAACTGATTCTGATAATTAGAACAAGTTGGGAAAGTAGCTCAGAGCAACTATGTTTGTAGCTTTAGTTGTATAAATTAAATGAAAATAATTGAGCCTCAAATCTAAATAATCTAAATGCTAACATCCAAATGTTCTTCATCATGATATCTCCAGTTTATTAAACTCTGGTTTTCTGGTAGATGTGTTGATAAATGCTTTAAATGCTTTATAGAGGTTACCACTCACATACACCTATGAGGCAGGGTGATGTTATCACATCCATCTTCTTGTTGTGAAACGAGCCCAATGAAGATAAGTAATTTGTCTACAATGATAAGTGGGGCAATGGATGCTTGAAGCCAGGTCACCAATTCAAGTGCCTGGGCTCTTCCTATCTTAATTACTTACTTACATCTTTGAATGTCTAACAAAAATATCATGCACCTTTGCTTTTTAGTCTAAGTTCATCCAGACATTATAATTGTGAAGATCTGCTCTTTAGTCACTCTCCTATCTCTGCCTCATTCCAAATCCTAAATGTTAAGTACACAGAAAGCTACAAAAGAATGGCCTATTACTAAAAATTATGCTGTCGTTGTATTGTCTATTTATACTGTAAAAGGTTTACGCGTGAATAAATTTTTAGCTGACATTGTACTTATTTGTAGACAGAAAAGATAACCCATTTTGGCAGTATTAGGTTTCTTATTGGAAATCCCAAATTTATTTTTCATGTATCACCTGTGACATTAATATAATTATAGCAGACAAATGTATGCTTTCTATGCATACAGTTCTGCTAATATTTTCTTGTGTTTTAATAGTGCTTCAACTTCTAACTACAGGCAGATTCTTTGAAGGTGGCATTAAATAAACCACTCTTATCAATGGGAGTTTTAAATGTGGCTCGAGGGCTCCTGGTACACAGCAGAGTGACTAAATATGGTAAAAATAAGCAAATGCTGCACAGATGCTCTTAGCTGACTTCTTTGTTTCCAGCTTACTAAATGGTCCTTTTGCAAACCTATAGATCGTTATTCATGCAGATTCTCTATCAAGGGTGCTTCAGGAGAGGCTGCCTATTCTGAGTTAATGAGAAAAATCCTAATTAAGGTAGCCGTATGTTCAATTGCATTTATAAATGGAAAAAAATAAGCCTTTTTTCTTTCTTTCTTTCTTTTTTTTTTTTTTTTTCTGCTGCTACTACCATTGTCATCTCCTGCTGCTATGGGTGTCACTGAAGCAGTTACTGTTTCAACGGTCTCCTCTGTATTCCAGCATGTTCATCCCAGGCCTGCACTGTTTCATGAGATATTCTTGGCACGCACAGTTGAATGCCTGCAATGCTTGTTTATGAAAATATCTTTCTAGAGATCTATGTCTGTACTGAATGCAACAAGGTCTTCAATTTTATCCTGGGGATATAGATCTCACCATGCTGCCAAAACATATTCTTCCTTTCCATGTATTTAATATATTCTGGAGCACATGGAGAGCCCAGGAGTCAGGATTGCCCTCCTGAGCCCTTGTCCCTTTTCTGTGATATTTGGGCTTCCTTTGGGGCCTTTTCTTCTGTGCAGGTGCGAAACATTTATTTGAAACTTTATGACTGAAAGTCAAGTAAATATCCTTAAGTAAATCTGTACTACCTTGAGCCTAAAACTTCTTACAGAAACATAATTTGTTTTTCAATTACCCATGCCTAAACATTTGAAAACTGTAAAATAAAAATTTCTAATTTATTGAAGATATCAGAACATTTTTAATAGCATTATATTATGTTTTGGGGCTTCACCAGTGGCTTGATGGTAAGAATCCACCTGCCAATTCAGGAGATGCTGATTCATCCCAGGGTTAGGAAGATACCCTAGAGAGTGAAATGGCAACCAACTCCAGTATTCTTGCCTGGGAAATCCCATGCATAGAAAAACCTGTGGCTATAGTCAGTCAGCTGCAAAAGAGTCAAGCACAACTTAACGACTAAACAGCAACAATTTATTCTACACTGTTTAGTCATATGGTAAGCATGTACTGTGAAATAATTATGACCTTTATACTTCCATGGGAGTTAAAAATATAATTATCATCTATTTTCAAGGATCTCATAGCCATAGTCCTCAGTGATTTTCATGCACATATCCACAGGTTCTGTGACACTAAATATATATAACTATACTGCTGCTGCTGCAACTAAGTCACAGCAGCTCACCAGGCTCCTCTGGCCCTGGGATTCTACAGGCAAGAACACTGGAGTGGGTTGTCATTTCCTTCTCCAATGCATGCACACATGCTAAGTAGCTTCAGTCGTGTCCAACTCTGTACAACCCTAAGGACAGCAGCCTACCAGGCTCCTCCGTCCACAGGATTCTCTTGGCAAGAATACTGGAGTGGGTTGCCATTTCCTTCTCCATATAGCTATATTAAAAATATACAATTAATAGATTTGGATAACTTAGATGCCTTATCTAAATAAAGAAAAAGAAAATATAATATGTGATTTTATATATATATATATGTGTGTGTGTGTGTATATATATATATATATTCCCTGGTTGCTCAGATGATAAAGAACCCACCTGTCAATGCATGAGACATAAAAGACAAGGGTCGATCCCTGGGTCAGGAAGATCCCCTGGAGAGGGGAATGGCAATCCATTCCAGTATTCTTTCCTGGAGAATTCCATGGACAGAGGAGCCTGGTAGGTTACATACAGTCCATGGAGCTGCAAAAAGTGACTACCACACACATCATCACAATAATGTGATTTTTTTATTTATGGTTTTGTATCTTTTTCAAGCTATTTATTATTTCTCAAATTTATTTTGCACTCATCTCACACATTAATAAAGTAATACTAAAAATTCTCCAAGCCAAGCTTCAGCATGCATAAAACGTGAACTCCCTGATGTTCAAGCTGGTTTTAGAAAAGGCAGAAGAAAAAAAGATCAAATTGCCAACATCTGCTGGATCATGGAAAAAGCAAGAGAGTTCCAGAAAAACATCTATTTCTGCTTTATTGACTATGCCAAAGCCTTTGACTGTGTGGATCACAATAAACTATGGAAAATTCTGAAATAGATGGGAATACCAGACCACCTAACCTGCCTCTTGAGAAATCTGTATGCAGGTCAGGAAGCAACAGTTAGAACCAGACATGGAACAACAGACTGGTTCCAAATAGGAAAAGGAGAAGGTCAAGGCTGTATATTGTCACCCTGCTTATTTAACTTTTATACAGAGTACATCATGAGAAATGCTGGACTGGAAGAAACACAAGCTGGAATCCAGATTGCCGGGAGAAATATCAATAACCTCAGATATGCAGATGACACCACTCTTATGGCAGAAAGTGAAGAGGAGCTAAAAAGCCTCT
>SJYV01038703.1:182633-306852 GCA_006410875.1 Neotragus pygmaeus | reverse complement strand
GGAAGAAACACAAGCTGGAATCCAGATTGCCGGGAGAAATATCAATAACCTTAGATATGCAGATGACACCACCCTTATGGCAGAAAGTGAAGAGGAGCTAAAAAGCCTCTGGATGAAAGTGAAAGAGGAAAATGAAAAAGTTGGCTTAAAGCTCAATATTCAGAAAACGAAGATCATGACATTTGGTCCCATCACTTACTTTGCCAACAAAGGTCTGTCTAGTCAAGGTTATGGTTTTTCCAATAGTCATGTATGGATGTGAGAGTTGGACTGTGAGAAAGCTGAGTAACTAAGAATTGATGCTTTTGAACTGTGGTGTTGGAGAAGACTCTTGAGAATCCATTGGACTGCAAGGAGATCCAACCAGTCCATTCTGAAGGAGATCAGCCCTGGGTGTTCTTTGGAAGGAATGATGCTAAAGCTGAAACTCCAGTACTTTGGCTACCTCATGTGAAAAGTTGACTCATTGGAAAAGACTCTGATACTGGGAGGGATTGGTGGCAAGAGGAAAAGGGGATGACAGAGGATAAGATGGCTGGATGGCATCAACAATTCAATGGCTGTGAGTTTGAGTGAACTCCAGGAGTTGGTGATGGACAGGAAGGCTTGGCGTGCTGCAATTTATGGGCTGGCATAGAGTCAGACATGACTGAGCAACTGGACTGAACTGATGGTACGGGATAAATAACATTTTTTTAATTTTCTATTTTTAATATTCAGTGGAGTGATAGCCATCAATGTACTGTCCTTTCCCACTCATTACACTAAAGGGAATTAATAGTTCTATATTTTACATGATTGTCTTGGGTATTTCAGTTGAAATATCGTATCTACTGCAAATAATGATTTTTGTCTTCTTTCAAAGTTTATGCCACATTTCATTGTTTTCCAAGTATTTGAGTTAATTTTCAGGACATGTATTAAAAACATCTGCGAAATAGCAATTTTCATTGTACTGTAACTACCTGACATCATGCTTTTGATGCAGAGGCCTCTACTTAAGAAAAATCCATCCTGAACAAGCATATCACCACGGTTAACAAGCCAAGTCACCTCACCGTTGAAGTGGTCATTTTCTGAAGAGCTCTATTTGACTTAGTTAATTGACAGTTTCACTGCTTACTTTTCCCTTCTTCCACTTTAATGCCAGCTACTATGTTTTAAATTCAATAGTAAAGAGTGAACCCATGAAAATCTAGGTACTCTACCCTCAACCCCAAGAAAAGCATAACCCCAGGTCTTTTCTCTCTCTCTCTCCCTCTCCCCCATGACCTCACTGTGTGGCCCCAGGCATGCCATGACCCCTTCAGGACCTATGAATCCTATGAGTAATAAATCCGTCTTTTCAAAGTTCTCTGGTGGTTGTTGCTGAGGTGAATCTTATAATCACAACAAGAACTTCAGGGCTTTATGCCTAAGTCACACCTTCAGTGATCCACCTCAGGCAATTACTAAGCCCTATGGAGGTATTAGTGTTGGCCCATTACTTCAAGAGATGGGACTCCAAAACTTGGTAACTCCCCATTGTTAGGCATGTAATAAAAATGGGAAATATGGTCCAGGCAGTATGTATAATGAAGCCCCTGAATGTGTAAGAACATTTGCTAGTTCAAATGAATTCATAAAACATCCAGTAATTAATCACAAAATATTTCATATTTTTTCCTATTTCAGTATACGTTCACTGAAAAATTATCTAATGCTTTAAATTAGAAGTATTTTCTTTTTTTGTATTTAGAAAAACATATGTTAGATGATGAGTGACAGTGCAGTCTAAAATGTTATGGAAATGTATCTTTACTCCAACGGAAAATTTCCTGATTGATTTTTCTGGTAATATTACCTTGTATAATCAAGACTAGATAACTCTCATCAAGAAATTGGAGACATCAACTTCATATTTGAAACGAAAGTCATTATTGTATTTTATTAATCACTTGTTGATTCTCTCTACCCATGAGTAACGTTCACTATTTTGACAATATTTTATTATCCAACTGTGTATAAATACAGTTTATAAGTGAAAATAGTATGAAGATCACTTCAGTAAAAGTTGCTGGAACTTTTTTAGATAATTTATAACCTGAGTTAGAATATCGTATACTGGGACTAAAGATCAATCCTTGGAGAAAAAAAAAGCTATTTTTGGTCCTTATTCTATAGATTTAGCCATACAAATTTAATAGAATAGCAGTAATTCCTCAAGGTTTTAACAATTTGAGAAACACCCTGGTTCCATTTTTAATTTTTTGAAGAAACTGATATTTGAACATGATAAAGAGTCACTGAAGGATGTAAACTATATCTTTCTAACTATGTGTACCTGAGCATGTTATGAAAGATAAGATCTGCTGATCTTCCTGAATATGATATATTTGATTATTTTATTATGGACATCTATCTCCAGTGATTATATTAATTCCATTTATTTTTCAAAATCATACATTAGAGATGATTTAAGACATAAANCTAACTATGTGTACCTGAGCATGTTATGAAAGATAAGATCTGCTGATCTTCCTGAATATGATATATTTGATTATTTTATTATGGACATCTATCTCCAGTGATTATATTAATTCCATTTATTTTTCAAAATCATACATTAGAGATGATTTAAGACATAAAATTGCATTTAATATGTTCATTCGATATATTCCAGACTTCTTTTTCTCTCAAAATAAATTTTGAGAAATATTAATTATAATGTATAGTTATATCACACTAGTGTTTACATTAATGTATAGTTATACCACATTCTGTGATAATGTATATAGATTTAGTTAATAAATAAAAGTCTAATTTATGTCATCAGTTCAGTTCAGTTCAGTTGCTCAGTCATGTCCAACTCTTTGTGACCCCATGAATCGCAACACGCCAGGCCTNAACATTATTTCACAAATTTATATTTTAAAAATGACTAAACCTGAGTAACTACTACAGCATCTCTAAAAGAATATTTTAATAGGTTAAAAAAAAAAAAAAGAAAAAGTACTATCATTGAAAACATGTTCTTCTTTTGGAAAATAGACAAGATAAATGAATATTTGTGAAGTTTTTATAAAAGGAAATAATATCTAATGTATGCCACAGACTTTAAAAAATGTAGTTTTAGAAAGTTTATATGTATATATTCCTTACTAAAGGAAATAGAATATATAAAATTACTAATTAATTTAAAACCAGCATAAACCTAAAATATGTTCTCTTTGGGAACATGAGATTCTTTAAATAACATAAGCTTAGAAATACCTTATCTGACTCAATAATGTCACAGTATGCCTCATAGCCATAATATTTTCCTGCCAATATATTGTTTAAAATAATTACTTTGAAATTCAAAGGTGTGCAGAAACTTTAACAAGCATAATCTAATCAAGTTTTGAAATGCTTTGCTAGAGCTGACCTTTTAAACATATATTCTAATCAATAATGAAATTTTATTTTACACCCTGTAATAGTACTCTGAATGGCATTATAAAATAATAAGATAAAGTACACTTGAACAAATGAGCTTTCAAATATTTTAATACTTTTTTTAGATTATAGTATTAAAGCAGAGANAAACATATATTCTAATCAATAATGAAATTTTATTTTACACCCTGTAATAGTACTCTGAATGGCATTATAAAATAATAAGATAAAGTACACTTGAACAAATGAGCTTTCAAATATTTTAATACTTTTTTTAGATTATAGTATTAAAGCAGAGAAGAATATGAAATCTATATGTTAATTACATTTATGAAAAAGTAGTAGGTTTGAGTGGTTCCTTCGAATTGAGCCTTAATTTAAATAAATATTTAAATGTATATTTCTTTTCTAAGTAAATAGTGATTTTAAAGTTCTGGTAGGAAAATTCAATTCAAAATAATCATTTTCAAAGTGATATTTCTATTTTCAACATTTAACTAAATATAAGAAACAAGATCTAAAATGATGGATGATGGAGAGGGAATTAATTTTTAAAGTATATTATCTACAATAATGTTACTGTTTTATGTATAGATTTTTTAATGTAGCAATAAAATATGACCAAGTATAGTATTAGTCCCTTAAAAATTATAATCACCTTTTATATGATGTATATATATATATATATATATACACACACACATATATATATATATATATATATATACACACATATATATATACTTTAATTATACTCCATTTATACTGGGCCATTTTTTGTTGCTACAAATAAGATAATTTCCTCAACAGTGCAGTTTTATCCTAATTCCTATGGGGGCGGTTCCACACAAATCGCAATATAATCCCTGTCATGTTTTTAGTCAGCATCCTACACCTGGGATTCAGTTCTTTCAGGCAACACTAATATTCAGAAATTGCATAGGAATTCCAATAATTCAAAATTTTCTCTGAGTTTTACCTGTTTCTGCCATGATTTCCTTACAGATTCTTTATGTAGCTCTAACATATGTTTTATATTTAGAATTGTCCTTCGCTTCTTTGGAGGAAATATAAACCTAACGTCCTGACCGTTTGTCAGGTACTATGGGTCAAAAACAATCCCTCAAATAAAAATTAAGGCAGGAAAAGAGATTTCAAAGAAATAGAGAACAAAAATCCAGATTGTGCTGAACTCAGGGGAGAAGAAGGTAGCATTAACTGACACGGTAATTACAGTATGTAAACATTTTTTGGATGATAATATACAGTAGAAAGTGCCAAGCTGATTCTTTCCAGTTAATACTGTATGATGACACTCAAGAGAATTATGAAAACAAGATTAGTGTGTGCATATGTAAATGTGCTTAGTTGCTCAGTCATGTTCAACTGTTTGCAATCCTGTGGACTGTAGCCCACCAGGCTCCTTTGTCCATAGGATTTTCTAGGCAAGAATACTGGAGTGGGTTCCCATTTCCTCCTCCAGAGGATTTTCCCAACTCAGGGATCCAACCCATGTCTCCTGTGTCTCTTATATTGGCAGGCAGATTCTTAACCACTGAGCCACCTGTGAAACCTGCATGTGTGTGTATGTATGTGTGGCCACAAGACTGGAAAAGGTCAGTTTTCATTCCAGTCCCAAAGAAAGACAATGCCAAAGAATGTTCATACTACCACACAATTGCGCTCATCTCACAAGCCAGGAAAAGAATGCTCTAAATTCTGAAGGCTAGGCTGCAACAGTACATAAATCAAGACCCTTCAGATATTCAAGCTGGATTTAGAAAAGGCAGAGGAACCAGAGATCAAATTGCCAATATCTGCTGGATCAAAAGAAAAAGCAAGAAAATTCCAGAAAAAAACATCTACTTCTTTCTTGTGGAGAAGGCAATGGCATCCCACTCCAGTACTCTTGCCTGGAAAATCCAGGGATGGAGGAGCCTGGTGGGCCACAGTCCATGGGGTTGCTAAGAGTCAGACATCACTGAGTGACTTCACTTTCACTTTTTACTTTAGTGCATTGGAGAAGGAAATGGCAACCCACGCCAGTGTTCTTGCCTGGAGAAGCCCAGGGATGGGGGAGCCTGGTGGGCAGCCGTCTATGGGGTCGCACAGAGTCGGACAGAACTGAAGTGACTTAGCAGCAGCAGCAGCTGCTTTCTTGATTATGCCTTTGACAGTGTGGATCACAGAAAACTATGGAACATTCTTAAAAAGATTGGAATACCAAACCACCTTACTTGTCTCCTGAGAAATCTGTATGCAGGTCAAGAAGCAACAGTTAGAACTGGACATGGAACAACAAATTGGTTCCAAATTGGGAAAGGAGTACTTCAAGGCTATGTATTGTCACCCTGCTATTCAACTTATATGAAGAATACATCATGGGAAATGCTGGGTTGGATGAAGCACAAGCTGGAATCAAGATTTCTGGGAGAAATATCAATAGCCTCAGATATGCAGATGACACCACCTTATGGCAGAAAGTGAAGAGGAACTGAAAAGCCTCTTGATGGAAGTGAAAGAGGAGAGTGAAAAAGCTGACTTAAAACTCAACATTCAAAAAACTAAGATAATGGCATCTGGTCCATCACCTCATGGCAAATAGATGGGGAAACAGTGAAAAGAGTGACTGACTTTATTTTGGGGGTCTCCAAAATCACTGAAGATGGTGACTGCAGCCATGAAATTAAGAGATGCTTGTTCCTTGGAAGAAAAGCTATGGAAAACCTACACAGCATATTATAAACCAGAAACATTACTTTGCCAACAAAGATCCATCTAGTCAAAGCTATAGTTTTTCCAGTAGTCATCTATGGATGTGAGAGTTGGACCATAAAGAAAGCTAAGCACCAAAAATTTGGTGTTTTAGAGCCATGGTGTCGGAAAAGACTCTTGAGAGTCCCTTGAACTGCAAGGACATCAAACCAGTCAATCCTAAACGAAATTAATACTGAATATTCATTGGAAGGACTGATGCTGAAGCTGAAACTTCAATATTGGCCACCTGATGGCGAAGAACTGACTTCTTAGAAAAGACTGATGCTGGAAAAGATTGAAGGGAGGAGAAGGGGATGACAAAGGATGAGATGGTTGGATGGCATCACCAAATCGATGGACGTGAGTTTGAGCTAGCTTGGGGTGTTGGTGATGGACAGGAATGCCTGGTGTGATGCAGTCCAGGGAGTGTCAAAGAGTTGGATATGACTAAGTGGCTGAACTGAACTGATGTGCGTCACTTCAGTTTGAAGCTATTTTCAATAACCCTTCTATAAATATTCTTACATATGTCTTTGTGGTCACATATATACAAAATTTTTTTGTTTATGTATCCAGGGAGAATCAGTAAGTCCTATAATTTGCCTTTGCTCAAGTAAATTGACACTTTAATGTTTGTCCCAATTTACATTCCACCATCAGTGTAATATTATTAATTATGCTGTAAGCTCAACAGCAGTTAGCATTACTAGGCTTTTAAATTCTAGTCATTTTGATTAGTAAATATTAATATTTCATTTTGGTTTAATTTGCATTTCTTTGTTGTTACAGACATTGAAAACCTTTTCCTTTGCAGCTGGTCTTTTATAAATCCTCTTGTTAAATGTTCTTGGCTTTCATCCATTTTTTCCAGAGGATTCTTTGAAAATAAATTCTCTTAATTTTTAATTTGCCTTGGAAAGTTAAGTCACTCAGCCGTGTCCAACTCTTTGTGACCCCATGAACTGTAGCCCACCAGGCTTCTCTGTTCATGGCATTCTCCAGGCAAGAATACTGGAGTGGGTTGCCTTTTCCTTCTCCAGGGGATCTTCCCAACCCAGGGACTGAACCCAGATCTCCTGCAATGCAGGCAGACACTTTAACCTCTGAGCCACCTGTTGAGGTTAAATTTGCCTTTACACTCTGTTAACTGTACTATTGAAAGTTTCTAAGATCACTGATATGCAAGTTAGTGATCCTTTTTCCTTTTTCTTGTTGTTTAGTCACCCAGTTTTGTCTATATCTGTTTGTCTTGTGACCCCATGGATTGAGATTTTCTAGGCAAGGATACTGGAGTGGGTGTCGTTTCCTCCTCCAGGGGATCTTCCAAAGTCATGTATCTAACCCATGTCTCCTGCATCTCTGTCCTGCACTGTAGGCAGATTCTTTACTGCCGAGTCACTGGGTGCCCTGGTCCTTGGAGAAATCTTTGCTTACTTAAAGTAATGGGGATAGATACTCATGTTACTTTCAGGGAGCCATGTTTTTTTTTGTTTTATCTTTATTTTATTTTTTAAAATTTTATTTTTACTTTATTTTAATTTACAATATTGTATTGGTTTTGCCATACATTGACATGAATCCACCACAGGTGTATACGAGCTCCCAATCCTGAATCCCCCTCCCACCTCCCACCCCATATCATCTCTCTGGATCACCCCGGTGTACCAGCCCCAAGTATCCTGAATCCTGTATTGAACATAGACTGGTGCTTCGTTTTTCACATGATAGTACACATGTTTCAATGCCATTTTCCCAAGTCAGCCTACCCTCTCCCTCTCCCTCAGAGTCCAAAAGTCCGTTCTATACATCTGTGTCTCTTTTGCTGTCTCACATACAGGGTCATCATTACCATCTTTCTAAATTCCATATATATGTGTCAGTAGACTGTATTGGTGTTTTTCTTTCTGGTTTACTTCACTCTGTATAATAGGCTCCAGTTTCATCCATCTCATTAGAACTGATTCAAATTTATTCTTTTTAATGGCTGAGTAATACTCCATTGTATATATGTACCACTGCTTTCTTATCCATTCATCTGCTGATGGACATCTAGGTTGTTTCCATGTCCTGGCTATTATAAACAGTGCTACAATGAACATTGGGGAACATGTGTCTCTTTCATTTCTGGTTTCCTCAGTGTGTATGCCCAACAGTGGGATTGCTGGATAATAAGGCAATTCTATTTGCAATTTTTAAAAGAATATCCACACTGTTTTCCATAGTGGCTGTACTAGTTTGCATTCCCACCAACAGTGTAAGAGGGTTCCCTTTTCTCCACATCCTCTCACCACACACAAAAATAAACTCAAAATGGATTAAAGATCTAAACATAAGACCATAAACTATAAAACTCCTAGAGGAGAACATAAGCAAAACCCTCTCTGACATAAATCACAGTAGGATCCTCTATGATCCACTTCCCAGAATACTGGAAATAAAAACAAAAATAAACAAATGGGATCTAATTAAAATTAAAAGCTTCTGCACAACAAAGGAAACTATAAGTAAGGTGAAAATACAGCCTTCTGAATGGGAAAAAACAATAGCAAATGAAGCAACTGACAAACAACTAATCTCAAAAATATATAAGCAACTTATGCAGCTCAACTCCAGAAAAATAAACGACCCAATCAAAAAATGGGCCAAAGAACTAAATAGGCATTTCTCCAAAGAAGACATACGGATGGCTAACAAACACATGAAAAGATGCTCAACATCACTCATTATCAGAGAAATGCAAATCAAGATCACAATGAGGTACCGTTTCATGCCAGTCAGAATGGCTGTGATCCAAATGTTTTATCTTTAATATTTAGACCTGCAATTAACTTTAGAAACTGATTTTTAGAATTAAAATGCATGAATACATCAATTCATGTCGATGTATGGCAGAGGCAATAGAGTACTGTAAAGTATAAAAAATAAAAAATTAAAAAAAATAAAATGCAGTAACACCAAAGTTCATCATATACACAAAATAATCTTTTAGCCACCTATTTCAGATTACTAAATATTCTCAGAGAAAAACAGCGTTGAATCGTGTCCTCTTAATGATCTCTGCATAGAAGTTCTGTTTAAATTGTTAGTTTTTTGAAGTACTTTTGATTGTTAGTTTATATAAATAAATTTTGTATTTTCTATAACATATTATATTTTTCAGGAACTTTAATTACCAAGAGTAAATTCTTGGGTTTTTGTTTGTTTTCAATACTTTTTTTTCTTTATTGTTTTTGGATTTATTAGATACTTTAATTTTTTAATTCATTGCTTTCTTAACCAAGCAATCTTCCAGAGTTTATGGTTTTTTTCCCTCTTTGCTCATCACCTTTTCTATTCTTAAGACAATAAACTCTTCTGTACAAATATAAATTTCAGAGAAAAATTTCTAACTTTTTTGTTGTTGTGATTTTAATTGCTGTAAATATTCTCATTGGAGTTTCTTTTTCTCTGAGTCTATATTTCAGACCCTATTTAAAATAATATCAGGATCCTAGAATTTTTCTATTGTTTTTGCAGAGGAAATTATATGTTTACTCTTTGCTCAACATTTATTTATCTGAGAAATAACGAGCATCTCCACTTAATTTTTTTTTTTATCCTAAGGTAAAGCATCTGCCTCCAATGCAGGAGACCTGGGTTCGATCCCTGGGTTAGAAAGATCCCCTGGAGAAGGAAATGGCAACCCACTACAGTATTCTTGCCTGGAGAATCCCCTGGATGGAGGAGCCTGGTAGGCTACAGTCCACGGAGTCGCAAAGAGTTGGACACGACTGAGAAACTTCAACTCAACTCAACTCAACTCAAGGAAGATATGTATGTTTGCTTTCTTTCATGAACTCCAATGGAGATGTATGATGGGAATAGATTGACATATACATTCTGTAGAAGAAACCTGGACAGTGAATAAAATCTCAGGCCAAAGATTTTATTCTATTTATTGGGATAGATCCTTATTTTTATACCTTGCAGAAATACCATTATTAGAAACTAGTTTTGAGAAAAAATCTTTTCTCAGTGCTATGCAGTTCAGATGAGAATGGGTCAACAGATTGCTCACTTCTTAAACACCTCATCGCCTCATTTATTTTTTCTGTGTATGCATAATTGAGAGTAATCTATCTTCACTTTACTTTTCCAGTGTAACCTCTATTTCTGGTCTCTAGGGTTTTGAGCTTAATGGAGTAATTAGGTTTTACTAAGTACATATTTTTCTCCTTTCTCAGTTTTTTACTCTTTCCTCAAAAAAATTATAATTCTCTTTTCCTTTAGTGCTTTAACATATCACCTTATTAAAATGCCTTAAGATTTCTGATGTGTGAATGTCTTTGCTTCTGAGTTTCCACAGGAAATGCAGATTTTTCTCTATATTTCCTTAATCATTTAATTGTTAATTTATATATATAAATTTAATCTGCTACTACTGAAAGGTTAAATTATTTATGAAAATATATGCCATTACACTTACATATTCATGAACCCACCTACTCACTACTCTCAGTTATTTGAAATATATCTAAATCATGTGACATCACAAAAGACTAATGAAGTTTTTCCTCTGTCATCTTAGATGATTGTTTTAATACTTTATATCATAACTCTTAGACTTCAGGCTAATGATGTGTTCATTATTAATTTTAAAAGTAAGTGTTCATGTACCCCACGTGCAAAAGCACACAGAGTAGATTGCTTTAGAAATCATTTAAGCTAATTCTGAAATTTTTGCTTCAGTTTTTAGGAGTAGGTAGATCAGTTCTTGCAAATGTTTGAAGTACTTCATATCAGTTTTTAGTTCATCTTTCTTTCACAGTATAATAGTTTTATAAGAAAATCAGAAAATGAATGATAAGGAACACATCAAATAACAAAGGTATTATTATATTGATAATCATATCACAGAATCATTACTCAGATTTTAAATAAATTTAAGATTAAATTGCTCTCCGTTATAAAACTAAGGAAAACAAATGACAACCAAAAATTTAATTAAGGGTGTTCATTGGAAGGACTGATGCTGAAGCTGAAGCTCCAATATTTTGGCCACCTCATGCAAAGAGTTGACTCACTGGGAAAGACTCTGATGCTGGGAGGGATTGAGGGCAGGAGGAGAAGGGGATGGCAGAGGATGAGATGGCTGGATAGCATCACTGACTCGATGGATGTGAGTTTGGGTGAATTCCAGGAGTTGATGATGGACAGGGAGGCCTGGCATGCTGCAATTCATGGGGTCGCAGAGAGTCAGACATGACTGAGTGACTGAACTGAACTGAATACTTCATATTAAATTGTCAATTTAGTGAATTAGAAATATTTTCTTAAAATACCCTCTCAAGTGTTTAAATCTTTAACCTTTCAATNGGAAAACTGGTCAACCATTTATAAAAGAATGAAACTAGAACATTTTCTAACACCACACACAAAAATAAACTCAAAATGGATTAAAGATCTAAATGTAAGACCAGAAACTGTAAAACTCCTAGAGGAAAACATAAGCAAAACCCTCTCTGACATAAATCACAGTAGGATCCTCTATGATCCACTTCCCAGAATACTGGAAATAAAAACAAAAATAAACAAATGGGATCTAATTAAAATTAAAAGCTTCTGCACAACAAAGGAAACTATAAGTAAGGTGAAAATACAGCCTTCTGAATGGGAAAAAACAATAGCAAATGAAGCAACTGACAAACAACTAATCTCAAAAATATATAAGCAACTTATGCAGCTCAACTCCAGAAAAATAAACGACCCAATCAAAAAATGGGCCAAAGAACTAAATAGGCATTTCTCCAAAGAAGACATACGGATGGCTAACAAACACATGAAAAGATGCTCAACATCACTCATTATCAGAGAAATGCAAATCAAGATCACAATGAGGTACCGTTTCATGCCAGTCAGAATGGCTGTGATCCAAATGTTTTATCTTTAATATTTAGACCTGCAATTAACTTTAGAAACTGATTTTTAGAATTAAAATGCATGAATACATCAATTCATGTCGATGTATGGCAGAGGCAATAGAGTACTGTAAAGTATAAAAAATAAAAAATTAAAAAAAATAAAATGCAGTAACACCAAAGTTCATCATATACACAAAATAATCTTTTAGCCACCTATTTCAGATTACTAAATATTCTCAGAGAAAAACAGCGTTGAATCGTGTCCTCTTAATGATCTCTGCATAGAAGTTCTGTTTAAATTGTTAGTTTTTTGAAGTACTTTTGATTGTTAGTTTATATAAATAAATTTTGTATTTTCTATAACATATTATATTTTTCAGGAACTTTAATTACCAAGAGTAAATTCTTGGGTTTTTGTTTGTTTTCAATACTTTTTTTTCTTTATTGTTTTTGGATTTATTAGATACTTTAATTTTTTAATTCATTGCTTTCTTAACCAAGCAATCTTCCAGAGTTTATGGTTTTTTTCCCTCTTTGCTCATCACCTTTTCTATTCTTAAGACAATAAACTCTTCTGTACAAATATAAATTTCAGAGAAAAATTTCTAACTTTTTTGTTGTTGTGATTTTAATTGCTGTAAATATTCTCATTGGAGTTTCTTTTTCTCTGAGTCTATATTTCAGACCCTATTTAAAATAATATCAGGATCCTAGAATTTTTCTATTGTTTTTGCAGAGGAAATTATATGTTTACTCTTTGCTCAACATTTATTTATCTGAGAAATAACGAGCATCTCCACTTAATTTTTTTTTTTATCCTAAGGTAAAGCATCTGCCTCCAATGCAGGAGACCTGGGTTCGATCCCTGGGTTAGAAAGATCCCCTGGAGAAGGAAATGGCAACCCACTACAGTATTCTTGCCTGGAGAATCCCCTGGATGGAGGAGCCTGGTAGGCTACAGTCCACGGAGTCGCAAAGAGTTGGACACGACTGAGAAACTTCAACTCAACTCAACTCAACTCAAGGAAGATATGTATGTTTGCTTTCTTTCATGAACTCCAATGGAGATGTATGATGGGAATAGATTGACATATACATTCTGTAGAAGAAACCTGGACAGTGAATAAAATCTCAGGCCAAAGATTTTATTCTATTTATTGGGATAGATCCTTATTTTTATACCTTGCAGAAATACCATTATTAGAAACTAGTTTTGAGAAAAAATCTTTTCTCAGTGCTATGCAGTTCAGATGAGAATGGGTCAACAGATTGCTCACTTCTTAAACACCTCATCGCCTCATTTATTTTTTCTGTGTATGCATAATTGAGAGTAATCTATCTTCACTTTACTTTTCCAGTGTAACCTCTATTTCTGGTCTCTAGGGTTTTGAGCTTAATGGAGTAATTAGGTTTTACTAAGTACATATTTTTCTCCTTTCTCAGTTTTTTACTCTTTCCTCAAAAAAATTATAATTCTCTTTTCCTTTAGTGCTTTAACATATCACCTTATTAAAATGCCTTAAGATTTCTGATGTGTGAATGTCTTTGCTTCTGAGTTTCCACAGGAAATGCAGATTTTTCTCTATATTTCCTTAATCATTTAATTGTTAATTTATATATATAAATTTAATCTGCTACTACTGAAAGGTTAAATTATTTATGAAAATATATGCCATTACACTTACATATTCATGAACCCACCTACTCACTACTCTCAGTTATTTGAAATATATCTAAATCATGTGACATCACAAAAGACTAATGAAGTTTTTCCTCTGTCATCTTAGATGATTGTTTTAATACTTTATATCATAACTCTTAGACTTCAGGCTAATGATGTGTTCATTATTAATTTTAAAAGTAAGTGTTCATGTACCCCACGTGCAAAAGCACACAGAGTAGATTGCTTTAGAAATCATTTAAGCTAATTCTGAAATTTTTGCTTCAGTTTTTAGGAGTAGGTAGATCAGTTCTTGCAAATGTTTGAAGTACTTCATATCAGTTTTTAGTTCATCTTTCTTTCACAGTATAATAGTTTTATAAGAAAATCAGAAAATGAATGATAAGGAACACATCAAATAACAAAGGTATTATTATATTGATAATCATATCACAGAATCATTACTCAGATTTTAAATAAATTTAAGATTAAATTGCTCTCCGTTATAAAACTAAGGAAAACAAATGACAACCAAAAATTTAATTAAGGGTGTTCATTGGAAGGACTGATGCTGAAGCTGAAGCTCCAATATTTTGGCCACCTCATGCAAAGAGTTGACTCACTGGGAAAGACTCTGATGCTGGGAGGGATTGAGGGCAGGAGGAGAAGGGGATGGCAGAGGATGAGATGGCTGGANCATCCCTTAATTCTCAGATAACATGATGGCTTCTTGATCCTCCTCCTCCCCCAAAAATATAACTGCCCTTCAATTCTCTCCAATTTTTCCATTGGGTTGCCCCTACTTAAGCATCACAAGAAAGGTAGAAGTTATTACCATAAAAACAAGGTCAGGATGAAGTCCAGGGTGACCTGATCATCAGGTAATCTATGAAGATGGCTAATGTCCCAAGGGGACAAGATAGATGTGCACAGAGGTAAAAACAGAGGTCTTGTTTAGTATTAATAGTCAAATGTAATGAAGAATGGATGAGCAGAAAGTGAAGTCAAATTCTCTTACTGAACACTCATCTTTTGTTCAAACAGGAGCCAATTTTCAAACCCAATGCTCAGACACACTGAGAGAAAGTGGGGCCCTGCGTTCCCATAAGGAAAATGTCTGTAACACTACAACAAGTACACACAGTAGAAATCACTTTTTTTCATCCTACAAAAGGGCTTAAAGTCGTTATTTATTTATCTATATAATTTGATAAGAATGTGCTGAAGAATGACAAATACACAAATATTGGGAAGGTATCAGATAAAGATTTGTATACACCCCAGGTACAGTTGACTTTTCCTGCCTCCAGCATCTCAGCCAGTCTCAGTATCCATGTTTATTCATAAAGGATCTCTTCTATTGATATATTTTTTAACAATATTGCTTCCCACTAATGGAAGTATAACATCAGACACATGGACCTGAGACTCAATGATTCACCATACGCTGCAGCTTTCCAGAATTTGTCAGGCTCACAGAGTAATGAGCAGCCTCTTGAGATGTAGTTGAGATGCCAGCTTGAGAACGATATCTGGTGAGAACAAGGTGCCTTTAGAATGTGGTAATATCTAAAGCCAATAGTCATTGCATGGCGTTGTGTTGTCAGCAGGTAGAATACACAGGGACAGGAGCCCCAGTGGTTCACTAGACTATGTGCTTCCCACCTCTGCAAATTCAGAGATGTTGGTCCAATAGTCCAGTTCACAGAGAGGGAATGCTTATATGAGAAGACAGAAAACAAAACAAAACCAAACACCCCACAAAAGAAACCTAAAACTACTGTCTACCCACATGTAACTTCTCTTTCCAGGCCAGAAAGCAAAGCAATGACTTACCAGACCAGAAAACATGAATTACCCTGATCATTGTAAAGAGTTCAAATTGCTTTCACATAATGAAGGCAGGAGGGGTTATGTATGGCATTCAGGAGATTCAGTGAAGTAACATTTGTTCCTTCATGCACATAGTTACTAATAAAAGGACAAGAAGAATTCTAATAACTTGAGAGTAGCATTGCAACCTGGACTTCAGACTCTTCAAGAATAAGGATCTGGTCCACATCAACAGAAAAGTCACCCCCTTGGCAAAGGTGCTAGGCAAAATGAAAATCAAAAATGAGCAGTGAAAAAAGACGATGACTATCTCTTAAAGGCTTGGAACCAACTAGAACAGTTCTGTAACTTTCTAGATGAAGTTAGTTCTCTTCACTAACATTTTTCTTATAACTGTATCTTGCTGTTGTTATTTAGTTGCTAAGTCGTACCTGATCCTTTGTGACCCCATGGATTGCAACATGCCAGGCCCTGCTAAGCACCACTAATACCTGGAATTTTCTCAAAATTCATATCCATTGAGTCAGTGATGCTATCTACTTATCTCATCCTTTGCTGACCCTTTCTCCTTTAGCCTTTGATCTTTTCTAGAATCAGGGACTTTGCCAATGAGTCAGCTCTTTGTACCAAGTGGCCAAATTATTAGAGGTCAGCTTAATATCAGTCTTTCCAACAATTATTAAGGGGTGATTTCCTTTAGGATTGACTGGTTTGATCTTCTTGCAGTCCCAGGGATTCTTGAGTCTTTTCTAGCACCAGAATTTAATAACAGTGTCAATTCTTTGGTGCTAAGCTTTTTTTATGGTCCATCTCTCACATCTGTACATGACTACTGGAAAATCTATACCTTGGATTACACAAATCTTTGTTGGCAAAGTGATATAACTGCTTTTTAATATGCTATGTTATAGCTTTTCTTCCAAGGAGCAAGTGTTTTTAATTTGATGTCTATAGTCACCATCCGCAGTGATTTTGGAGCCCAAGAAAATAAAATTTTTCACTGCTTCCACTTTTCCCCCTTTTGTTTGCCATGATGTATGTAATTAGATGCCATGATCTTGGTTTTTTAAGGTTGAATTTCAAGCCAGCATTTTTACTCTCCTCTTTCATCATCCCTGGTGGCTCAGATGATAAAGAATCTGCCTGCAATGCGGGAAACCTGGGTTCAATCCCTAGGCTGAGAAGATCCCCTGGAGGAGAGCATGGCAACCCACTCCATTGTTCTTGCCTGGAGAAATCCCATGGACAGAGGAGCCTGGAGGGCTACAGTCCATGGGGTGGCTAAGAGTCAGACAAGACTGAGTGACTCAGTACAGTACAGCTTTCACTCTCATCTAGAGGTTCTTTTTTCTTCACTGTTTATACCTAGAAATTGAAAAGAAATGGAATCTTGAAGGAGTTGTGATTGAATGGAATAAACCTAATATGAAAAATGATGTGTTTCTGAGAGATGTAAGAGTATACTAATTATTACTTAAGCCCCATCCAGATCCCCCTTTTAACTCCTTCTATTCCTAAGTGCTGTGAGCCTAAACTGCTAAGAGCTCTCAATTATCTTTTCCAAGACAACTACCTGCATATGTGAAAAGCCACATTGGCCAGATATTTATGGAATGGTAAGCCTTTTTCATTAGGCAGCCCACTTGCTTGCTTGCTAAGTTGCTTCCGTCGTATCTGATTCTGTGCAACCCCATANCATATTAAAAAGCAGAGACATTACTTTGCCAACAAAGGTCTATCTAGTCAAGGCTATGGTTTTTCCAGTGCTCATGTATGAATGTGAGTTGGACTATGAAGAAAGCAGAGCACCGAAGAACTGATGCTTTAGAACTGTGATGTTGGAGAAGACTCTTGAAAGTCCCTTGGACTGCAAGGAGATTGAACCAGTCCATCCTAGAGGAGACCAGTCCTAGGTGTTCTTTGGTTGGTCTGATATTGAAGCTGAAACTCCAATACTTTGGCCACCTGATGGGAAGAGCTGATTCATTTGAAAAGATCCTGATGCTGGGACAGATTGAGGGCAGGAGGAGAAGGGGACAACAGAGGATGAGATGGCTGGATGGCATCACTGACTCAACCGACATGAGTTTGGGTGTGCTCCGGGCATTGGCGCTGGACAGGGATGCCTAGTGTGCTCCACTTCATGAGGTCGCAAAGAGTTGGACATGACTGAGTGACTGAACTGAACCAAAAGAGTAAACAGTGATTCAGTTTACTGATTTGTTGAGGTTCATCTTAATGCTGTTCTCAACTTATTTTATATTTTACATAAATTTATCAATGTTTCTTTATATTATTTAAATACTATCTAGCATTATGAGACATTTGACTAGATTTATATTTATGTTTTTCTTTAGTTTCTTTTGATTTGCAAAATGAGAATAGACTTGATCTTGAGAATGATGGCACATCCAAGAGTGCCCTTTGCTTCACCAGTTTTTTTTTTTTTTTTACAGCTTTCTTGGGATATAATTAATAGACAAAACCCTACATGTACTTATTGTGTGTAATCTGATGAATTTGAATGTATACACATATCTGGAATACAATTATAAAATCAAGATAAGAAAAATATTTATTGTCCCCCAAAGTTTCTTTATGTCCCTTTGTCTTTGTTTATCTGTTTTATAAGAACACAAATATGAAGTCTACCCTGTTAACAAAAATTTAAGTGCCCACAGAAGAGGAAGAACAAACTTCTAAGGCATACCAATTAAAGAAGCAAATGGGTGAAAAGAATTATTCTGTGAGAGATGTGTAAGAATCATGATAGAAAAATTTGTTAATAAATACATTCCACGAGTTTTAAGAATTGGGAAATATTTAACAATGTGCTTTAGAGTTTAGAGAAAACTAAGCAGAGTTTGTCAAATTGGCTTTAACATAGCTTCTGTTACTGTAAATGTATCTTGCTTTTACTGTATGATTTTTTCTAATAAGTTAGTAATAAGGAAAAAAATACTATTTTGGGTTGGTGGCATAAATGCCTACAAAGATTTAGGATAATGTGTTACTGATATTACTGATCCTTTGTTTTTAAGGCTGGAGAATCTATATGTTATTGAAAATTGTGTATTAGAAGAGGGTAGAGAAAAATGAAACATAAGAACTCAGGGAAAAAAGATTAATAATTGAAACTCTTTACGAGCCCATATTCAAAGCAGTTAATTTGATAAAGTATAGGGCATTTCTTCCTCTAATATCTCAGTAAGAAAAAGCAAGGGTGGGGGTGGGGGGTGGAAAGCTTATGGAGGTGTTCACAGTGGATGACAGGTATATAATCTTGGATTTAGGAATAATGATGGTTGACAGAGTAAATACTGAGGGTTGAATAAAATGGCATGACTACACCTTTAGAATTCTATGAGTAAAGGAATATTGGGATGAGGGTTGCTTGTTAGAAAGTGTACATTGTCATCTGAAAGTGAAGTTGCTCAGTTGTGTCTGACTCTTTGCGACCCCATGGACTGTAGCTTACCAGGCTCCTCCCTCCATGGGATTCTCCAGGCAAGAGTACTGGAGTGGGTTGCCATTTCCTTCTCCAGGGGATCTTCCTGTCCCGGGTATTGAACCCTGGTCTCCTGCATTCCAGGCAGACACTTTAACCTCTGAGCCACCAGGGAAGTCCAAAGAGGTTGTATTTTAAGGGTCTAGTCCATAAGCAGGAAATCTGAAAAAAGAAGTTATTGGATTATCTTGATGGAAGTTTAAAAGGCACATAGCTAGGGCAATGGCAATGAGATTAAAGTTAACAATCTACTGCCTGAATAAATTTCTTTTTATTTTCAATTTATCATTAATGAATTTTAATAAATATTAACCCTAAAATCCAAGAGCAATATGATTAAAGATTAGCCTTTTTCTTCCAAATTTTTAGTTCACTACTGTGTTATTTGCTCAGCCTAATATCACAAAATAATATAGACTGAGCAGCTTATACAAGAGAAATATATTTCTCACCATCCTGGAGGCTGGGGAGTCCAAGGTCAAGATGCTAGCAATGTTATTTCATTCTGAAGATTTTCTTTTGGATTCTAGATGGCTTTTCTCTCAATGTGTGATCACATGACCTCTTTGTCAATATGAAGAGAAAAAGCTCTCCCTCTATATTGCTATTCTAATAAATCTACCAGCTCTGTGCAGTTAGGGCTCAACTTTAAGACTTCCTTTTAACCCTAATTGCATCCTGAAAATACTGTCTCCAAATACTGTTGCATTCGTTAGGTTTTCAACTTTTGAATTTAGAGAGGATTCACTTTAGTCCATAGCACTGATCTTATCTTATTTTGTTCAATTAATATTTAATAGATTTGACTCTTAAATATATCACTGCTACCATGCTTTTAAACTAGTAATACCTAGCTCATCATCCTTTTCCCACTCTTCTCCTGGCAAATTGCTACATCAAATTTTGACCCATTATTCCAAGTCTCTGCTACACTAGGTGTATACCACATTATAATATGCAGCTAGAAAAACATCACACAGATAAAAATGCCTTTATAATGTGAAGAATTACAACCATTATATCATTCCTACAATTTTACATTTTCCTGGAATAATAAGCAAGATTATATTGTTCCTAAATATGCCCACACATGAATTCCCTTTCATGAACAAAGAAAGATAACTCTGAGAACAGAACCTCAGAATCCAGATTATGCAATCATGAATAGGGTTATATATAGACCTTGAAATCTAATGTTATTATGCTGACTAGATTTTGGAATTGACACATTATTTCCCTTTCAGTCTCCTTTATTAAATGGAAAATATCTGTAACTGGGATCCTATGCTTGTCCCACATTATATTCGGGGAGTAGATACTTTGCTTTCTTGATTCACATAGGGTCTACACATGAGGAAGAATTTCATCCCAGGATAGATCATACCCAGTGTCTCACCCATACTTGATTTTGACATTGTAAACAGTAAGATTTGGATCTTTTGAACTGATGTATTGATGCATTGGAAACGTTATTAATGAGATCAAGTGAATGCATTTTGCCTGAGGAATGGGCACGAGGCTTTGGAGATCAGAGGATGGAATATACAGCATGTAGAATAACGAACAGCACCCCAACCTTCAAACATGCCCATATCTTAATCCCCAGAACCCATGAATATATTAATTTACATGGCTAAAGTGGCCCACCTGCCAATGCAGGAGACATGAGACTCAAGTTCAATCCCTGGGTTGGAAAGATCCCCTGGAGGAGGGAAGGGAAATCCACTCCAGTATTCTTGCCTGGAGAATCCCACAGGCAAAGGAGACTGGAAGGCTATAGTCCATAGGGTTACAAAGAGTCAGATATGATTGAAGTGACTTAACATATTCAAAGAGAATCTTCAGATCAATAATTAAAGATTTTGAGATGGAAAATTATGCAGGATTATCTGGGTACACTCGATGTAATTACAAGGGTCATAATGAAAGAAAGAGGAAGGGGGGAGTTGATAAGTGATGTGATTATGAAAGCACTCATGAATGATGTTTTGTGAGAAAGAGACTCGTGTGTGTGTGTGTGTGTGTGTGTGTGTGTCAGTCATTCAGTTATCTCTGACTCTTTGAGACTCCATGGACTGTACCCTGTCAGGCTCCTCTGTCCAGGGAATTCTCCAGGCAAGAACACTGGAGTGGGTTGCCATTACCCTCCATAGGGGAGAAGAAGACTATATTCAAAAAAGAGGGTTATCTCTAGACACTGAAAAAGGCAAATAAATGTATTCTGTCTCAGAGCCTCCAAAAAGAATATACCTCAGCACAGACAGTCTACAGAGATGTATTTAGGACTGTTGAATTTCAGAACAGTAAAGTAATAAATTTATGCTCTTTTGAATCAAGAAGTTGTTAGGAATTTGATAAAATAATTAGTAATAAACGAACTTAGACAGAATATTAAAAAGAAGAGACATTACTTTGCCAACAAAGGTCTGTCTACTCAAGGCTATGGTTTTTTTGAGTGGTCATATATGGATGTGAGAGTTGGCCTATAAAGAAAGTTGAGTGCCAAAGAATTGATGGTTTCCAACTGTGGTGTTGGAGAAGACTCTTGAGAGTGTCTTGGACTGCAAGGAGATCCAACCAGTCCATCGTAAAGGAGATCAGTCCTGGGTGTTCATTGGAAGGACTGATGTTGAAGCTGAAGCTCCAACACTTTGGCTACCTGATGCGAAGTGATGACTCATTTGAAAAGACCCTGATGCTGGGAAAGATGGAGGTAAGGAGGAGAAGGGGATGACAGAGGATGTGATGGTTGGATGGCATCACTGACTCGATGGACATGGGTTTGGGTGAACTCCGGGAGTTGGTGATAGACAGGGAGGCCTGGCGTGCTGAGGTTCATGGGATTGCAAAGAGTCAGACACGACTGAGTGACTGAACTGAAAGTAGATAAATGTCTTGTTGTTGTTCAGTCACTCAGTTGTGTCTGACTTTTTGTGGCCCCATAAACTGCAGAATGCCAGCTTTCCTGTCCTCCACCATCTCCCAGAGTTTGCTCAAACTCATGTCCATTGAGTCAGTGATGCCTTCCAATGTCTTGTCCTCTGTTGTCCACTTCTCTTCCTGCCTTTGATATTTTTCAGCATCAGAGTCTTTTCTAATGAGTCAGTTCTTCACATCAGCTGGCCAACGTATTGGAGATTCAGAATCAGTCCTAATGAATATTCAAGACTGATTTTCTTTGAGATTGATAGGCTTTATCTCCTTGCAGTCCAAGGGACTCTCAAGAATCTTCTCCAACAACACAGTTCAAAAGCACTGATTCTTTGGCTCTCAACCTTCTTTATTTTCCAACTCGCACATCCATACATGATTACTGGAAAAAAAAAAAATAGCTTTGACTAGATGGACCTTTATTGGCAAAATAATGTCTCTGCCTTTCAATACAATGTTTACATTAGTCCTGTCTTCATCCAGCCTGGAGTTTCTCATGATATACTCTTCATATAAGTTGAATAAGCAGGGTGACAATGTACAACATTGATGTATTCCTTTCCCAGTTTGGAACCAATCTGTTGTTCCATGACCTGTTCTAGCTGTTGCTTCCTTTTTTAAAAATTTATCTTTTTATTGAAGGCTAATTGATTTAGAGAATTTTGTTGTTTTCTCTCAAACCTCAACATGAATCAGCCATCAGTTCAGTTCAGTTGTTCAGTCATGTCTGACTCTTTGTGACTCCATGAATCATAGCATGCCAGGCCTCCCTGTCCATCACCAATTCCTGGAGTTCACTCAGACCCACGTCTATTGAGTCAGTGATTCCATCCAGCCAGCTCATCCTCTGTCGTCCCCTTCTCTTCCTGCCCCCAATCCCTCCCAGCATCAGATTCTTTTCCAGTGAGTTAACTCTTCACATGAGGTGGCCAAAGTACTGGAGTTTCAGCTTCAGCATCATTCCCTTCAAAGAAATCCCAGGGCTGATCTGCTTCAGAATGGACTGGCTGGATCTCCTTGCAGTCCATGGGACTCTCAAGAGTCTTCGCCAACACTACAGTTCAAAAGCGTCAATTCTTTGGCCCTCAGCTTTCTTCACAGTCCAACTCTCACATCCATACATGCCCATTGGAGAAACCATAGCCTTGACTAGATGGACCTTTGTTGGCAAAGTAATATCTCGACTTTTGAATATGCTATCTAGGTTGGTCATAACTTTTCTTCCAAGGAGTAAGCATCTTTTAATTTCATGGCTGCAGTCACCATCTGCAATGATTCTGGAACCCCCCAAATTAAAGTCTGACACTGTTTCCAGTGTTTCCCCATCTATTTCCCATGAAGTGATGGGACCGGATGCTATGATCTTCATTTTCTGAATGTTGAGCTTTAAGCCAACTTTTTCACTCTCCTCTTTCACTTTCATCAAGAGGCTTTTCAGTTCCTCTTCACTTTCTGCCATAAGGGTGGTGTCATCTGCATATCTGAGGTNGGCGTGAAATGGTATCTCATTGTGGTTTTGATTTGCATTTCTCTGATAATGAGTGATTTTGAGCATCTTTTCATGTGTTTGTTAGCCATCTGTGTGTCTTCTTTGGAGAAATGTCTATTTAGTTCTTTGGCCCATTTTTTGATTGAGTTGTTTATTTTTCTGGAATTGAACTACAGGAGTTGCTTGTATATTTTTGAGATTAGTTGTACAAAATAGAAAGCCCAGAGATAAATCCACTCACCTATGGACATCTTATCTTTGACAAAGGAGGCAAGAACATTCAATGGATTAAAGGCAATCTCTTTAACAGGTGGTGCTGCGAAAAATGGTCAACCACTTGTAAAAGAATGAAACCAGAACACTTTCTAACACCATACACAAAAATAAACTCAAAATGGATTAAAGATCTAAATGTAAGACCAGAAACTATAAAACTCCTAGAGGAGAACATAGGCAAAACACTCTCCAACATAAATCACAGCAGGATCCTCTATGACCTGCCTCCAAAAATATTGGAAATAAAAGCAAAAATAAACAAATGGGGCCTAATTAAACTTAAAGGCTTTTGCACAGCAAAGGAAACTATAAGCAAGGTGAAAAGACAGCCTTCAGAATGGGAGAAAATAATAGCAAATGAAGCAACTGACAAACAACTAATATCATGCTTTCTTTATAGCTTATTTATTTGTATTATAGTCTTCTTTACAGTGTCAGTCATCAGTAAGTCCTAGTGTCATTTTACAAGTTTATTATGATAAACCTTTTTATCATAAACTTTATTTTGTCATGATGAAAAATACTTTATTATAATTTTTATAATGGCAGTATAGTTATTGTTTGATTTAAATGAAATTGTAATAACCTCACTAGAGGTTATTGCCTTAACTAGTTTCTTTGTCATTTTGCAACTAGTATGTTGCTATTGAAAGCATAATGATTGAGCATGGAGACAATAATAGTTTAAACCTCACAATGCTATGGTGAGGAAGAAAGAAATAAATGCCTGTAAAGCACATGGAACAGTGCTTATTAAATAGTTTTTCATATTAAACATTTAATAATTATTAGCTACCAGTACTCTAGTTTCGTTATTGCTTTTATTATCATCATGTTATTATTAGACACATAAGAATATTCCAGAAACATTTATTTTTTCTGATTAAGATATGTAGATCAATTGGTCTCCACGCTTATCATATTTATTTTAATGTTAATCTACTAACTCCCAAAATCCAAAAATAGAGAGACATAGAAGAACTGTCAACAAGAATGCTGCTACTGATGTTGAGTCAGTCTTGTTATAAAACTGCGTGCAAAAACTATCTCTTACTTGGAAATATGAGATTTTATTGACCCTTCCAGTATAGTTTTATGGCCGTGTCCTCTAATGTTTAAAGAGCCTTTGAAATATAATTCATATGCTATAATTCACTCATTTAAAGTGTACAGTTCAGTAGGTTTTAGTATATTCAGAGCTCTGTGCATCATCACCACAGTCAATTTTAGAACATTTTCATCACCACAATAAGAAATCCCCTTCCTGTTAACAGTCACTGCTAACATACTGCTAATTCCAACCACAATGCCACCTTCTGTTTCAAGAGATTTGTCTTTTTAGAACATTTTGTATAAATAGAATCATGTAATGCATGACTAGTTAGTTTACTTGGCATAATGTTTTCAAAGTTCATCCATGCTGTATCATTTATCATTAATTTATTTATTTTGACTGAAAATACTATTCCACTGTATGGATATATCACATTTAATTTATCTACTCATTGGTTGATGGACATTTGTTTATGCTTTTTGGTTATAGAAATCATGCTGTCATGAATATATAGGTACAATTTTGTTTTTGTTCAGTTGCTAAGTCATATCTGACAGTTTGCAACAGGTCTGTACAAAGCTAGGCTTCTCTGTCCTTCACCATCTCCCAGAGTTTGCTTAAACTCATGACCATTGAGTCAGTGATGCCATTGAACCATCTCAACCACTGCAATCCCCTTCTCATCCTTCTTTAGACTCTCCCAGCATCAGAGTCTTTTCCAATGAGTTAGTTCTTTGCATCAGATGGGCAAAGTATTGGAGCTTCATAATAAATCTGTTCAGTAAATATACAAGGTTTATTTCCTTTAGGATTGACTGGTTTGATTTCTTTGCTGTCCAAGGGATTCTCAAGAGTCTTCTCCAGCACCAGAATTAAAAAGCATCAACTCTTCAGTGCTCAGCCTTCTTTATGATCCAGCTCATATATCCATACATGACTACTGAAAACACCATAACTTTGACTTTTATGAATATTTGTCAGCAAAGTGGTGTCTCTAGTTTTTATTACACTTGTTTTGTCATAGCTTTTCTTCCAAGGAGAAAATGTCTTTTAATTTCATAGCTACACTCACCATCCACAATGATTTTGGAGCCCAAGAAAACAAAGCCCTTTCACTGTTTCTACTTTTCCCTATCTATTTGCCATGCAGTAATGGGACTGGATGCCATGATCTTTATTTTTTGAATGTTGAGTTTTAACCCAGCTTTTTCACTCTCCTCTTTCACCCTCATTAAGAAGGTTTTTAGTTCCTCTTTGCTTTCTGCCGTTAGAGTGATATCATCTGCATATCTGAATTTTTTTATATTTCTCCCAGTAATCTTGGTAGAAGTTTGTGATTCATCTAGCCTTTCATGTTGCATGATGGACTCTGCATAGAAGTTAAATAAGCAGAGTGACAATATACAGCTGTGAGATACTCCCTTCCCAATTTTGAACCAGTTCATTGTTCCATGTCAAGTTTTAACTATTGCTTCTTGACCTGCATACAGACTTCTTAGAAAACAGATAAGGTGGTCTGGTACTTTTATCTCTTTGAGAATTTTCCACTGTTGTAATAAACACAGTCAAAGGCTTTAGTGTACTCAATGATGCAGAAATATGTATTTTTCTAGAATTTCTTGCTTTTTCTATGATCCAACAGATGTTAGCAATTTGATAACGGGTTCCTCTGCCTTTTCTGAATCCAGCCTGTACATCTGGAGGTTCTCAGTTTATCTGCTGCTGAAGCCTGGCTTAAAGGATTTTGAGCATAATCTACTAGTGTGTGAAGTGAACACAATTGTTTGGCAGTTTGAACATTTGGGGGCATTGCTCTTCTTTGGAGATGAAATGAAAACTGACCTTTTGCAGTCCTGTGGCCACTGCTGAGTTTTCCAAATTTGCTGGCTTATTGAGTGCAACCCTTTAACAGCATAATTATTTATAATTTTAAATAATTAAACCAAAATTCTAACACCTCCACTATATTCATAGTAATGATTCCTAAGCCCCACATGACCTCACATTCCAAGATGTCTGGTTCTAGATGAGTGACCATACCGTTGTAGTTTTCTGGGTCATTAAGACCTGTTTTGTATAAGTCTTCTTATATTCTTGTTACCTCTTAGTCTCTTCTGTTTCTGTTACGTCCTTACTGTTTCTGTACTTTATCATGCCTATCATCATATGAAAAGTTAACTTAATAATTATCAATTTTCTTGAAAAGAACTCTACTCTCTTCTATTATGCTGTTTCCCTCTATTTCTTTGCATTATTCCCTTAAGAAGACTTTCTTTTCTCTCTTGCTGTTCTCTGAAACTGTGCATTCAGTTGGATATATCTTTGCTTTCCTCCATTGCTTTTTGCTTACAAGATGTTTTATTTCATTTTATTTTTCCCTGCAGAAATTTTTATATTTTCTAAATTGCTAACTATACTATTGAAAGAATTCTTCATCAAAGGTATTGTAGAAATTTTCTGTATTGTTACATATTTATTTTACCTGTAACTGAATATAGGTTATATTTTCAGATGTAAAAATCTTTAATACTCTTTTTAGGCAGAGTTCAAAAACACTGCCTTTGAACTTTTGAGTTGTGGTGTTGGGTAAGACACTTGAGAGTCCCTGGGACTGCAAGGAGACTAACTTAGTCAGTCCTAAAGGAAATCAGTCTTGAATATTCATTGGAAGGACTGGTGCTTAAGCTGAAACTCCAATACTTTGGCTTCCTGATGCAAAGAACTGACTCATTAGAAAAGAACCTGATGCTGCTTAAGACTGAAGGCAGGAGAAGAAGGGGATGACAGAGGATGAGATGATTGGATGCATCACTGACTCAATGGACATGATTTTGAGAAAGCTCCAGGAGATGCTGAAGGAAAAGGAAGACTGGTGTGCTGCAGTCTATGGGGTCACAAAAGATGGACATGACTGAGTGACTGAACAACAACATTCACAATTAGCACATTATGGTTAATTTTGAAACTGGTGAATAAATGCTCCCGATTATTGCAATTGAAAAGAAGCATGGTTTTTAAGATATGAGCCTTAGAGTATGTGGAGTTATCATTCAACTTTTTAAGCATTGTGTAAAACTGCCTTGGGCTTCCCAGGCAGTGCTAAGAGTAAAAACACCCCTGTGAATGAAGGAGACCTAAAAGCCACAATCTCAACCCCTGGACTGGGATGATCCCTTAGAAGATGGCAATGCCTCCCAATCCAGTATTCTTGCCTGGAGAATTCCATAGACAGAAGAGTGTGGCCAACTACAGTCCATCCAAGCACAGAGTCAGACATGACTGAAGCAACTTAGCATGCATGCACACATGCCACTGCCTTAATTGGTATATTATCACCAATTCATAATTTTATTTTATAGCTGAATAAGAATGAAGCAAACCTCATTTTCCAGGTAAAACCAGATTAGTATTACTACAATTATGGTCTAACACTGGCTGGTCAAAGGATGAATCATGTGTTCTAACAATAATGAAATCAGTTTTGAGCACATGCCTTAATAACATTCATATTTCATGTTTTGTCAAATGATGTGATTTTAATAATGTAATTCTGGAGTCTATCATTACAAAGCATTGCTCAATTAAGAAGTTTAGTCATGTGGGTGATATAATTTTAGTTCCAGTTGACAGGACCAAAGGCCTATTTTTAGAGAGGTGGCCTTATTTCTCCACAGTGTGTAGAGGATTGAAAGAGAGTCAGAATGAAGAATGCCTGATATCACCCATAAAACAGCCTTATAATGTTCATGAGGCAGTGAGTTAAATGGTAGTGTAGCTTTGAGGGAAGTGTTGTAGACATTAATCTTAAAGTGTGTTCTTCTTGTAATAAATATTGAGTGCATCATAGTTTTGCCTTTCCACTCATAATTTTTGAAACTATAGTCCCTTATTATTCATGTTGTTTTATGTTTTAAGAAAGGTATTCATGGAAGAACAGTATTTTCCAATAATTCTTATGGACAAAATTCCTAAATAATTCCAGAATAATTCAACCAGTAATCACAGTATCTAGTCTAATCTCTGGGCACTTCATTTTCCACTAGGAAATGTTAAAATAAGTAGTACCCTTTTCTTTCAGTCATTGTGTAATATAGATGTAGATGTTGGCCAGTCACGCAACTGTGTCTGAGTCTGTACCACGATGACCTGAAACACTCAAGGTTCACCTGTCCTCCACTATCTCCAGAAGTTTGTTCAAAATCATGTCCATTGAGTTCAGATCAGTTCAGTCACTCAGTCATACCAACTCCTCATGATCCCATGAACCACAGCATGCCAGGCTTCCCTGTCCATCACCAACTCCTGTAGTTTACCAAAACTCATGTCCATTGAGTCAATGATGCCTTCCAACCATCTTATCATCTGTTGTCCATTTCTCCTCCTGCCAGCAATCTTTCCCAGCATCACAGTCTTTTCAAATGAGTCACCTCTTTGCATCAGGTGGCCAAAGTATTGGAGTTTCAACTTCAACATCAGTCCTTCCAGTGAACACCCAGGACTGATATCCTTTAATATGGACAGGTTGCACCTCCTCGAATTCCAAGGGATTCTCAAGAGTCTTCTCCAACACCACAGTTTAAAAGCATCAATTCTTCGGCACTCAGCTTTCTTTATAGTCCAACTCGCACATCTATACAGGACTACTGGAAAACTCATAGCCTTGACTAGATGGACCTTTGTTGACAAAGTAATGTCTCTGCTTTTTAATATGCTATCAAGCCTGGTCAAAACTTTCCATCCAAGAAATAAGCATCTTTTAATATCATCACTGCAATCACCATCTGCAGTGATTTTGGAGCCCACCAAAATAAAGTCAGTCACTGTTTCCCCATCTATTGCCACAAAGTGATAGAACCAGATGCCATACTGCAATCACCATCTGCAGTGATTTTGGAGCCCACCAAAATAAAGTCAGTCACTGTTTCCCCATCTATTGTCACAAAGTGATAGAACCAGATGCCATGATCTTTGTTTTCTGAATATTGAGCTTTAAGCCAACTTTTTTCACACTCCTTGTTCACTTTCATCAAGAGGCTCTTTAATTCCTCTTCACTTTCTGCCATAAGGGTGGTGTCATCTGCATATCTGAGGTTATTGATGTTTCTCCCAGCAATCTTGATTCCAGCTTGTGCTTCTTCCAGCTCAGAGTTTCTCATGATGTACTCTGCATATAAGTTAAAGAAGCAAGGTGACCATACACAGCCTTGACGTACTCCTTTTCCTATTTGCAACCAGTCTGTGTTCCATGTCCGGTTCTAACTGTTGTTTCCTGAGCTGCATACAGGTTTCTCAAGAGGCAGATCAGGTGGACTGGTATTCCCATCTCTTTCAGAATTGTCCACAGTTTATTGTGATCCACACAGTCAAAGGCTTTGGCATAGTCAATAAAGCAGAAGAAGATGTTTTTTCTGAACTCTCTTGCTTTTTCAATAATCTAGCGAATGTTGGCAATTTGATCTCTGGTTCCTCTGCCTTTTCTAAAACCAGTTTGAATATCTGGATGTTCACAGTTCACTGCTGAACTTCACAGCAGTTCACAGACTTCACGGTTGACAAGCTTCATTGCTGAAGCGTGACTTGAAGAATTTTGAGCATTGCTTAATTAGTGTGTGAGATGAGTGCAATTGTGCAGTAGTTTCAGCATTTGTTGGCATTGCATTTCTTTGGGATGGGAATGAAAACTGACCTTTTCTAGTCCTGTGGCCACTACTGAGTTTTCCAAATTTTCTGGCATATTGAGTGTGGCACTTTCAATGCACCATCTTTTAGGATTTGAAATAGCTCAACTGGAATTCCATCACCTCCACTAGCTTTGTTCATAGTGATGCTTCTTCAGGCCCACTTGACTTCACATTCCAGGATGTCTGGCTCTAGGTGAGTGATCACAGCATTGTGATTATCTGGTTCATGAAGATCTTTTTGTACAGTCTTCTGTGTGTTCTTGCCACCTCTTCCTAATATCGTTTGCTTCTCTTCTGTCATACAATTTCTGTCCTTTATTGAGCCAATCTTTGTGTGAAATGTTCCCTCAGTATCTCTAATTTTCTTGAAGAGATCACTAGTCTTTTGCATTCTATTGTTTTCCTCTATTTCTTTGCGCTGAAGCTGAGGAAGGCTTTCTAATCTCTTCTTGCTATTCTCTGGATATCTTCACTGAAATGGGTATATATTGCTTTTTCTCTTTTGCTTTTCACTTCTCTTCTTTTCACAGCTATTTGTAAGGCCTCTTCAAACAGCCATTTTGCTGTTTTGCATTTCTCGTTTAGGGATGATCTTGATCCCTGTCTCCTGTACAATCTCATGAACCTCTGTCCATAGTTCATTAGGCGCTCTATCTATCAGATGTAGTCCCTTAAATCTATTTCTCACTTTCTCTGTATAATCACAAGGAATTTGATTTAGCTCATACCTGAATGGTCTAATGATTTTCCTGCTTTCTTCAGTTTAAGTCTGAATTTAGCAATAAGGAGTTCATGATCTGGGCCACAGTCAGCCCCTGGTCTTGTTTTTGCTGACTGTATAGAGTTGCTCCATTTTTGGCTGCAAAGAGTATAATCAATCTGATTTTGGTGTTAATCATCTGGTGATGTCCATGTGCAGAGTCTTCTCTTATGTTGGAAGAGGGTGTTTGCTGTGACCAATGCATTCTCTTGGCAGAACTCTATTAGCCTTTGCCCTGCTTCATTCCATATTCCAAGGTTAAATTTGCCTGTTACTCCAGGCTTCTTGACTTCCTACTTTTGCATTCCAGTCCCCTATAATGAAAAGAATGACAGAATGTGGTCCACTGGAAAAGGGAATGGCAAACCACTTCAGTATTCTTGCCTTGAGAACCCCATGAACAGTATGACAATGAAAAAAAACATAGGACACTACAACATGAACTCCCCAGGTCGGTAGGTGCCCAATATGTTACTGGAGATCAGTGGAGAAATAACTCCAGATGGAATGAAGGGATGGAGCCAAAGCAAAACCAGTTGTGAATGTGACTGATGATAGAAGTGAGGTCTGATGTTGTACAGAGCAATATTGAATATGAACCTGGAAAATTAGGCCCATGGATCAAGGCAAACTGGAAATGCTCAAAGAGGAGATGGCAAGAGTGAATGTAGACATTCTAGGAATCAGCAAATGAAAATGGACTGGAATCGGTGAATTTAACTCAAATGATCATTGTATCTACTACTGTGAGCAGGAATCCCTAAGAAATGGAGTAGCCATCATAGTCAGCAAAAGAGTCCAAAATGCAGTACTTAAATGCAATCTCAGAAATGATAGAATGATCTCTGTTCATTTTCAAGGCAAACCATTCAATATCATGGTAATTCAAGTCCATGCCCCAGCCAGTAATGCTGAAGAAGCTGAAGTTGAGCCATTCTGTGAAGACCTATAAGATGTTTTAGAACTAAGACCCAGAAAAGTTGTCCATTGAGTAGGTAATGATAAGCAGATTTCTATACCTTTTTTTTCCAAGATTACCTTGCCATAATGTTAATAACTATAGCCCCATTTATAAGGCCAGAGTGTCAAAATTAAACTATATACTAGTGACTGAAATTAATTACTGTGTTTACTGAAGGGGTGAATTTGGAAGAGTAAAAAAAAAAGAAATGAGATAGAAACAATAAGTACAGACTTATTTAAGGTGGCATGTCTTGTCCCTGATTAACATGAAGCAAATATAATTATAAGGAAATTATTAAATTTGTGAAAGAAGTAATTGCTTAATCCATTATCTCCAATAAAATTTATAAGCATAATACTACAGAAGATGAATATATTATGTTCTAACTACATATCAAGTGGGTTTCTTAGTCNCTTGTCCCTGATTAACATGAAGCAAATATAATTATAAGGAAATTATTAAATTTGTGAAAGAAGTAATTGCTTAATCCATTATCTCCAATAAAATTTATAAGCATAATACTACAGAAGATGAATATATTATGTTCTAACTACATATCAAGTGGGTTTCTTAGTCCATTTGGCTGCTATAATAAAGCACCATAAAACAGGTAGTCTGGAAAGAAGAAAAATTTACTTCTCACAGTTCTGGAGGCTAAGAATTCTATTAGTGAGACTATTGCATGGGGGAAGGAGTAAGGGAGCTCTGTGAACCCTCTTTCATAAGGGCAGTAAGCCCATTCATGACTGCTCCACCCTCCTGACCTAATCATCTCCCAAAGGCCACTTCTCCAAATAACATCACTTTGGGAATTGGATTTTAACATATGAATTTGGATTGAAACATACATTCAGCTATATGTATAGCAATCTGAAATTAGTTTGTAGTGTGTCCTCACCAGTAACTCACAGTTGGCCTGAGCAGTATGAATTCCTGTCTGTGTTCCCAGTTTGTTATTTTCTCACTTGTCCTTATCTATACTGGACTATCTTGATTTTTGATTCAGGATTATTAGTAATTTAACTTTTAACTTTAGTCTTCTTTTAAATATATCAAATTGCTCTGACATTTAGATTTGGTTAAAAGATTTAAGTGATCATGGAACAATTTTATTTTAAAATTTAATATTTATAAGATATCAGAAATTGCATCTACTGCTAGTTACATCTGGGACAACCAATTTTGATGTCAGACTAAACATCGTGAGGGGATATGTATACCAAAACACACAGATATTCAGAATGTGTGTATTCAAAAATACATAATCAAATATTTTTTTTCAAAATTCTTCAAGGATATTGAAGCACAAGAATACTAAAGGCATTGGTTTAAAGATTATTAAACACTTTTACATTCCTTAATCAGAGGTTCTTAAGTGCAGGTAGAAACGTGATCCATGTACCTTAAGACTTTAAATGCAAAATTTAAAGCTAGTGTTTTGTCTTTTGGTTTTTGATTTTTTACTTATTTTTTTAATCAGTAATTTATACTAAGATTCTCATGTCAGCAAGCCAAAAGTTGTATAAAATTATATTATTTCACACATATAAGTGCTGAATTGGATGAGATTTCTGTTTTTACAAAATAATTATAAAAATTAAATTTAACACTCAAGCTTTTTATATTTGTCTTTATGAAAACTGTGAACACATGGGAAATGAGCACATAACAAATGTCTTTGCTTTGAAAGCATTATTGGCAAAGCAGTCACCTTCATATAAGTGTTATGATTTCCCATTAAAATTTAATTCATAAATCATTTATAGAAATTGTTTATGAAGAAAAATTTATATCTCCTCAGGTATCTGGTTAGATTATTTTATTGTTTTATCTTTTTGTGTTAAGAACACTTAACTTTACCTCTACTCTCTGAAAATGTTAAGTGTTTAACACAATATTATTGGCTATAACTATACTGCTGTACATCAGATTTCCAGAGTTTATTCATCTTGCTTAACTGAAACTTTATGGCCCTTGATTAGTACCTCCAGAACTCCCCCTCATCCTAGCTCTTAGCAACTGCTATTTCATTCTTTGATTCCATGAATATGGCTGTTTTAGATATTTTATATAACTGGAATCATGCAATATTTGTCTATCAACACTTGACTTATTTTACCTAGCATAATATTTTCAGAGTTCATCCATGTTTTCTCACACTTCAAAGTTTCCTTAAATTTTTTTTGAAAGTAGAATGGTATTCCATTGTATGTGCATACCATATTTTCTTATTCCTTCATATGTTGATGGACATTCCAGTTGTATGCACATCCCGTCTGTTGTGAATAGTGCTGCAGTGAACATGCTGCTACTCTCATTTCAGTTGTGTTCAACTCTGTGCAACCCCATAGACGGCAGCCCACCAGGCTCCCCTTTCCCTGGGATTCTTCAGGGAAGAACACTGGAGTGGGTTGCCGTTTCCTTCTCCAATGCATGAAAGTCAAAAGTGAAAGTGATTTTGCTCAGTCGTGTCCGACTCTTACTGACCCCATGGACTGCAGCCTACCAGGGTCCTCCATCCATGGGNTTTGCAGGAGCGGCTGGCGCTGCGGGTTTCCCGGTTATTTCTAGGAAGCGCCCAGAAAGGAGATGCTCCTGCCAGTCGCTCGTCCCCTGGGAAGCTTTTTGTCAGCGGTGGCAGAAGTGGGGCGCTTCCTCTGAAAAGGCTTTTTTAGAATATTGGCTTTTGTTTGAAACAAGTCGTAGGATTCTACATCTAATAAGAAACTTGGGAGAACTCAAAACCTAAAACATACCCACTTATTCTATCCATCCATTCATTCAGCAGAGAAGAACGAGGCTGGGAATTTGCAGCCGGCACTGAATTAGTGTCCCTGGATCTCCCTGTGAGGTGTTGGAGGAGGTGGGGGGTGAGGTAGAAAGTGGGGGAAAAAAAAGTAGGGGGGGATAGGGTCAGGTAAATAAACGCTAATGCAGTCAGAACAAGCTGCGTTCAGCTGGCTTGTTTCTCCGAGATGCTTTTTTTAAAGGCTGTCATTTTCCTTAAGATAGTTGTGTTTGGTTTTTGTGTGTGTGTGTGTGTGTTTAATCTAGTGAGCTATTCTCCGAACCTTTTCATTGAAAAGATTTCAGAATTTTTCTTGCCAGTTTCCTGCCTTGGAGATCATTTTCCTTCTTTTTCCTTTCCTCAGACACTCTGAAAATAGACATGGGGAAGAGTCACTGAGAGTGCCAAATACCAAGAGCCAGGGGTGTGAGCTATTTGAGAAACCATCTCCTAATTGATCTTTTATGTGCTGTTTTAATTCAGCCATGTTCAGACCCATTATTTTCACTATAACCACTTCAGATTGCTTTCTTCTCTCCTTTTTTTAGAAGAAAAAAAAAAATGTCTGCCGAAGTGCTTCTCTCTGCCCAGCTGAGATGGAAACCAACAAATAGACATTATGATAGAAAAATGAGGGCTCTGAGAAATCACCAACTGCAAGATAACTCTGTAACTAATAAATGAAAAGGCCCTTTTGATGGCTCCAGCTGAAAAGATATTTTATTTTATTTTTTTTCCTGTGTGTGGGATTTGAGATGTGTGATTCTAAGGAGCGGCGGGGTTCCCTGCTGCTCAGCTCTGGCTGGCAACTGGCCCCCCTCTGGCAAATGTTATGGAGAATTGGGAGGAATTTTATGGCTGTCTCTCCCCTCAGCTCTTTTTTCTTTTGTCTTCTTTGAAGAATGACTTTAGACATTTTATTTACATATTTAACCATGGATGAAAGGGGGAAAAGAAAGCATTTGGGGCTGTCGTGGGAATGGTGATATGTTTAAATTAATGGAAATCTTATTAGGCCTCTAAAATTTTGAGCAAAGGTTTTTAATGAAACTTTATAATTAAACATGATTTCAAATAACATGCAAGGACAAGGAGTATATATGTATATGTTTTATACACCAACTATCTAAAAATATATGTATATGGGAGAGACATTCTTAAAACATTAACTACCTTCAAATTCTTGCAAATGTTTGCCCAGAAAAAGAATAAGGTTTTTGAACAGGAACGTGATTTCAGCAGTCAGGCAGTATTTTGACTGAGAGTTAAGTATTTCTGGATGGAAGGAGATTGAGAGAGAGGCAGAGTTTTATCACCTAGCAAATTCCAAAGTAGAAAAGAACTTAAGGATATTGCTAAAAATCAGTTATATTTCCTCTTAAGATGTTATAAGTGGAAATGATGAGCAGTGTGTGAGATGTTCTGAAATGAGATTCAAGAAAACCCACAGTAATCTCTTTAAGATAACAAGTACTGACTCTTTCAACAGTAGAGAAAAATTAAACCGTAGACTTAGCACGTTACAAGCTAATTACAAGAGTAAATTTGTAGACTATCAGCACAGCTTAGGAAAAGAAAGAGAAGTGTTGTAGGGTTGAAGGTAGAAAGTGGTTCAGGTGATCTGTTTTTCTAGGAACTCTGGCCTGGAGCATCTCTCAGCACAGTGGCGTTTGATGATCTGGTAAAATGAGTCTGATGTTTCTTCTTTTATCCTCTATTATCATCAATATTTGTATTTCATCAGCACTTTTCCGATTCTTCTTTCAAGTAAGAATGCGATGCTAATAATGGTCTGACATGTAGAGGGATTTCTGATACCAAAACGTGTCTTTTCCCCTGATTTTGTCTTGGGTTATGTTTGTGCAGAAGCTTATTATGAGATTTAGGAGGAAAAAAAAAAAAACAACAGGCACTGAGAATTCTGTTTTCTAAGCAAGCAGGCGTGCTCTTTCCACCCACCCCCACCCCACATTATTTTCCTAGGAGAAAATACCTTTGGTCATCCGAAGTGATACTTACTAAAGAAAACACACAGCGTGTACTACCCCAGAAGCCACACAAGCTGCGGCAAATTTACCGGGCTCAAAGTTTTTCATTCCACCTAAAAACACTCGACGGAGGATGTTAGGGTGGGGGCGGGGCGGCAAGAAACAAACAGAAAAGCATCCACATCATAAAACGGATGACTGGAGGGTCCTCTGTTGCTCCAATACAATTTAGGCAGCGATTTTAAGGCCACTTCCCTTGAAATGTGGTTTGAAATATTACCAAAGGTTCCACAGGGTGCATTAGTGTGAATTGCAAATCACAGCCTGTCTCTAATCCCCCTTTCAAGGCCCGGCTTTGGATCACTGGCGTCTACGCGGCTCCCCACTGCTTCTGGCGCTGGAGGGACCATTCAAGGGGACAGCTTACCCCTCTATTCCCACACTCCAAAAAACAACACTGCAGACAGACACCCTCCAACTAAATTAGATTAAACTCCTTCTCCTCCACATGGCATTAGCCTTTTCACTGCCCAAGATTCATTATTCAGCGTCTCCTAATTTAAAGATACAGTATTTCTTTTTCATCTCAACAGAGACGGGCAAGAGCGACACACACACTGAAAGAGGGGACAAAGCCCGCCTTCCATGTAAGTGCTTCCAAATTACAAGGACATTATCTGTTTAAAATATAGGAAAGGCTTAGCACATGTCTGCTGTAAAATACAAACAAATTGACCCTTTGCCTCTGACAGAACTGGCCCCTATCAAAAGTACTTAAACCTGTAATTCTATAAGGAGCTGCTTTGAGGGGGGAGAAAGGGGGAAGAAGTCTAGTGGAAGAAAAATCACAGCATTCCAGAAAAATGAAACAAAAGAACATTCTTGTATGTGTGCGTGCATGTGTGTGTTGGGGAGGGGGTGTGTTTTATTTTGCTTTGCATTTATATTCCAAACAGCTTTAAGAAACAGTGTTTTGGAAATGAATGCATGACGTTCGAATCAAACTTCATTTTTGGACATAATTACTTTGCTTCTTTTTCCCTCTGCCTTGGCTGTTTGGTATATATTGATTTAATTACTCACCTTCCCATCTGTTTCCTTTCTGCTTTGCGCCTCCACCCTGGGACCCTTTCATTGCGCCCGTCTGGAGGAGGGATGCTAAGAAAGAGGTCAGCTCCGCCCCTGCCCCACCCCAAGCTGCTGCCCCTGCACAGGTGAGGGAGGCAGATAAGATGAGGAAACCTTCCCTTCAGGGACTAAGCTGGGACACTCAGAAGCCTGGTCCTGCCTTTAAAAAAGGGAAAAAGAGCCAGCCTCCTGATTTCGCCCTGACATCGGCTGACTCTGAAACCGCTTGGCCCAAATCGTGGATACCCCTAATCTGTGGTGGTGACTGTGTAAGATCCGAGTCTGAATCCCTACCCCCAAGTTGTAGCCCGGAGACCCAGGGAGAGTTCCTTCCTGTCACCATGCCTCAGTTTTCTCACCTGAAAAATGGGCACCGGTGGGGTTGCAACCTCACAGGGCATGGGGAGGATGTTGCTATAATACACTGGGAAGCTTTTAGAGCTATGCCAACAAGCTGGATTCACAGTGGCTTTCACAGTGAAGGCAAGAGAGCCGCAATGGAAGGCAAGAACACCATCGAGGATACAACAGGACGTAACGTTTGCGAGCAGGGGGTGGGGGCCATGACATGTTTTGTCAGAACCAAAATAATACAAGCCAACAATCATATGTCAATTAAATGCTAGGTCTTCCCAGGGGGACTCAGTGGTAAAGAATCCACCTGCCAATGGGTTTGACCCCTGAGTTGGGAAGTTCCCATGAAGGAGGAAATGGCAACCAGCTCCAGTATTCTTGCCTGGGAAATCCCATGGACAGAGAAGCCTGGCGGGCTACAGTCTATGGGGTCACAAAAGAATTGGACACAACTTAGCGACTGAACAGCAATGAAGTGCTAATAAGAAGAGTGGAAACTGATTGAGCGTTTGACCCATGCCAGGCACTCTTCTAAGCCTTTTATGTGAAATGACTCATGTAACCCCATAAAGCAAGTTGTAGGAAGATTCCCATTTTTGAGAGGAGAAACTAAAGTGTGGGAGTCTAAGAGTAACTTGCCAAGGCCACGTGGCAGAGGAGGGACAAAGTCAGGATTTAAAACCAGGCAGTGGGCTCTGTCCCCTCTCCACTGCCCTGCCTGCCTCTGGTGCACAGAAACTCAGGACTCTCAGAAAAGGCCCTGTTTGGGTATCATGTCAGTGCCCAGTAAAAGGATAAAGGCCTGGTTTATGGCCTTTTTCCTTTTCTCCTGAATTGGAAGACATTGGCCACTTTATTATCATCTTGATGTTCTGCTTTCTTGCATTTGAACGGATTCTTTAGGGTCACAAACAGTGAAGGAAAAGTGGAGGAAACACCATGTGGGGGGTTCCTGGGTTGATTTACCCCTGTCTTCAGCTGTGTGACCTCAGGCACGTTACTTAACCTCTCTGAACTTTGTTATGACATGAGAATAATACCAATACCTCCTTTATATGATCTGGGGTAGGATTAAGTGAGGCAACTCATAAAGTGCTTCAAACAGTGTCCAGCACTGGGATTAGCCGGTGTATAAACTCTCTGGTCAGTTGCCTTTTGACTTTCTTTGTTAAATTCTTTTGTTTTCACTGGTTCGAAGGCAAGATGGTTTGCCAATAGCATCCATTATGAGCATCCTCCACTTATGAGGATTTTGCTTTCCAGACTGAACTGCTAACACTAATAGCTTCCTGCTTCTTCCTTGAATTTAGCCAGGAATAAGCAGCTGACAAGTTGGAAGCAACAATGGGGGTGGACCTGGCAACACAGCTGCAGAGTCCCTTCCTCCCCCTGGAAGCACCTTCAGCTGCTGCAGATCTCTTTCCAGGACGGCTGCTTTTCCTTTCCCTCCAGCCTAGATCTGAAACTCAGTGATGAATTTCTGCTGCTTTCAGAAACAGTTCAAGTTTCCCTTGTGTATTTCTCGGCAAGAAAAGAAACTCATTCAGATCACCTGCTCTGTTCTCCTCGTTGTAAATGACAATTCAAATGCAAAATCCCATTTTTCTCTAAGGTCCAGAAAAGAGTAGAGAAGATAGTTTTTCTGTCTCTGCATACATTTCAACACCCCTCCTGTTTTTTTCTCTGAAATAACACTTGGGAAGTTCTTTGTGCCTGTTCTCATAGCTGAGAATGGTGACTTGAAGAATAAAGATTCTCTGTTCTGATAGTGTCTGTCTGCTGGTTGGTCTGTCTCCCTTTCTCTCTCTTCTTCTGTCTAATATACATGTATTATATATGTAATCTAATTATATAAATATACATACATGAATCCATATACATATTCAAAATCTAATATTTTTGAAGAGATATTTAAATTATTTTAACTTTTTATTTTATACTGATCAAAATCTGATTTTGAAGCTGAATTTCCAAACTCAATCCTCTCTGCAGCTCCAGAACCAAACCTGCGGCATGTTTCTTCAATAATTCTAAGGGTGACTTTTTTCCACACTGACATCCTGCACAAAAGGCCGTGACCTTCTTAATGGCTGGGAGATGCTGAAGTTGCTCCTGGCCTATCTACATGCTGAAGAGGGACCCAGAAAGCTGGATTGGCCCTGAGGTTGCAGCTGAAAGAGGAGTCTCACTTTTTTTTTCTTGAATATTAGAAAATATTATTTTTCCTTCATTCTTGAAAGACTAGGTAATATTAACAAATTGAAAATAATTTCAAGATGTTGAGGAACCTCTCCCCTCCTGTTCCCTTGGATGTAGGCAATGGGAAGGACCGGTCCGTCCTGAGATGCCCTCTGCAATGGAAGGCTCTGGGTGGCTGCATCACAAGGACTAAGACTGGAGAGATGCTGCCTGGACCAGGAGGAAGTGAGTAAGCCAGAGAAGCATCCTCAACTTCCCGATCACCATGGTGACCTCTGTTTATTGAATACATGCCACTGGCCAGGCACTGTTCTCAGCCCCTTAGAAACTCTGACATTTTTCATCCTGGCTACAACCCCATGGGAAATAGATGGGGAAACAGTGGAAACAGTGTCAGACTTTATATTTTGGGGCTCCAAAATCACTGCAGATGGTGACTGCAGCCATGAAATTAGAAGACGCTTACTCCTTGGAAGAAAAGTTATGACCAACCTAGATAGCATATTCAAAAGCAGAGACATTACTTTGCCGACTAAGGTCCATCTAGTCAAGGCTATGGTTTTTCCTGTGGTCATGTATGGATGTGAGAGTTGGACTGTGAAGAANTCTTTTTTTTTTGTGAATGGAAACAGAGAATTGAGTAGTAGCTAGCTAGACTGGTGTTAAGATTATTTGTTTTTATTTATCAAGTATCCATTTTGATACCTGATAGGACTATAAGCACCTCGTGGGCCAAAGTTATGTCATATAGTTCTTATGTATCACCTGGTGCTAATTCCAGATAGCAGGATAAGTCATTTATAGAGTATTGTGCCTATAGAGAAGAAGATAGGAAAGTGTGGAACAGGACTGCTGGGCACTAACTATTGACGATTTTGGTGGTTTAAATTTTATACTTTTGCCCTTAGAAAAGCTGTTTTCTAAGTATAATTGTATTTAAGAATATAATTCTATATGTCCAATAAGCATTGCTTGTTTATAACAATGGGAACACTGATGATATTGGCCATGTTGTTATCAGCCTATTTATAATGTGAAATATTATAGACATGATATATAAAGCCATGTAGGTGACACAATTCAGATGAGTCAATTAACCAAAGGTTAGTGGTGTTTGTAGAAGCCACTCATCCACCTCACTTCTCTAGGAAAATAACAATGGAAGGAAAATGCCAGAGCTTTGTATAGATTAAGGCTTCCTGGCAAGTGAACATGCAGTTTAATACAAGGCTTTAATTTAGGGAATACAATGCTGCAAAAGAAAAGAAAATTCATGCAGAATCCTATTTAATTCGTACAGAAAGACATGGCATTTAGAGCAGCACAACTGGCTCCTGAAACTAAGAATCGTTCATCTTTGAAGTGTGGTTTGGCGGTCTGCATAAAGAGACGTATTTGTATATAAGCATTAAAATTATATTTTAGCAGACCTGAAAATGGTTTGAATCGATATTTAAGCAGTGAGTAAATTCAGAGTTCATTTTAATGTTTGTGAAGAGTTTCTGATAGAAAGTATCATTTAACATGATGTGGAAAAGGCTGTCTTAGTGACAGTGNTAAGCATTAAAATTATATTTTAGCAGACCTGAAAATGGTTTGAATCGATATTTAAGCAGTGAGTAAATTCAGAGTTCACTTTAATGTTTGTGAAGAGTTTCTGATAGAAAGTATCATTTAACATGATGTGGAAAAGGCTGTCTTAGTAACAGTGAGTGTTTATAATACATCTAGAATTAAAAAAAAAAAATGTCATGCTAGCACATTCTAGTTGTTTGGTCTAACAAAGCCATTTCATCCTCTGTGCCTCAATTTCACGTTTGTAAAATAGAGTATCAGACTATACAATCTCTAAAACATTTTTTAGCTCTCATTTCTTATAATTTACAGGATTACTTTGAAGCTGATGGCTTTGATAAATACAAGATGCACTTTGAGGAAGGGAGGGGAGACCAGTATTACTGTGTAATTCAATATTTTTTTACATTAAAGACATAAAGGGAATGTTATAAAAAGTTTTTAAATTTTAATATAGAGAAAAGTGTGAGAAGAAGAAAGGAAAGAATGAAGGAAAGAGGGAGGGAGAGAGAGTTGGAAGGAAAGAAGGAAAATGAAGAAAGGGAGTGAGAAAAGTTGGGAGACATGAAGGAAGAAGAGAGAGGGAAGGAGGGAAAAAGGATGGGATAAACTATTTAACTTAGTATGATGGAGTCTGAAGCTGGAAAATAAACAACATTTAAAAGAAGCAATACAGAAGAATTAAACCTGGCATCTGAATTTGGCCAAATAGTCCAAGTGGAGTGAAAGGTTGTAAGGGATGCACTGGCCATATATTGTTACTTCCACAAATGATGGTTATGCTGAGTAAACACAAGGATTTCAAGTGGAAATGAGTATTCCAACTCAACGTGTTCCATTTTAAATACTAATGTAAAGATGTTCACTTCAAGTAAATATGCAGAAAGTTCACTAAACCCTACCTAATTAATTGTTAACTAATAAAACCAAAAAGATAATGAAAGTGAAAGTCGTTCAGTCCTGTCTGATTCTTTGTGACCCCACAGATTATACAGCCCATGGAATTCTCCAGGCCAGAATATTTTCCCTTTTCCAGGTGATCATCCCAATCCAGGGATTGAACCCAGGTCTCCCCCATTGCAGCTGAATTCTTTACCAGCTGAGCCACAAGGGAAGCCCAAGAATACTGGAGTGGGTAGCCTATCCCTTCTCCAGGAGATGCTCCTGACCCAGGAATCGAACCGGGGTCTCCTGCATTGCAGGCAGATTCTTTACCAACTGAGCTATCAAGGAAGCCCCCAAAGGACAATTAAGCTGAGACAAAGGTGTGATTTAACATGTATTCTGCTTACTGACCTGCCCAGAAAAGATATATCTGTCGTGATTTGAAATTTAGTTACTTAATGTCTACATGAAGAAATGATCCCTACAGCTAACACTCTGTCTCCTTACTCAGTCCTCCCCTTGGCCCCACGTTGAAGGGATTGAAATGAAACGTTAAGGACAAGACAAGACATGTGTGATTCAAAGCTCCTACATTTCTTAGAGGGTAAGACTTCCCTAGTGGCTCAGATGGTAACAAATTGGCCTGCAATGCAGGAGACACCAGTTTGATTCCTGAAACAGGAATATTCCGTGGAGAAAGGAATGGCTACCCCACTCCAGTATTCTTGCCTAGAGAATTCCATAAACAGAGGAGCTTGACAGGCTATAGTCCATGGGGTCACAGGAGTCAGACACAACTGACCGACTAACACACTTTTCACCTCCTAGAAGAAGCATGAATTCCCAATATTTCTTGACTCTTGTTAGGCTTAGCTAGTACAAGCTCTGTTCTTTTGGCTAGCCTTAAACCTGACCATTTGCCTTTATCTGTGTAGGGTAGCTGAATTTGCCATATTTCTTGGTGAAGTATTAGCAAGTGCCCTTGGCTCAATGCCAAGTCTGCATTCATCAGAAAACTTCATCAATAAAAAAGTAATATTTTACATCCATTTATCTAACTTCTGCAACTACTTCCCAAGTCTTCCAGCATCAGGCAGGTAGATGGAATGTTACACAAACCTCAACATGTGACTTCATTTTCCTGGATTCTTTACTGGTGTGGAGTGAGCTCTATGGAATATCCACCATTTAAATGGATCCACTGGGGTCTTGAGTACCAGTGAAAATCCCTATAGACTCTGTTTCATAAAAGAAAACACCTGTTCAACTGTTTTTTAATCAAGCAAGTTGCTCTGCTCTAAACCTCTTTCTGCCTCAGCACACCAATGTGAAATAAAAGCAAACAGTACAGAAAGGACATCTGACAATAGCTAAAGTCATGAGAAATACAGAAAGAGCATAAAATAAGACTTGAGAGATACAAAGCAGAGTCTGGTTGACCACACTGAGGATGACAGGTGGAACTGCTAGTGAAATCTGTTAAGTGTTTTGAAATCACTACTTGGGGAATAAAAGAAGCTTTATAGTTAATCCATCATAATAAACACATTCTGAAGGGCAAATATAATTTCTAAAAGCACCAATGCTCCTTCCTTCTTGGTTTGCAATGATCTATAATTTAAAATAAGTTTCTTTGTCTAGATTGATAGCATATTCTCATTTATAAAATGCTGATCTATGACAGAGACTGCTAATCTTTAAATAATGAATTTTAGTGACCCGTGAATCTAATTTGAAAGGTGCTATAACATTGCAACACAGTTCAGTATTATGATCTGGTTTAAAATATTCAGTATCATTATACCTTTAAAATGTTCTTAGGAATTAGGTTGATTATACATGAGCATTCACTGAGTGAGTCCAAGAATGTAAATGATTGCTTGGATGGCTAACTCTGGTTTGAATTATTTCAGAAAGGGTAACCAGAGGAGAGTGATGAAAAGTTTAAATTTTTCCAGCCTCTATAGGATGCTGTCATTTTAGGTTTTATTCTTTGTATAATGGGCATTTGAAGTGAATTCTGCTGCTTTAACATTCCAAGCTGATTTAGAATATTTTCAGTTCCTCACCATCATTCTAAACATACAGCACAACCCTCTCTAGGATTCAAGAGTTGCCACTTGTCACCTTTATATTCCCAATCGGAAAGGAACTGCAGAGAAGCATCGTACTTTATCATGGAAATATTTGAATTACATTTCCATTAAGGACAAGTATTGAATATTTTATCTACTGAGTAAGATAAAGAACCAGATTTTGTTTTTTTTAATATACATATACATGTAATTTGTACTGCATCATGAGTACCTTTCATATCAGAAAAAGTCCTTACTGCTAACAAGTTTGCACACTTTCCTTTCATGAACGCAATGATAAATACACAGCTAAACCCATCACCAGTTTTGTTTCCTCATTATTCAGTACTTTCTATGTATGGAGACAAAGGTTTATAGTATGCTGTGCATCAAAGTGAATTATTATATATCCTTCTATATTAGCATATATTCTTAAGTCTTAGTATCAAAATATAAATGCATGTGAGCCTTTTCTTGAACCAGTAACTTCTATCTGCCATTTTTATTCACTTATAAAAAAAATCTCTGGGTAAAATAACATTGTCACAAACTAAGAAATAATTATTTTATACCTGATTTCAGCAGAGAAATACATTGCTAATCACTTATACACTCGAATATATACTATTTTCCAGAGTAGCATCTTTGGCAAAAACTTACAACTTACATATACTGTTGCTCATAAATTAGCATGAATATGAATATGAACTGATGAGTGAAATAACATCCTCAAATAATTATTCCATGACTTGGTTTTCTAAGATTGGTTCTGACTTGGCCCTGTGATAAGGTCTTTAGGACTCTACTGGTTAACAGAGATTATTCTCAATATGTGAACCTATTGAAACACTTCTGGCCATTATCTGTGATCTGTTAGCCCTCATAATTCACTTTTGGATGCCAATGACTACAGCTCTAGCTCTAAGAATCAACATTCAGCTTCCTCTTACCACAGGTCTGTGACAAGTGTTCTCTTAAGTACTTCTTCCAATGCTGTTCAATGTAGTGTGAGTGCCTTTGCAACACATACCTACAGAAATACTTTGGTTTGCAGTGTTTTGTAATTTTAAATAAGTTTCTTTGCAGTATTTCTTTGTGACAGTATTTTCAACCAATATTGCCCCCTTGCTGAAAATGCACAAGAGAAGATCTTTCACATATGAAGAATGCGTCACTCCTCTTTCCCTGTCACTTCACTGATACAATAACAGCCATATGAGCACATTTGTTTTTCTCCAGAAATTAACCTTGTGCTATAATTAAGCAACGCTCCTCAGATTTCCCAAATATTCCTTCTGTGTACCCATCTACAGGACGTAGCTTTAACTGTGCCCCATTCCTAATTAGGTTGAATGAGCAGTTTTGTAATGTCTCCCAATTCAAATCTTTATTCAAGATATAATTTAGAAATCAGTATTTTAGGGTAGTTCTCTGTAACTCATATAATTTGGTCTTACTGACATTTTAAGTTCTTTGAGTATGCATCACAAATAATTGTATGTTGTTCATTTGGGGGCATTTATTATAGTTTAGGGTTTACAAATTGGTTTGCATAATTAGTATGTGAAGGTGTGAGAAAGAAAACAAACCAAGTTTGTACCTTTTCTGTATCCCTTTGTTTCAGTCAATTACTGTTGGTTTATTTAGCTTTTCAGTATTTAATCAGGTTTTTATACAATACTAATAAAGGAACCAGATGTGAGAGTTAATATTTTGAGAAATGTTTAATTTCTCTTCCTGCCTCAGTTAGAATTTACCTAAACAGTGTTCAAATGGGCCCTTATGGTTTCTTAGAAAAAGGTGTAAACGGTGATTAATGTACTGTCAGTGTTCAGTCCATTTTTGAAGAGTGGCTGGACAGAAGCCTTTTCAGAGAGATTGGTTAATTTTGAAGACATATTGAGCCTTTTAAAAGTAAACTCCTTCCCCATGTTGACTTATCTGAAAATTGTCTTTTATATGTAACACATGTAGCAATTGTGTACTGTAGACAGAGATTATTGCACGGTAATAGAAATTTAGATAGTTCGCACACACAAATATTTAACTGTATGATATCTAACTGACAATAGTATTTTGTTATAAATATTTTAATATTAGGAACTGTGATTTTGTCAGTTTCTGTCCTATAGGATTTTAAGGAGCTCGTTCTTTTTAATGTTATCAAAATAAAATAAAAAATCAGAATTTTAGCCTTAAAAGAAATCTCTAGCTTGTCTGGTCCATATTCAGTCTGTAATTTGGAACATTAGTTTATGCAGTATAAGGAAGTAACAGAAGATATAAAAGAGAGAGTACTGGTTTCAAATAACTAAGAAGACAATGAGAAAATAAGTGACAAGTAAAATACAAAAACTCTTGCATGATACACAAAGTAAAAAAGAGTAAATCTTCAGCATAGCATGCATCTATTTAGAGGGAATTTTTTTTTTTTTTTTTTTTTACCAAATTATCAATAGAAATCATGGAAGTAGATTCTTATAGATTATGTATGTGTCAAAATTGTATGATTAATGAAAAAGAGATGTTTGATAGAGAAAACACAGTATCTGTAGCTTTGTGGCATTTGTGAAATTCTGCACCCGATGTTTGCATTTCAGATAGGCATATGCTCACACACATACACACATAATGCCAAACTTGGCAGAAAAAATCTGAGGCCACTGCTATTAATTTTGTATTTGCAAATTAGCATAGTGGTAATGACAGTTTAAATGGAAGTATGAAGACAGCTTGGTAATGTCCCAATAATAAATTTGATATTTTGCATATATGCACACACACACACACACACACACACACATATACACACAGATACATTTCAATGCTTAAATATAAACTAATAATATACTAATAATTCTAACTCAGGATCCCTAGAGAAAAATAATAAAAGAGAGCATAAACATAGATGTTATAATCAGATTGGCCAAGAGATTTTCATCTTTAAAAGGTTACTGAGCTTTCTTCTTGGAGGAATATTCTAGTACATGCTACTTGAAAGAGGCTGTTCACTTAATTCACACCAGATGGCACTACAGAACTTTTCCATTTCCTTAAGAGGCCAAGCAGAAATAAAAGAGATAAAGTACAGTGAAAAACCTTTGTTGAGTAAATTAGTCTCTCATGTCTGTTTCCTAAGATCAGCTGGCACTATTGTTTAATATATAACACGGGCATATGCTAGTCTAACATACTCTTCCTTCTGTTACTCTATATTATAAAGTACAAATAAATAATGTAAATAGGACTCTTCTAAGAATTCCAGAAAGCCTCGAGTTAAACACATTTTCTGGGAAATAATTTATCTTATTCATTTCATACCCACTTTACAGACATCATAGAAATCCATCGATGTATAATTATTAACAAGTTATCAGTGTTCACATTCCTAGTATTGTGCTTGCAATACTCAATTGGCCTTAACTGTACCTCTTATTAGTTTGCAAGTTACATCAGTATAGTTCACACATTCCTTTTTCCCTGCCTACAAATAGTAGGCAGACAGAATTAGATTTTTAGTACCTTTTGACTATTCAATTTCTTAATTTCATATATTTTCATAATTTCTATGATTTCTTTTCCTTTTTTGTACAGTGAAGATGAAATGAATATATAGTATTTGGTTTTCAATTGTGTTGGAGAAAACATTCCAAGTTGTGGTATTTTGTAAATGATGAAACAGGATTCATGTAAAAGGACATTTTCTTCTGTTATAATTTCTTTAAAAGAAAAAACAGCTTCTCTTTGGTGGTTTTTATCACAAAGGAATGACTCTGGGCATAATGTTATAAAAATCCATCTAGATAGTTATGCCATGTATTTAAATATAAATATTTAATTAGAAACATATCTCTTCTGTGCAAAAAACAAATAATATTCAATATTTCCACTTTTCTATAATTCAGTTCTGTCTTTATACATAAATCTATCAATTTCAAGTTTTCAGGAAACTACCAATAGGATTGCATTAAAAAAATCAGCAAAATTTAAAGCCAAATATTATTCTTAACATAAATCATTTTCCTATACTTTGTTTTCTTATACTTTGGGCTTCCCTGATAGTTCAGTTGGTAAAGAATCCGTCTGCAGTACAGGAGACCCTGGTTCAATTCCAGGGTTGGGAAGATCCGCTGGTGAAGGGATAGGCTACCCACTCCATTATTCTTGGGCTTCTTTTGTGGCTCACTGGTAAAGAATCTGCCTGCAATGCGAGAGACCTGGGTGCAATCCCTGGATTGGGAAGATGCCCTGGAGAGGGGAAAGGCTACTCATTCCAGTATTCTGGCCTGGAGAATTCCATGGACTAAGAGTGATATATAACCATTTGCATCTAATAGACCCTAAACAACACAAAAATATCTTTGACTTTTATTTATGTGCCTTAAAAAGTTGAGCTGTAAACATCTGTAAACCATAAAGAGACATGATAGAATGGTTTTCCTTTCATTTGACACTCTATAAATAGGGCTCTGTAACGAGAGCTCCTTAACATAAAGGAAAAAGGCATATGCTTATATGGATGTTTTGGTAGAATTGTCTAAAGGTTACATGAGAAATAAGTTAATGGACTGGAGTTTATAGCTGTGTATATAACTGTCAAATCTTTCTGTAAATTACCTTTCTCTTCTGCTGGCTGGAATGCAAAAATCCAATAAACTGTTAATACAAATGGAAAGGTCATATGTAAATACCAAAGATCTTGAAAATGAACCAGAACGTTTGATAGCTTGCGGAAAAATATCGTTTCATGTTCTGTTTCATTGTATTCTAAGTGTGATTTGGGATAAAATGTATTTCCAAGAAAAAAAATGAGTAGGAAAAGTTTCTATTAAAAAGAGATTAATTTTCCATCTGAAAAGAGAAGTTTGAGTACTAATTGGCTGTTGGTTTCTGCAACTTCAGAAGAACTGCAAACAATTAAACGCTTTGATATTTTCTCTGATTAAGCAAACTCTTAATAGGGCCTCATGGAATTATTCCAGAAACACTGAGAGAGCACAATCTGTGTAGAGTGTGTATATGTGAAGGAAGGTTCATTGCTTAGGGCCTAGGAGGCTTCTCTTCTTTCTGCAGCCAGACACTTCACAATCCAACATCCTCTGGCCTGGTCTTGAGCTTGTAAAGAATTAAAGCCTGAAAGAATTGGAGCAGCAGAAACTACTCTTCTCTGCCTTACTGCATTTATCCAAAAAAAGAATACTCTTGTAAAGCCAATTGGAAAGTTGTAGCCTCATAAAGGGAATGCATTAAGGCCTGGGGAGAAGCTGAGTTTGAACACATGCTGCTTTTGATGAAGCCATGCATGGTGCCACTTGCTCTTCTCTGTCTGTATTTTAAGGGCTGTTTTGGTACCTGAAAATGATGGTTGGTGGAAGGGCTGACATGAGTTTGGTTCCCTGAATAGGTGCTTAAAAGAGCAATTTCTCTTCCTATCTGATTTTAGCAATGTGTAAACTCTAAAATTTTTGTACAGGATCAACATAAGAATCAAGTTTCATCAAGACTATGAAGTCACAAGTGGCATTGATTGCTAGTGATGTCTTTCAGCTGTGGGGACGATTAGTCCTGAGTGATTTACACAGATACTCAGTTTTCTTTAAATGTCCTAAATTATTCAACAAAGGCAATGCATGAATACATAAATTTATTTAGGCCAATGCTTCATGTTTTGCTTAAATGATCTAAATTATTCAGCAAAAGCAGTGAATGAATGGATGAATTTATTTCATGAGAAACGTATAGTGATTCAGTTAAGATTTCCAAATAAATTTGTAATATTCACATTTGATGTAAATAAGTATGTTCTTTTTAGTAACTAAAGGCTGGAAAACTGCAGTCAAAGAAACCCAGAAATGATTCAAATACATACTCAAGTGGGATTTTGAATTTCTAGAAAAATTCCTTCCGGAATACATTACTTCCCATGTTTAAATAACATTGGCTTAAGGTCAGATTTAAACTAAAAGCACTTTCAATTTAAACCTTTCTGATTTCTGTGATCACTTTTCAATTAGACAATGAAAAACAATTTAATGGATACTTAGCTTAATTGGTTTGCTTCTACTTTTTGACCTCCAGGGCTCCACTTACGTATTCTATGCAATATGCCTGTACAATTATCTGCCTCTTTAGAATGCACATTTCCCATGATTTTGTGCAAACTGTCTGATTCAATCAGAGTTAAGTACTTTACTTCTTTTTCTTTTAGGAGACTAGGGTTCAAGATTTGCTTCTAAATTCTGGGATTAAAAGAATGGCAATTTATTAATAGGAAAGAACTAGTCTGAATCACTAAATGATGGTGTAATTTATAGACACAGTTACCCTCAGTTCAGTTCAGTTCAGTTCAGTCGCTCAGTCATGTCTGACTCTTTGTGACCCCAGGAATCGCAGCACCCCAGGCCTCCCTGTCCATCACCAACTCCCGGAGTTCACTCAGACTCACATCCATCGAGTCCGTGATACCATCCAGCCATCTCATCCTCGGTCGTCCCCTTCTCCTCCTGCCCCCAATCCCTCCCAGCATCAGAGTCTTTTCCAGTGAGTCAACTCTTTGCATTAGGTGGCCAAACTACTGGAGTTTCAGCTTTAGCTTTATTCCCTCCAAAGAAATCCCAGGACTGATCTCCTTCAGAATGGGCTGGTTGGATCTTCTTGCAGTCCAAGGGACTCTCAAGAGTCTTTTCCAACACCACAGTTCAAAAGCATCAATTCTTCTGTTACCCTACTGTGTGTTAATTAGAATGTCATTAAAATTCTAAATAGAATGATAGAAAATAAGTTGTTAAATAATTAGTTATTAAATACTGGATTCAAACTTGAATTAAATACTGTGTAGGGATGGAATATATTTTGTTTATGTCAGTGTTTGGATCTGAGTGTGTATACCTCTCTAGGAGTCAGATTCTTTTGTCTAAAGTCCCAGCCATTTCTTTCAATAAACTTCAAGAAGTTTTTAAATTTGGTTACCAATTTATACCTAGCTGTATAGAACTAGGTATGTGAAAAATACCTGAAACATGATATAGGTTTAAAAGCAAAACCAATTTCATATGAATCATAATCCAAATTGTCTAAAAGCTGACATCATAAAAAAACAGATTAAAAAAAGCTTTCTAAATATCAAGTTTTCTCTGCTAGTTAGGTACAGGATCTCAAGTGGCACTCCATTATGTTGAAAAATATATTTTTGAAAAAACTGATATTATAGCCTTATTATTTAGGGTCATTTATCTCATTTACATCAATTCCATTCATTCATTCATTCAGACATTTAAGTATTTGTTTAATTAAAAAGGAAAGAAGAGATTCAGACGATCTCTCTCTCTCCTTAAGGATATACTGAACTCCAAGGAGACAGCAAGTTCTCCCCTACAGAAGGAACAATAATTATAAAGTATGATAACTATTTTATAAGACCCATAATCTACTTAAAAAGTTTTAAGGCTTAACATGGAAACTAGGTAGAATTTGTACTTTCTTGCCGTTTTATAGATATGTAAACTGAATTTAGTAGCTCTGTTTATAGTTAGTGAGGATTTCAGGTTACAGAGAAGTCATTAACTTTTATGGACCTGTTTTTCAACACATAAGAGGAAATACTTGGGTTAAATTCTAAATTTTATTTAATTAATCATTTTACCATTTTATTACTTGTCCAAGATCATATAGTGACGTTAGGACATAATGTGCTTATCAGTATCCTCAATTTATCCTCAGTGCATCCAATTCTTTTCTAATACTTAAGTATCTTCCTGAAATTAATTTATCAAATCACCTGTTCTTTGTATTTCATTGACTCAGATTAATTTTCTTCAGCTTTATGATTATTTTGCATGTATATAATATTTAATGTCTCTGTTTCAGTTATTTGTATGTCAGTTTTTGTGTCTATGGTATGGTTTTACACTTTTAATAGTCCTTTCTTGTTATATTGTTACGTACATAGTATACTTATGACACGTTTACTTGTGTCCACTATACTTTTGTTTATTCATGGAGCTATTTAATGTTAGGCTATAGTAAAGTTCATAATCTCCAGTTTCTAAAATCAAACTAGATCGGATTCAAATCTTGATATTGCTTCTGATAAGTGGTATGATCTTTAGAGTTGCTTTTACATATTAATAGTTGCTTAATTCTTATGCTTTAAAAATATTTTAAATAAAAGTAGAATTAATGAAGTTAGTATTAATAAAGAATTTGACTTTGCTGGTTGAGGAATCTTTTTATGGTGTGGTAATTGCATTTGTTAATTTCTTGCAATTATGTTTCTATCACTGCTGCTGCTATGTCCCTTCAGTCCTGTCTGACTCTGTGCGACCTCATAGACAGCAGCCCACCAGGATCCCCCATCCCTAGGATTCTCCAGACAAGAACACTGGAGTGGGTTTCCATTTCCTTCTCCAATGCATGAAAGTGAAAAGTGAAAGTGAAGTCTCTCAGTCGTGTCTGACTCTTCGTGACCCCATGGACTGCAGCCTGCCAGGCTCCTCCATCCATGGGATTTTCCAGGCAAGGGTACTGGAGTGGGGTGCCATTGCCTTCTCCGATGTTTCTAGCAGATTTCCAAATATCATTTTTTCCATAGTTTTCTTTTAATTAAATAACTTAAATGTTTCTTCTTTAAAAAGTGTTTAGTTTAAACTGCACTAGCTAATATGTTTTTTGAGAAAGGTATCATTTTTAATATGCAAATACTGTCAGTATTTCTAAGACACTTTCAGCTGTATATCAAACCGCTTTCTCCTTTTGCCTCAGCTCAACTAGCACTCCTATTCTTTAGCCGCTTTGCTATTGGCAGAATCATCAGAAATGTCAGAAAATAGGCATGGTTTGTAGCTTAAAAATAAGCTAACATTGCAAGGCTCATAAGTTTTCATCTTATTTTTCCTCTTAGATGCCTTTGCAACCCAGGTCAATACCTATATCTTCAAACTTAAGAGTTAGTCTGTACAATGGAACTGAAAGAATCATTCCTATCACACTTAAGTCAGATGGTGATAAAAAATTGATTACTAGTGTTCCTAGAGATTTGGTTTAGGGTAAATGTGCCTGGATGATTAAAAATGAATTTCTGACAATATAGAAGGCAGCAAGGGAGAGGGATGTAACATTAAATTTTTTTTTCATTTCATGACAGGAGAGAAGTGTATGAATTGTTCTGTGTTGAAGTAGAAGTATTTACATCATTAATACCAATAGAAGAAAAGCACTCTTCCTTTAAATTTATGTCACTCACATTACATGCTTTGAAAGCTAGAAGTGAGACCAAAATAAACCTGTTGATCTCATATGTATAGAGACAAAAAGAATAAGAGAGAAAATTGCAATGATATACCAAAGTCAAGCTCCGTTCTACATACTTATGGCTGTGCTATGTCTGAATTATATTTAACAGTGCTCCCAATGCAGAGTAATTATGGCAAGACAAAGAGATGAGTGGAGAAAGTATAATGTCTTTTTACTTTCCCCTCTAGACTTTAGAGGAATTGTTACATAAATTTATATATATAGCTAGCTAGCTAGGTAGATAGATGGGCTTCCCTGGTGGCTCAGTGGGTAAAGAACCTGCCTGCAATGTAGGTGAATTGGGTTCAATTCCTGGGTTGGGAAGACCCCACGGAGGAGGGCATGGCAACCCACTCCAGTATTCTTGCCTGGAGAATCCCATGGACAGAGGAGCTTTGCAGGCTACATTTCATAGGTTGCAAAGAGTTGGACAGCACAGCACAGCATTTAGACAGATAGACAAATAGATAGATGTAGATATGTATGTCTCTCTCTTTGACATTCTAGAAGCAGAATCTTTTAGCACCAGAAATTACCTTGGTTTTCCTTTTAAAGATGAAGTCTACGCATGGTTAGATAGTTGTGGTGATGAAAACAATATCAGGGTTTTCTCTGTTGTCTATTCAGTCTTATAACAGCTACTAAAGTTATTGACTTACCTATTCTTTTGACTCAGCTACACACTGATATTTCTAGCCTTGGAGACCACAGTGAGAATCCATTAAAAAATTCTCTTCTCATTTTCATGGCATCAAGTTGGTGGAAGAGTGACCACTCCTATTACTATCATTTGGATGGATGAGGGCCTTGGAATGGCAAAGAAAAGTAGATATTCTCGCTAGCTAACAGAAAATAATGCAACTACTATTTCTTTCAGTAAATTCAGTTATCTCATTTATTTTCACTGCTATTGAGAATTTACCATGCACTTACATTGACCTAGATGTTAACAAATTGAAAGATGCAAACAAGAACTTTGGTTGCTTGTGCTTAGTTACTTACATGTATAAGAATTGAGGTGAACATGTGGAAGGAAAAGGCAATTGATGTATCAGGGACAAAATTTATCAGCTGATCTAAGAAAGAAATGGAAAATTGTATTCATACCAAAATAAAGATTATAAGCCCAACTTTCAGAAAGCTCTGAGAATTGTTCCACCAGTTAAAAGTCAAAGCACAGTTAAACCACTTTTTGAGACAGAGGGCTATACGTTAAATGAGCTGTTATAGGCAATTTATGCAATCAAGAAGGTCATGGGTCATTGTGGTCCCTTACGAGATTAAGAAGGAATGTACTTTTTAAAGGAGTTGTCTTGTTGTGCTAGAGGAATGTTGTTCTCTATGGTTGAGCAGGTATTTCTGCCAGTGGGGGAAGTTTGGTGGATGCATAATGAATTGATACAATACACAGAAGAGGGCAGAGACGAGGCCAAAATGCAGAGGAAAAAAAAATGCTGAATTTTTTTCTTGTGTTGCCATAAATATGAATTTTATTTCACAGTGTGAAGTAGCTAACAGAACAAAACAGCAGTTATTATACTCCAGTATGTGACTTTTGGTAGCTTCAAATTCATCTAGTACCTTAGAAGCATGGAACTACATAGAAACAAGAAAGACTACCTTAAGAGCATCCTTGGAGGACTCTAAGTGAGGAACAATTAAATTCTGTTAGGAATTGATCTTCACTCTCCTGTTGCTAATATGTCCCCCGGGGAGCCTTCCAGACTATTATCTGGCACTTATAATACAGTGTGCTAACAATCTGTCTATTTTCTTATTTCTCTTAATTGACAGCCAAATGAGTTAGGGAAGATATTGTTGTATTAATTTTTGCATTATGTTTAACGTTTACTATACACAGAATACAATCGAAATATGTATAGCAAATGAAGAATACTACTATTCCAACTCTGATATTTTCTATTTAATGTTTTAACTACATGTTTATGAAAACAAATATTTTAGTAATAATTAACTTAAACATAAGTTCATGTTTATCAATTTTCTATGCAATGCAGTTATACTTTCCTACTTTACCCCTTTTTAAAAAATTTTTTATAGGAACTTATGGATTTAATTGCACATTCATAAAAATCTAATATTATTATTGTCTCTTTGATCATTTACTAATAATACCCCTCAGCCATTCTTAGGTTTCCTTTGGGGATATAACTCTGTGCCATTTTTCCAAGTCCAGATTTGTCAAGAATATCTTATTACTTTTTCAATGGTAACAATTGCTACTGTTGAAAAAAATCAATGCCTACTGACATTTTAACAAAGGTCCATTTTATTGGGAACAGACAAAATTATCCATTAAAGAGGAATAATGTTATTTTCTGACACTTCCCTTTAAAGTTGTCATAATAACATGATATAAATTTTACATTAATATTCCTCATCTCTTTTCCAGACTGTGGTACTGCCATGCATCCAGCTATATAAACAAGAAAATTAGATATCATGCTTTTTCTGCTTTTTTCTAATGTAAATCCTCACATCTAATCCATCACTAAATCTCTTAGAATTTATCTATGAAATATAATTAGTCTACTTTTGTCACATAAGCACTGATAATGTTTTGGCTGAATTGCTATAATAGGCCACTTTTTGTTCTCCTTCTCTTATCTATTCCAATCATTTTACATTGAACTCAAAGTTTATTCCCCACCCCTAAAGTTCAAATTGATTATCCTACAATAAAATAATCCTTCAAAGATTCTGAGGTCTCAGTCAGTGTCAATCATATCTGAACTATCATACACTGTGAAATTTGAAAACAGTCTAAGTGAAATACACTGTTGATATTTCATGTAAGAACACTGTTGAGGATATACTCATTATTTTCTGTAAGGTATTTTTCTATGAATTCTATGACTCAAGAGTTAATTTCATTTTTCGCTTACATATCAGTAATGGTTTTGCATATATTTTTGCATATTAGTCTTTCTACCTAAACATTGAGTTCAGACAGGACAATTATCATTGTTAATTCAAGGATGAAACATAAATAACACTTAATTTATATCTGTTTTCAAGCATTTCTTCTGTCAACTACACCAATGCCCCTTCAAAAACAAACAAACAACAACAAAAAAACTGTTCTTAAAGATTCTTTCTCTCTGACTACTAACATGTTCTTTCTATCCTTTTTTTTTCCCTTACTACTTCCCTAATATTATTTTAATATCTTCACAAACTGTAGATGTGTCACATCTCATTCTTAGCAATAATTTTTTCTTCATGATCACTGTGGTTATAGGCTTATCACATTGTTAAAATTCCAGAAAGAACCAGTTTTCTGTTTTAATGATTTTTTTCCTATTGGTTTTCTGTTTTCTCTATGCTGATGTTTGTATTGATTTAATTATAAATTCCCATGCAGCCTAGCAAATAGCATAGATATCCTTTCTATAGTTTGTTCAGTTTTTCTTCCAGTGATGATATTTGCTTGTTGTGGTCAAAATTCCTCACTACCTATGGACAACCAAGAATATGTCTCCACCACACCTACACTCCCCAGTAATCCTCTACTGGCAGTAAAAGGGATAGAGCAGGTTTATGAAGACCTAGAGACTCATAGGACCAGGATATTTTTTACAAGATCCCTGCCTGCCTCAGGGTGATGGAGAACCCTTCTCAAATTGTTCACTTTTTATGATGGAATAAATCTGTTGGGGCCTATAGTAGAACACTGTTTCTGGTTAGGGGAGGAATAAGTCTAGCTAAGTGCACTGAATTGATTAATTGCTTGGAAACTGGGAAACACTGGATCAGGATCCCTTTTCTTCTGCTGGTTGGAAAAATTTAATTTCTGGCATTGTGTTACTTTTCTGATCATGTGGTCCCCAACCAATATTCCTTCTTCTTTTTACCTTTCAGAGGTACCCTTGTTTTAGTCATGATTAGAAGAAAAATTTTTAGTCTTTCACTTTAGTCTTTCTCTGAATATAACATTAGCTGTGTGTTTGTCATATATGGTGTTTATTATGTTAAGATATATTTCTTTTATATCCAGTTTTTTCAGGGTTTTTATCATACAAGAATGTCAAATTTTGTCAAAACCTTTTTGTGTCTTAAGAGGATTACATAATTCTTATATTTCAGTCTCAATGCAGTACTACAGTATCACATTAATTAATCTGCATATTTTGAACAATCCCTACATCTCAAAGATAAATCCCATTTGATTATGCTGAATAATGTGACGTTGAATTCAGTTTGTTAATATTTTGTTGAGAAATTTTGCATATATATTATCATATATATTGATCTGTAGCTTTCTTTTCTTATAGTGTCCTTATCTGGCTGTGGTATTAGGTTAATGTTCCTTCTAAGGTGGTGCTAGTGATAAAGAATCTGCCTGCCAATGCCAATACAGAGACTTAAGAGACGTGAGTTCATTCCCTAGGTTGGGAAGACCCCCTGGAGTAGGAAGTGGCAACCCACTCCAGTATTCTTGCATGGAGAATCCCATGGACAAAAAAGCACTGTGGGTTACAGTACAGTCCAGATCACAAGGCGCTGGACACGACTGAAGCATCTTAGCCCACACACATACAAGGACTTATTATTTCCACCTTCAGTCAGTCAGTTCAGTCACTTAGTCATGTCCGACTCTTTGCAACCCCATGAATTGCAGCACGCCAGGCCTCTCTGTCCATCACCAATGCCCAGAGTTCACTCAAACTCACGTCCATCAAGTCGGTGATGCCATCCAGCTATTTCATCCTCTGTTATCCCCTTTTCCTCCTGCCCCCAATCCCTCCCAGGATCAGAGTCTTTTCCAATGAGTCAACACTTCACATCAGGTGGCCAAAGTATTGGAGTTTCAGCTTTAGCATCATTCCTTCCAAAGAACCCTCAGGACTGATCTCCTTTAGAATGGACCGGTTGAATCTCCTTGCAGTCCAAGGGACTCTCAGGAGTCTTCTCCAACACCACAGTTCAAATCATCATTTCTTCGGCGCTCAGCTTTCTTCACACGCCAACTCTCACATCCATACATGACCACTGGCAAAACCATAGCCTTGACTAGAGGGACCTTTGTTGGCAAAGTAATGTCTCTGCTTTTCAATATGCTATCTAGCTTGATCATAACTTTCCTTCCAAGGAGTAAGCATTTTTTAATTTCATGGCTGCAATTCCCATCTGCAGTGATTTTGGAGCCCACAAAAATAAAGTCTGACACTGTTTCCCCATCAATTTGCCATGGTGTGATGGGACCAGATGCCACTAATTGTCTATTTTGTAGTCTCCTTGTTCTTGTCTTCTTCTTTTACAATATTCTTTTATCAGTTTATTGTTTTCCACAATGATGTACTTTGATTCCCTTCTCTTTACTGTTTGTGAATCTTTTCTAGGTTTTACCCTTGTGGTTACCATAAAGCCTACATTAAGCACATATAGCCATCTTTTTAAAACTGATAACAATGATATCAGCTGCATAACAAAAATCTACTGTTTTTCCCCCATTTTATGTTTTTGATCTCACAATTTACATCTTTTTATATTGTGTATTTATTAACACATATAGTTATTCTTAATACTTTTGTTGTTTATTATTTATACTAGAGTTAAATGATTAACCTACTACCATATGACCGTATTGGATTATTCAGAATTTGACTATATCCATACCTTTGCATTGTGTTTTACATATTCATATGCTTTCCTGTTACTTGATAGCACTCTTTCAGTTCAGCCTAAAGAACTTATTTGCATCTTTTAAATGATGCAAGGACTCTTATGGCAGAAAGTGAAGAAGAACTAAAGAGCCTCTTGATGAAAGTGAAAGAAGAGAGTGAAAAAGTTGGCTTAAAGCTCAACATTCAGAAAATGAAGATCGTGGCATCCTGACCCATCACTTCATGGCAAATAGATGGAGAAACAGTGGAAACAGTGGCTGATTTTATTTTCCTGGGCTCCAAAATGACTGCAGATGGTGATTGCACCCATGAAATTAAAATATACTTGCTCCTTGGAAGGAAAGTTATGACCAACTTAGCATAATAAAAAGCAGAGACATTACTTTGCCAACAAAGGTCCATCTAGTCAAGGCTATGGTTTTTCCAGTGGTCAAGTATGGATGTGAGAGTTGGACTGTGAAGAAGGCTGAGTGCTGAAGAATTGATGCTTTTGACCTGTGGTGTTGGAGAAAACTCTTGAGAGTCCCTTGGACTGCAAGGAGATCCAACCGGTCCATCCTAAAGGAGATCATCCTGAGGGTTCATTGGAAGGACTCTGATGTTAAAGCTGAAACTCCAATACTTTGACCACCTGATGCAAAGAGCTGACTCATTGGAAAAGACCCTGATGCTAGGAAAGATGGAGTGAAGGAAGAGAAGGGGACGACAGAGGATGTGATGGTTGGATGGCATCACCAACTCAATGGACATGGGTTTGGGTGGATGCCAGGAATTGGTGATGGACAGGGAGACCTGGCGTGCTGCAGTTCGTGGGGTTGCAGAGAGTTGGACATGACTGAGCGACTGAACTTAACTGAACTGAGTGGAGCTACTGGTGAACTACCTCAGTTTTTGTTTAACTGGGAAAGCCTTTATTTCCTTCATTTCTGAAGGACAGCTTTTCCAGGTAAAGTATTTTTGATAGACTTTTTTTTTTCTTTCATCCCATTGAATGTACAATCCCCTTTTCCTTCAAGGTTTCTGCTGAGAAATTTTACAGGGGGTTCACCTGTATGTGAGGACATTTTTTTTGTTCTTGAAGCTTTTAAAATTTTTGCTCTTTGATCTTAGACAGTTTTTTATAATGTATCTTGGATAAGATTAATTTGGGTTTAAACTTTTTGGGAACCATGAAAATTATGAGCTTGGATGCCCATATGTCACACTAAGTTGTAGAAGTTTTCAACCATTATTCTTTAAAAAACATTCTGCCTGTCTTCCTCTTCTTCTAAAACTACAAAAATGAATAAATTGTTTCCTTTAAAGGTATCCCACAGTTCACATAGCTTTTTTCCTCTCTCTTTTTCATTCTTTTTTTTTTTTTCTTTTTCCTGCTCTGACTGGAGAATTTCAAATGATCTTGCTTCAAGTTCACAGATTCTTTTTTCTGTCTGGTCAAGTGTGCTGTTGAAGATCTCTACTGAATTCTTCACTGTGATTGTATTATTCAGCAGTAGAATTTTTAAATGACTTCAATTTTGTTATAGTTTTCATTCTATTCATGTGCTATTTTCCTCATTTCACTGAATTGTTTTTCTGTGTCTTCTTGTAGCTCACTGAGCTTTCAGAAAATAGCTATTTTGAAATTTTCCTGGACAAGTAACAGATTTTCATGTCTTTTGAATTAGTCACTGGAAAATTATTTTGTTCTTTTAGTGATACAATGTTTCCTTAATTTTTTTTTTATATTCCATGAAATCTTGAATTGCTGTCTTTGCATTTGAAGTGGAGTTATCTCTTCCAGCCATTACTGACTGGTTTGGGAAAGAATTATTTTCTATCAACCCCCTAAAAACTCTAAGGCTTTATCAGATTTTCCCTAAAAAGAGAAGGACACACCTACTTCACACATCTTGCTTCCTCTTATAGCAGAATTCTTATGTTTGCATGCCTTGTGTTGATTATTGGCAGCCTCCCTTTTTGCTTTCCTGAGGGAGGTACTGGACCCAGGCCCATATAATTTGGCTGACTTTCTGTAGGTACTCACTAGCTATCTGCAGTGTTTTACTCTTACCACCATCAAGAGTATGCAAAAGGAGCCAGATACAGGGTGTGTGTGTGAGTGAGGTGATAGGAGCACCAGTGATACCCAAGGGACTATTGTGAGTATCCAAAGATGAGACATTCCCAGCAGTTCATGGCCAGACTTCTTAACAGAGTCTGCAGTGCAGTTAGTTGAATTCATATCCCCTTGCTGCCCTACAAGACTCTTATCTGCTGCTTCCCAAATAGTCTTACCCCCCAGTTATTTAGCACACCTCAATATTTTGGATGGGACAAGATAAAAGTGAGTCTCTTTAGCAGCATCCAAGAAAGCTCAGCAAATCAGATGGCTACTTGCAAGCTCTTACTTTCCCCATGAGAGAAATCACAAGTCAAGAAGGTTTTTCTTGGCATTCACCTGTTCCCTCTTATGCAGGGAGCAATGTGAAGTCACTGATGTTACCTTATTCAATTCATCTAATCTTGGATTTTTTTTTTCCTCCAGAAGTATGCTGCAACTTCTCCACTGGATTCCTGATTTCTAGAGAGGCTGTGTTGCATACAGGTTATTGAAAGCATCAGTGTTATTCAAGGGCTCCTAAGTTTTAGTAAGAAGGGCCAAAGGGTGTTCATGGGCTGTAGACTTCAGGCTCTGTAGGCAGGACTGAATTTTGTGTGCCTATTACCTGATACATAGGTGGGCATGTTTCCTCTGGGTTATTACCTTTGTGTATGTTGCTGGTGAACCACAGGCAGACTGGGTTGTAGTCAAGGAGGTATATGGAGCTATATCTGGGTCTGTATGGAAGGTCATGTTTACAAGTCAACCACCTAGGTGTGGACTTATTTTCTCAAAATAGCTCTCCTCAGTCCCAGACTTTGCAAAGGTTTCACAACCCCAAATCACCCACAAAGGCATTTCTTTCAGTATGTAAATACCAAGTTATTGTTGTGGAAGGGAGACATGTGAAAAATGTCTTATTTCGCTATCTTGCTGAAATACTGACCCCCATTTCATTATATTTTATTGTTTATGCCTCTCTATGGTTCTCAAATATGTGAGTCACCTGAAATGCTTATTAAAATACATATTTTAGAGATTCAGAAGAATTTACTAAATCAGAAATTCATGGAATCAAGAATGACATTTTTAATCTGCATCAAATAATACTGATTCAGACTGCAAGTAGTTTCTCTGGTAAAGAAAGACTTTACTCACATCTCCACTGTAAACTCAAAGAAGGGAAATTTTATCTTATTAATCTTGTTTCTCCGTTTTCTGATACATAATGACTTATTAATAAACATTTATTTTTAATGAGAAACATTATAATCAATCAACAGTAATATATTAATCAATTCTAATTGCTAAAAATATTTTGATGTTTTTGTAGATATAATTTTATTGTGAAGCTCATTTCTTTCAGAAAGAATTACAGCCTTTTTTAAGTAGAACACATTACTAGAAGATTATTAATAGTCTTTATGCTAATGTAATGGAAAAAGCATTGCCCTCTTATTCATACTTACCAAAACTTGGAAGCAACTAAGGTGTCCTTCAGTAGGTGAATGGATAAATAAACTGTGGTACATCCAGATAATGAAATATTATTCATTGCTAAAAAGAAATGATCTGTCAAGTTATAAAAAATGAAGAAAATTTAAATGCATCTTGCTAAATTAAAGAAGCCAATTTGGAAAGGCTACATACTATATGTATTCAACTATATGACATTCTGTAAAATGAAAAACTATGACAATAAACAACAAAAGGATCAGTGATTATTAGAGGCTGGAAGTAGAGGGATGACTAGATTGAACATAGAGGATTTTTAAGGCAGTGAAATATTCTGTATAATACTATGATGATGAGTACATTGATGAGTACATATCATTATGTGTGTGTGTGTGTGTGTGTGTGTGTGTGTGTGTGTGCGTGTGCCCACTCAGGTGTGTCCAACTCTTCTGCAAACCCATAAACTGTGGCCCGCCAGACTCCTCTGTCCATGAAATTTTCTAGGCAAGAATACTGGAGTGGGTTGCCATTTCCTACTCCAGGGGAACTTCCCAACCCAGGGATCAAAGCCACAAATCTTGTGTCTCCTAGATTGGCAAGCATGTTCTTTACCACTGAGCCATCTGAGAACCCCGGCATGTCATTATACAATTGTCTAGGCCTATAGAAATATAACACTAAGGACAAACTGTCATGTAAACTATGGACTTTGGGTGATTAGAATGTGTCAGTGTAGGTTCATCAGTTGTAACAAGAGGGCCTCTCTGGAGGAGGATATTGATAATTGGTGAGGCTATGCTTGTGTGGAGGCAGGGAGGTGGCTAAGCTCTGTACTTTGCTTTCATTTTTTCTGTGAAGCTAAAAATATTCTACAAAAATAAAGTTTATTAAAAAAAAAAAAGAAATAGAAGATAGCAGCGGAAACAGGAAGAAATGTTCTTTGACATAGAGACCTGATCTTGAGAGAAGAGAAATATTTCAAGTATATAATTGTGATTTTTTCCATGTAGTACATTTCTTGTACTGGAAATGTTTACTTGATGTTGACTGGGTTCTTAAAATGCCTGCAAGAATCTATACTAAGAACAAGCCAGAAATACATAAGGGTAAGACATGATAATGCAAAACATGATATTTTTTTTTTTATTATTGAGGGGCAGGAGAAGGTAACATCTGCAGAATAAATTTTATAAAAAATTCTTAGACCAGAATAAAGCTACATTTCTCATTTTAAAAAGTCACAATGACTGATAACGCCCCCACCCCCACCTCCGCCCTTCCAACCCCAGACCTTCTCCAAATCAGTAAACTCACAGGTTCTTATTGGTTATTAGATGCAATCAGGGTAAATGAGGAAGTAAAACTTAGCATTAAGTTTTGTGACTGTCACTTCTTCTAACTGCTTGCTCAATATCTTACTGGCAGATGTTTGTAAAATTCAGATAGCTAACATTAAACTACCTACTTTTGTGGAAAAAGTTACCTTTTCATATGGTGTATGTGTGTGCTTTTCCTTGCTTAAGCAGTTTACAGATGCAGCTGGTAGCATTAGAGATGAGTAGATCCTTTGAAAGGCCAAGAAAGATCCTAAGGGCATATTTCTATCCTAGGCCTTAGATTTCAGAAGCAACTAATAGACAACATCAGGAACAAACTCAAAAGTTGTACTTCCAGCCTGAGTTGAAAATAGTATATATTTACATTTTTGTATTGGAAAATCTATTAAAATGCCTGAACTCAGTGTGAGATCAGAATCTCACTGACATTATTGAACTTGTTCTGTCTTCCATTTTACTGTCTCCCTCTGCATCACATCTTAAGATGATATTAAATATTATTGTTTAATTTATACCAGATCTTTTGAATTAAATCAAAAAGTCTTAAACTCAGAATTGATTTTCTTTAGAATTGACTGGTTTGAACTTCTTGCTGTCCAGGGGACTCTCAAGAGTCTTCTCCAGCACCACAGTTTGAAAGTATCAAATCTTCAATGCTCAGCCTTCTTTATAGTCCAGCTCTCACATCCATACATGACTAGTGGAAAAACCAAAGCTTTAACTAGATGGACATTTGTCGGCAAAATGATGTCTTTGCTTTTTAATGTGCCATCTAGGTTTGTCATAAGTTTTCTTCCAAGGTACAAGCATCTGTCAATTTCATGGCTGCAGTCACTATCTGCAGTGATTTTGGAGCCCAAGGAAATAACGTCTGTCTCTGTTTCCACCTTTTTCCCTTTTGTTTCCATGCAGTGATGGGACCTGATGGCATGATCTTAATTTTTTGAATGTTGAGTTTTAAGCCAGCTTTTTCGCTCTCCTCTTTTACCTTCATCAAGAGGCTCTTTAGTTCTGCTTCACTTTCTGCCATTAAAGTGTATCATCTGCATATCTGAGGCTGTTATTTCTCCCTGCAATATTGATTTCAGCTTGTGAGACATTCACCCTGGCGTTTTGAATGATATACTCTGCATAGAGGTTAAATAAACATGATGTCAATATACAGCATTGACGTACTCCTTTCCCAATTTATATTCAGTCAGTTGTTCCATGTAAGTTTCTAACTGGTGGTTCTCAACCCATGTACAGGTTTCTTAGGAGACAGTAGAGGTGTTCTGGTATTCCCATCTCTTGAAGAATTTTCCATTGTTTCTTGTGATCCACACAGTCAAAGGCTTTAGTGTAGACCACGAAGCAGGAGTAGATGTTTTTTTCTGGAATTCTCTCTCATATTCTATGATCCCAATGGATGTTAGCAATATCACTTATCTATTATAACAGCATCATGTCACCTGTAGCTTCAGTCTGTATTGTGTAACTTTATTTCAGTTGCTAAGTTATTCTCTCACTCTATGAACATTTTATTTCAGTTCAGTTCAGTTCAGTTCAGTCGCTCAGTCATGTCCGACTCTTTGCAACCCCATGAACTGCAGNTTAAAATAAGTATTATAATTGGAAAATATCACAAAATCTTAATTTCTAGCAATAACAAGATGGCAAGGGCAACTCAACTCACATGAATCAGATAAATGATTTCAGGTCAATAATTACCCTTCATTTTGGAAGTAATTCTCTTATGCAGTATTACTGATATCTCTCTCTAAGGAATGCAGCTACTTCCATTTTTCTTAACTTATATTCTTCTACAGTCACAATAATTTGCTCATTTGAAATATGCTAAAGGATTATTATCATACTCAAAAGAATATATGTATGTATATACATATATATATAAGCCAGTTATGCATCCTTCCTTCTCAATTTGCTGTTTTTCAGTCACAAGTCGTGTCCGACTCTTTGTGACCCTTGGACTGAAGCCCACCAGGCTCCTGTGTCCTTGCAATTTCCCAGGAAAGAATACTGGAGTGGGTTGCCATTTCCTTCTCAAGGGGATCTTCCTGACCCAGGGATCGAACTCGAGTCTCTTGCTTGGCAGGTGGATTCTTTTCCACTGAGCCACCTGAGAAGCCCCTTCTCAGTTTACCTACTGCTATTTGTTGTTGCTATTGTTGTTTTTACCAGATTCTTTCATAAACCTGAAAAAAATAGACATTTCACACACCAAAAAAAGTTTCAAAAAAACATTTGATGCACATAGACAGGAATATTGAATAGTTGTTAGTGATCTGTTTTGAATGGATGTTCAAAGCCAAAAAATAGTTAAAACAACATTCATTTGCCTTCAGTGGGACATGAAGATGGAAATTACAGGTTACATCTAAATAATAACTTTCTGACAGTTGGAGATAAACCAAATATCTGAGGGATTTTGTGGAAATTTCTCTGTTGACCAATTACACACTCATCTTTCCAGGATGATTTATATGCAATCTTGTCTGATGGAATATAAGAACTTGATCTCTTGAGGTGCCTCTCAGAATAGCATTAGAATAATAGATGTTTCAATACTGTCATGAACGTCTACCTCCTTCATTTTCTTTGACCAGTATTAAAATATATTTTAGATGAAAGAAGAATATTTGAGATTGCTATCAAGAATGCAAGTACTATATTATTTTCAGATAACCCATGCAAAAGATAAAGAATTTCAGTATCATATAAAAATAACATTGGGTATCTATATGTGGAAGAATTCACTAATATTATCAGTGCAATGCTTCCTGCACTGAAATAAGTTAGGTGGTGGACAACTAATGGCAGGGACGTGAAATAACTTTGCAATTCTCTACTTGTATTTAATGTAGTAATCATTAGGCAAATAACTATGCCTTTAACAGACAAAGCAACAGAAAATGGGAAGAATAGCCAACGAATACAATCTATGCTCTTTTCGGTAAAAAGTGTGAAACAGTAAACAGAGCATTATTTTTTATTTTAAATCAAATTAAACAGTACAATGTAGGAGCTGTGGGTTGTGCTGAGAACCGAGAACATAAAGTTATATAAGTTACAGCTGAACCTATTGTGGTAATTATATCACAATGTATGTAAATCAAACCATGATGCTACATGCCTTAAAATTATACAGTGATGCATGTTAATTACTCCTCAATAAAACTGGAAAAGAATTTTAAGTACTTAGGCTACATTCCTTGTTCTTAAGAAGCTTAATCCTAGCTGTTGTCATTTATCAGGGGGTTGCCAGCAAGTAGCGGTATTAAATGTAATATTAGAAGCCCAGAATTTGAAGTTGGAAAGGGATGACTCTTCTGTTCACTACGCCGATGGCCTTGGGCAAGTGACTTCACACCCCTCATTTGTACCACAGTTATCTGTGGAGACCTTTTCCACGTAGCTGGTACTCTTCTAGGAATCTCCTGTGTGCCAATCACTTCAACTTCACAATAACCTTTTCAGCACCCTGATTTTTTGTGGATGAGGAGCTCTCTAAACTTTAAGTAACTCATTCCAGGTAGAGGAGCTAGTAAGTGATTTCATTAGCATTTGAACAAAAGCAGTTTACTTCATACCTGCCCCTTAGGTGAGGGTGAAAGAAAGTGAGAACTCAAGGTTAAGTGCTTAGCACAGAGCTTGGCACAAAGTAAATACTAAACTTGACCTGCCTGTGCCAATATTATTACTGTTGTTGGGGTTACTGACCATGATTGCTTTCACGATTGCTCCAAATAGCTTGAACAAAGAAGAAAATTATGTCATGTTACATATTAGTAATACAATTGACTTGTTATTAATTAGAGTGGCATTGCTGCTGCTGCTGAGTCGCTTCCGTCGTGTCCAACTCTGCGACCCCACAGACAGCAGCCCACCAGGCTCCCCCGTCCCTGGGATTCTCCAGGCAAAAGCACTGGAGTGGGTTGCCATTTCCTTCTCCAATGCATGAAAATGAAAAGTGAAAATGAAGTCACTCAGTCGTNTTTCCCATGAAGTGATGGGACCAGATGCCATGATCTTCATTTTCTGAATATTGAGCTTTAAGCCAACTTTTTCACTCTCCATTTTCACTTTCATCAAGAGGCTTTTTAGTTCCTCTTCACTTCTTGCTATAAGGGTGATGTCATCTGCATGTCTGAGGTTACTGATATTTCTCCAGGCAATCTTGATTCCAGCTTGTGCTTCTTCCAACCCACGGTTTCTCATGGTGTACTCTACATATAAGTTAAATAAGCAGGGTGACAATATACAGCCTTGATGTACTCCTTTATTCAGCTCCAAATATTTATGCCTATGACATAGAAATGTTATGTGCTTTCATCTAACTTATAAAGGAAAATATGAAAAATAATGTAAGTGTATATTAATTAAATATTTATATAATATCTTACATAAAATGTTGTTATAAACTGAAAATGTGTCCCCCCTCAAAATCATATGTTGAGTTCCTAACCCTCAGTGTGATCGTGTTTGGAGATGTTGCCTGTGGGACATAATTAAGGTTAGATGAAATCATGAGGGTTGAGATTCCATGATGAGAGAAATGCTCTCCTAAGAAGAAATCCCAGAGAGCTAACTAGCTCCCAGCTCTGTGTGGGTCTATCTCCCTTTCTCTTTCCTGCTTTCTCTCTGTCTCAGTCTCCCACATACACATGCAAAGATGTCATATAAGCACATAGAGTGGAGGCAGTCTGCACATCAGGAAGACAGCTATTCTTGCTGACTCGATAGGCTCACTCCTTGATCTTGGACTTACAACCTTCAGAACTATGAGAAATAAAATTTCATTGCTTAAGACACCAGTCTATGGAATTTTGTTATGGCATCCCAAGATGACTAATACATATATGTTCATGATGACAACTGTGATGAAAGTTATGATGAGAAATGCAGAATGCTGATCACATTTACCAGTGAGAAAGCTAATTTGGAGAGTTTAAAAGTTTCCCTAGCACTTCCCTGAAGAAGTTGTGTGTATTCCTGGCCTATAATGAGATGAAAAGTAATCCAGATAAAGAAACTATAGCTAAGTTGTTAGGTATGTGTTGTTTAATTATTAAAGTACTGTGACCATAATTGTAAAAGATCATTCCAGCTTCATTTAGATGAATGAATCATAAAAGATACAAATTAGAAGTTTGGTTTGCTTGACAGTGGTCACAGAGATAATAGATTTTATTGGGTGAATTCCAAATGCACTTGATGTTACAGACAAAATTAATTGCTAATAGGTCGATATGAGGTTGAAGAAAGATTTACCCAAAACTAGATAACATTTCTGGCTTGAGAAATTTTACTGTTCATGGTGGAGTTTTCTAAGGATAAGAATATTTTCAGGCTGGGAGAGGTGCAGATTTGGGGAAATAAGAAGCATCTTGGGGCCATTTTAAGTTTGAGTTGCCTCCTTGGCATTTAAGAAATCAAGAGAACACTGAATATGCACATATGCAATTTTTTAGTAAGAAAAGTAACTGTTGGGAATGCATCTAAGCAGAAATAGATCAATGTGTTCTTAGATAATAGGTATTCAAAGATAATTCTCTCAAGCATATTTTACTAAATGATGTAACGTGACGACAAAACACTTATAACTGTATTATTATGGAGCGACTTGGCTGAAACTGAATGCTTGGACTCATTTGGAAGAGTTGTCCATTTATTTATGAATTTATATTGGTACAGAAAAATCTATGACTAAATTTTTATTCCTTCATTTGGTTCACACATTAGGAAAAAAAAATCTATTCCTATCTGATTTAGAAAGAATAGTATTGAGGTGACAGAGCTCATTGACTTTTGAAAGCACAGGAAGAAATTGATTGAGCAATATTTCTAACCTCAGATCTGTTTTGTATACCATTTTTAGTTTGAGATTACTCATTTGACTCTGCTACAGGAAAATGATGTTGGACAATTAAAGTAATAGCAATCAAAATTAATGGTTGTGCTTTCATTAACTTCAAATGCACTAGAGTTTTGCCATTGAAATGATGTTCTACCATCCAAATGAAACACTTTATTTTCACTGTTTTTTCTTAATAATTTTTGTATGTGATGACATAAACTAAGTCAAAATAACTCCAGTATATTAAATCAGTGATTTCCTAAGTGGAGATTTAGTTTCAGTTCATTTTTATTCGTTAGGAGGATATATTTGAAAAATAGAGGGGGCATTATCTTCAACTAAACATTATCACAGATACTTCTGATTAATATTATTGATATCATTGGATAATTTTCCCCTAAATGCAGTGAGACTTTTGGCAAATATTTGCCATTTTCCTGTTACTGAACAAATGATAAATAGATGTGGTTGAGGGAAATGGAAAAAACATATCAGCTAGTAAATTAAAATGCACCTGAGCTTTTAGCCCCTTCTTGAGGCTTACTTGATCAGAGTTTTCCAGGCAAAGACAAAGTGGGCCAGAAAGGAGGGAGCTATTGGTAGGTAGTTTGAACATCAGAAATAAATACTCTATGCAAAAGCCTACAAGGAAGAGAAAGCATGTCATATTAGGGACCAGTAAATAATTGTATATTGATAAAATGTTAAGTGCTAATGGAAATATCAAAGAATATAGAGCCAGAGTGTTAATAAGGAAAACCTATGCCATGAAAGCACTGTAATTTGGCTGTTTACCAAAGAGTGATGGAATTTGACTTTTTGAAAGAAGAGACATGATCGCATTTTCATTTTATAACAATTTTTCCATTGTATTGAGAATATATTGTTAATGATATTGCATTACATTGAAAAGAGAGCAAGCAGTTCAAATGTCATTGCTACTATCCTTGAAAATGATAGTTCCTGAACTACTTACAGATGGACTTCCCTGGTGGCTGAGATGGTAAAGAATCTGCTCACAATGTGGGAGTCCTGGTTTTGATCCCTGGGTCAGAAAGACCCCGTGGAGAAGAATAGCTACCCACTCCAGTATTCTTGCCTGGAGAATTCCATGGACAGAGGAGCCTGGAGGGGCTGCAGTCGATGGAGTCTCAAAGATTCAGACATGACTGAGCAACTAACACTTTCACTTTTACTTAGAAGTGAGAGGGATTAGAGAGAATTAGAATTATTAAAAGGGATAAAAAAGAAAGCAATGAAAAGTCATTGCTTAGATGAGACCTATAAATTAGAAGAAATCTAATACAAAACAATGTTTAAATCCTAAACTCTCTTCTGTATTTGCTCTTGTGCAGTTTCACGTGGCTGGAAGAAAATGATTCAACCACATGGGCTGGGTCTCAGTTAATATATGCATAGTTTTTCAGTGCTTCCTGGCTCTCAAACAGCACTCCCTTAATTACTTAATCTTTCACTAACAAGAATCACTATTTCACACATTTTCCTCTCTGGTCAGTTACTCAGTATCTCTTTTCACACTTATTCCTTAGCTGACGCCCCTACTGTGTGCTTCACTAGGGTAATTAGAAGCAATTTTATAGATTCCTGTTGTTATATCTATATATCTACCTGCACACATATCTGCAAATGCTTTCTTTGTGTTTATCCATAATTCTTTCTCAAATACACCCCTTAATTTGGATACTAAATGTAATACCTTGTTAAAATAATATAATTTACCCTACCTTACCTCCAAGACCTTAGAGCAGCAAATTTTTGGTGATATACTCAAATTTCATGGCCTTAAAAACCATATGTATATTGATAATTCCCAAAATTTTCCCCAGTATAATTCTACATCTTGATATTCCACTACTCTTGACATTTCTACTTGGATACCTAATATATCTCAAACTTAATATGGCTAGGATAGAATTAACATGGCTAGGATAGAATTATGCCTCTCTCTTCAAACCTGGTTCAAACCTTTATTCAGTTAGTTGACAACAACCCAATCTTTCCACTTATTTGGAACAACCATTTTTATGTCATTCTTGGCTTTTCTCTTTCTCTTATACCCTTGTATTACAAGTCTTACTTATTCAACATTCAAAATACATCTAAATTACTATCAACTGTCATTTTATATTACTCCCACTCTGGCCCACTGTTATTTCTCCATTTAGATTAATGCAGATAGTCTTCTAATGGATTCCCATACTTAGATACCTACAGTCTATCTGTTATTCTTCAGCCAGAGTAAGTGAATCACTTCACACTTCTTTCATCCAATATCTTATAATTGCTTCACATTCCACAAATGTGGTGCCAAAGTCATTGAAATTGTCTATGGTCTCTGTCTATATTTCCCCCATTATTTCTAAGATGCTAATTTTCCATTATCTTTGAATTCATCATCTACTTCTTACTTATTGTCTATTCATCTCCAGCTATATCAGTTTCTTTTCTGTAATTAAAATATGCTAGGAACATTCTTATCCTAATGTTCTATTTTTTTCCCCTAGATATTTCCTCTGAATGGATCAGACTGGATCAGTTATTCCCTTGGCTAATTCCATCAGTTCCTTCAAAGCTTAACTTTAATCTTCCCGGTTAAGTCTATCCTTGACTGCTCTATTAAGTACAATTTCCCACCAACATAGGCCTCTTTAAATGTCCTTTAATTTGGTCTTGTCTCCATTTTGAAAGCATAACTTACTGATTTTTTTTTATCTCATCTCTATATTAAAAACTTAATAGGGCAAATGTCTATGCTACCTTTTCACCAATATATCCTAAATAACAAGAGTAAAAATCTAGAGCATAGTAGGGGATAAATAAATATTTATTAAATCAAAGAATGCATGCATGGAGTCTGTTACTTTTGCCCTAAATTTCCAAAGGGAATTTCTGTTTGAAGTATAAACTTCTGTCTTTTCTTTTTAATTATTATTTTTTTCCTGCATCATCTCACCCTGAGATCATAGAGATTGGTAGGTCTAACTAATGGAATAAAGTAAAAGCCAAGGGTTTAAGAAAAAATGTCAATATATCAAATGTTGTCTAGTGGCTATTAGCTTGTTTTTTAATTTAGTCCTTTGAACCATTCAGTTTGTGTTAATACTCACATTTTATATAGGAGTAATAAGACATTCAGAAAAATTAAGTATTGTGCCCAAGGTCATACACTCAGAAAATGGCACGACTACTGTTTGAGCAGAAGTTTCCATTATTTTTTTCCCATCCACTTCACATGGAGAACAATCATCATGTTCTACTTTTTATTTCCTGTATCTGGTCTAAATGCCATGTTTCTTCATGTATTTTCTACTTTCTTATCACTCTACTCATACTTTTTAGGCTGTAAAAGTTGTTCAGTGAGTACAGTCTATCCACTAAAATCAGAGTATTTTTGTATCAAGTCTCAGTCTTGATTTGGGTGTATAAATATGGTAATATGTGTCACCAGATTATTTCTTTTGAAGCAATGCTTATTCATTCCAGTAACATAGTAACAGTGACACTGTTGTTTCCATGGTGTGACTAGCATATTCAACTCTCTCTGTGATGTCCAGGAACGAAATATTAATACATGCATTTGTTCCCGGATGCTTACTTGCATTCTACCTTTGTGCTTCTCATCTGTTATTAATGTATATCATTTTTTACCTTTATTTAAAAAAGCCTTGATAAATATGAATTGCATTGCTAGGCACTGAAAATATAAATATAAAAATAGGCATAATCCAGGCATTCAGAGTACAGATTGGAGAGATACCTGCATATTCAGACTGGGATACATTCTTTTCTAAATGCTATAATGGAGATATATACAAATAGGGAGAAGTTAGGTTTTGTTAGCATCTCATTCCTTATGTTAAGTCTATGTTTCTGTATGTGCTTACCTAAAATAATTCTTTTTAAGTGAATCTTTATCATTAAAAAAAAAAAAAACCTACTTCTGTTTTTAGGAGTGATTATGTAACAAAGAGATACAGGAATTACTTGCCACACATTCTCTGGGATTTCACATTTCTTAATTTAAATAACATTGAAGATACTGTCATAGTAATTTAGTTTTAACCTTTGAGAAAAGTGTTCTACACAGACTGAGCACATTGTAAAGCTCTTTTCAGATTTAAACCAGAACTATNACTTGCCACACATTCTCTGGGATTTCACATTTCTTAATTTAAATAACATTGAAGATACTGTCATAGTAATTTAGTTTTAACCTTTGAGAAAAGTGTTCTACACAGACTGAGCACATTGTAAAGCTCTTTTCAGATTTAAACCAGAACTATTTTAAGGACAATTTAACATTAAGCTAGAAGATGCTTTAAATAGCAGGAGCATGCCATTTGATTTTAATGACTGTACAACTTCAATCACCAATAAACTCAAAATCTCTTTCAAACTAAAAACTAAAGAAGACTGTTAAATACTCTAAACAGATAAATCTTAGGTGAAATTTTTTTGTTCCACATATTGTTGCACTTGTTTGGTTGAGTCAAATCCAATATTATTATGAATGTCAGGAGGAATTTGGCATCAGTGCTGCAAATATTTTGTTTGAAAATGTGAATTTAAACAGCTGAGTTAACATAGAGACATCTGTGCATCTTTCTACTAGCAAGTGACCCAAAAAATGTTTTCTAGACATTGATGCTAGCAAAGACTGTTGTGAAAAGTATGAATTCATCTCTCTGAAAGCGATGCTTCTTGTCGATCTTTGCGGCAGAGCTAAAGGAAGTTCAAATAATTACACAGGAATAGACATGTAGAATAGAACTTCTTTTTATGTGATGATCACCAATCATCTTTGGAATTGCTTTCCTCAGCTTGGGAAATTCCTCCAGTTATACCTACCAGTGTAAAAGCCAAACCTTGCCTTTCTGTTCATAGGACCAGAGAGGCACAGGTTTGAGATACAAAAGGGGAAAAGCACAGGTGCACAGAATGCTATTTTTCTTGAGGAGGCATTGGAGATAATTTAGCTTTAGGAGGGATCAAGGTCAGGGATTTTGCTGTCTACTCCTTTGATTTACCTTTAAAAACCAAGATGTCTTTGAAAAACTGCCCATTGCAGAATGATGGTAGCAGTAATTTCTTCCCTAAAGTGACTCCCATATTATTCTGTGTACTTTTCCTGCTTAAGTACCTTCCCCTGCCGAACTCTCTGGCACTGCTGGAGAGTCCATGAGGTATGAAATATCATTTAAAAAATGTATTATCTGATTTAATTCTGATTGTTGTAACTAAGAACTCTATCTGATACAAGGGCCTTCATTATCATGATTCAACTTTTCTGTAAATCTCTGGATAATTTTCTCAATTTCTTTGCCCTTCTGCTTCTGTCACAACTTTCTAGGAAAATACATACATACACAACATTTTCATTTAAATTTTGGTTTCCTCTTTGCCTTCATGCAGACTTCTGAGAGCTGCTAAAAAATCACAAAGCCAGACAATCTGATAGTTTCATANCTGCTTCTGTCACAACTTTCTAGGAAAATACATACATACACAACATTTTCATTTAAATTTTGGTTTCCTCTTTGCCTTCATGCAGACTTCTGAGAGCTGCTAAAAAATCACAAAGCCAGACAATCTGATAGTTTCATATTAATCAGTCTCAATTAGGCCCTTTTCATCAACATCTTAATGAAGTTCTAAAATATTAAAAATTATACACTTCCCATTGTACCTTGTCTATATTAGCTACATATAATTTAGCTCTTCCTTTTTTATGATCTTAATAAGACTTTATCACTCATAACAATTTCAAAGTCTTTTGGTTGAAGTGATCACATAATATAGTGAAAACTAAAGCCAGGAAAGTGAGTTGACTTCATTTAGATAACAAGAAGGTCCACTTCCATTTCAAGAAGCATTGCTTGTCTCTTTTGCAAGTGGGATTGGCTAAGCCTGTGTTTACAAACCCTTTAGTTAAGATAAAATTCAAGGCCTTTGTCACTCTTAACAACTCTTTTATAAAACACTTTTATCCCTTGATTTCCCTGATACTAAGTTCTGAATTTTCTTAACGTCTCTGTCCTCCATCTGAGCTTTAATTTTCCAGTACTCAAATGTTCAGTAGTTCAGTGTATCTTAAACTCAACACATTCACATCTTATTCCTTGTCACTTTAAAACCATTTTGCTTCCCTCTTCTCCCTGTCTTTTTCCCATACTTATCTCTGTTAAAGAGTATCTGTGACTCTGTCTTTTCCATCACTTTCCATATTCTGTCAATCCCCACCCCAGTCTTATAACCCCTACCACCACTAATATGTCTCTGTAATTCACTTACTCTTTTCTTTATATACTGTGTTATTTAAGACACCATCACCTTTCACCTATATTACTGTAAAAGGTGTGCATATTAGAAATCATTTCTGTCTTCTTATCCCTCTCCAACCTCTTCTCCATGGTGAAACCATAAAAATAATTCTAAAACATTGATGAGTAAATATCTTCCCATATGTGAATCTTTTCTAAAGCTGACTTTGAAACTAATACTGGTGCTAACTACTACATATTCTCCCAGTCAAGATTTAAATATACTTTTTAGAGAAGTTTTTTTAAAATTTGCTACAAATAGTATATATATATTTTTTATTTTAGATGGTAACAATTAGGACAAAAGTGATATCTTCTGCATCCCTTAACTACTTATTGTGAATATAGATGATTTTACTGCTTATATCTTTTAACCTTATTTCTAGTTTTACACATGATTAATCTTCCTTCACTGCATGTTTGCCAGTGAGATTTTTTCCTTTCATAATTTAATATTTCTAGCTATTGTCTTTTTTACTTAGAGAATCCCTTTACTGTTTCTTATAAAGCTAGTTTAGTGCTTATCTGTAAAATCTTTATTTCTCTTTCCAATCTGAACGATATCCTTGCTGGTTAGAGTATTCTTGCTTATAGTTTTTTCCTTTCATCGCTTTGAATATCTCATGCCACACCATCCTGGACTAGAGTTTCTGCTTAAAATTCAACTGAATCTTATGAGCTCCAGTGTATGAAACTAGTTTTCTCTTGCTAATTTAATGATTATCTATCATTAATTTTTGCCATTTTAATTATATTATGTCTTGGTGTAAATATCTTTGGGTTCATCTTGCTTGGGACACAGTATGCTTCTTAGACCTAGATATCTGCTTTCTTTAGCAGCTTAGGGGAGATTTTCAACTGTTATTCCTTTAAATAAATTATCTGCCTTTTTCTCTTTTCTCCTTCTGGGACCCCTATAATGCTTGACATGGTCCTAGAGACTTCTTAACCTCGCATCATTTTTTTTTAATTATTTTTTTATGTTCAGCTTGGGTGATTCCTACAACTCTGTTTTTCAATTTGCTCATCTGTTCCTCTGTATTATCTAATCTATTTTGGTTTCCTTGTAGATTTTGTTGTTTTGTTGTTGTTTCACTTTTTGTATTCAAGTCTGTTTGGTTCTTCAGTTACATAATATATGACTCTCTTCTCATTGTGTTCATCCATTTTTCTGATTTCATTGAGCAACTTTATGATTATTATCTTGAACTGTTTGTCAGCTAAATTGTTTATTTCCACTTCATTTAGTTCTTTTTCTGTTATTTTTTATTCCTTCATTAGAAACATATTCTTCTGTATTTGCGCTTTTGCCAACTTTTCTTGCCTTTTTTTTTTTTTTTTTTTAATCTATTACTAAGGAAAAAACAAACAAAAAAAACAGCCCCAGGAGGCCTCTTGGTTNTTTTTTATTCCTTCATTAGAAACATATTCTTCTGTATTTGCGCTTTTGCCAACTTTTCTTGCCTTTTTTTTTTTTTTTTAAATCTATTACATTGGTCCTTTGTTTCCCAAGTCTGGATAAATGGCTTTATGTAGGAGGTATCCTCTGGGACCCAGTGGGACAGTCCCCTCTGGTCACGAGCTAACTGTTTGACAGGTGCCTGCTTCCTGGGCTGCATGGACACTTCTGCTTTATTGGGACCAATTAGAGTGGGTAAACTTGTTGGCAGAAGTGGCCCCAATCCTCACTGGGGCAGCTGCCAGCCTGCTGGTGCTGGGGCCAGGTCACAGTGTGATTGGCTGTGGGAATGGAGGGGTGTGCCAGGGCTGGCATTGGCCCAGTGCTAGGTGGGGTCAGGTCCCAGGGTTTTTATCTTGTTTATTTTTCTTTCTTCTTCTTCTTTTTTTTTAATTTTTAGATTCCACATATCAGAGAGATCTCAAAGTATTTGTCTGTCTGTCTAGCTTATTTCTTTAGCATGAAACCATGAAGTTTCATCTATTGACCCTCAAATGCTATTATTTTTCTTAAAATTGAGCTTTTATCATTGTCTACTTTGCTCCCAGCCTTTTAATGAAATTAAAAAGAAGAAATTAACATAAAATATCAAAAGAATACAGTAAATTTAAGGCAGAAAAATATAACTGATTTCAATATTTGAGAATTGTCTGCATTCTGATATCATTGCTTTAAAACACAGAATAAAGGTATTTTATTTCTTTTACTCTGTAGTATTTGTGCAGCTTTAGTATAAGCCACAAGCACTAGTCTAATACAATTAGATGAATCTTTGACCAAGTTAGAAAATGGTTTTCAGCAATTAATAAGCAATATGAAATACAGAGAACTTCATTAACTCTTATTAAAATTATAGTTATTTTTCTTCCAAGCTTCATGGTACATGCTTAGTTTGACTACAGATTAATTTTCTTTGTAAGTATTAAACATGTATCTGGTAGAAGCTTTCATATTACAGTTAGTCAATGGAACAAACTAGTATGTGGATTTTTTTGATAAGAAAAATTGATAAGAACACATTATTGATAAGAACTCCATACCAGGGTAAATATTGAAGAAATAGAGATTATTTAGTTTGTCTCTCTCTGACATTTGTTGTTATTGCTGTTTTTCAATTTTTAAATCATGTTTGATTCTTTGCAACCCCATAAACTGCAGCAAATCACACTTACTTGTCCTTTACTATCTACAGGAGTTTGCTCAAACTCATGTCCATTGAGTCAGTGATGCCATCCAACCATCTCATCCTCTGTTACCCCCTNTCATGTTTGATTCTTTGCAACCCCATAAACTGCAGCAAATCACACTTACTTGTCCTTTACTATCTACAGGAGTTTGCTCAAACTCATGTCCATTGAGTCAGTGATGCCATCCAACCATCTCATCCTCTGTTACCCCCTTCTACTCTTGCCCTCAATCTGTCCCAGTGTCAGGGTTTCTTTTGATGAGTTGGTTCTTTGTATCAGGTGGCCAGAGTCTTAGAGTTTCAGCTTCAGCATAAGTCTTTCTAATGAATATTCAGAGTTGACTTCCTTTAGGACTGACTGATTTAATCTTGCTGTCTAAGGGATTCTTAAGAGTTTTCTCCAGAATCACAGTTCAAAAGCATCAATTCTTTACCATTCAGCCTTCTTTATGGTTAAACTTCACATCTGTATATGACTACTAGAGAAACCATAGCTTTGACTATAAGGAACTTTGTTGGCAAAATGATGTCTTTCCTTTTTAATATGCTATCTAGGTTTGTCATAACTTTCCTTCCAAAGATCAAATATCTTTGAATTTTGTGCCTAAAGTCACCATCCACAGTGATCTTTGAGCCCAAGGAAAAAAATCTATCACTGTTTCCACTTTTTCTCCATCTATTTTCCATGAAGTGATGGACCTGGATGTCATGATCTTAGTTTTTGAATGCTTAATTTAAACCATCATTTTCATTCTCCTCTTTTATCTTCATCAAGAGCCTCTTTATTTCTCTTTGTTTTCTGCCACTACAGTGTCATCTTCATATCTGAAACTGTTGATGTTTGTCCTGCCACTCTTGATTCTAGCTGGTAAATCATCCAACCCAGTATTTTGCATGTTGCATTCCTCTGTATGTAAATTAAATAAGCAGGGTGACAATAAATAAACTTTACATACATCTTTCCAAAATTTGAACCAGTCTGTTCTGTGTCTAGTTCTAAATGTTGCTTCTTGAAACTTGTATACAGTTTTCTCAGGAAACAGGTAAGGTGGTCTGGTATTCTCATCTCGTTATTAATTTTCTAGCTTGTTGTCATCCACAGAGTCAACTACTTTTGACTTTCGAATAGTCGTTGAAGCAGAAGTAAATTTTTTTTCGAATTCTTTTGGTTTTTTGGTTATCCAATGGATGTTGGCAATTTGATCTCTGGTTCCTCTGCCTTCTCTAAATCCAACTTGTTCTTCTGGAAGTTCTCGGTTTATGTACTCTTGAAGTTTCACTTAAAAGATTTTGAGCATTACCCTGGTAGCATGTGAAATGAGCACAATTGTATGGTAGCTTGCACATTCTCTGTCATTGCCCATCTTTAGGATTAGAATGAAAATTGATCTTTCCAGTCCTGTGACCACTGCTGAGTTTTTCAAATTTGGTGGCATATTGAGTCCAGTACTTTAACAGTATCATCTTTTAGGAAGTGAAATAGCTTAGCTATAATTTCATCACCTCCACTAGCTTTGTTTGAAGGAATGCTTTCCAAGCTCACCTTGACTTTACACTCCCCAGTATGTCTGGCTCTAGATGAGTGATGACACCATCATGGTAACCTGGGTCATTAAGATCCTTTTTGTGTAGTTCTTCTGTATTCTTGTCACCTCTTCTTATTCTCTTCTGCTTCTGTTAGATTCTTACTATTTCTATCCTTCATTGTGCCAATCTTTGAATGGAATGTTCCCTTGATATCTCTAATTTTCTTGAAGAAGTCTCTAGTCTTTTAATTATATTGTTTTCCTCTATTTCTTTGCACTGTTCACTTAAGAAGGCTTTCTTATCTCTCCTTGCTATTCTCTNTCCTTCATTGTGCCAATCTTTGAATGGAATGTTCCCTTGATATCTCTAATTTTCTTGAAGAAGTCTCTAGTCTTTTAATTATATTGTTTTCCTCTATTTCTTTGCACTGTTCACTTAAGAAGGCTTTCTTATCTCTCCTTGCTATTCTCTAGAACTCTGCATTCCGTTGGGTATATCATTCCCTTTCTCCGTTGCCTTTCACTTCTCTTCTTTTCTCAGCTATTTGTAAGACCTCCTTAGACAACCACTTTGCCTTCTTTCATTCCTTTCTCTTCAACAATATAGCACATCAAAACATGATGTGGCTACAATGGAATTGAGTACACCAGTGGTCTACATTGCACATGCTATTTATTTATTTGTGTTTTTACTGATATTATTTATTTACTTATTTAGGTTCTGGAGGGTTTTACTGGTAGTTCAGATGGTAAAGAATCCACTTGCAATGCAGGAGACCTGGACTCAATCCCTGGGTTGGGAAGATCCCATGGAGGAGGGCATGGCAACCCACTCCAGCATTCTTGCCTGGAGAATCCCCATGGACAGAGGAACCTGGCAGGCTAAAGTACATGGAGTTGCAAAGAGTTGGACACAACTGAGTGACTAAGCACAGCACACATAAATTCTGTCAAAAAAGCTTACCAGAAAGAAGAGTGACCCCATTAGGGAATCATGGCTTTGTCCTGCACCAAGGGCATTACCGCTTAGCCTTTGAACTCATTCTTGAATTTGAATGGCATTTGAGGTTTGTGTTCTTTCCGGAGGGTTCTATCTGTCTGTTTGCCATCAAGCATGTATTTGACAATCAGAGAGTGAATTCTGATAGGTATTATTTGTATTCACTATTATTAGGTTTTACTTTTGTTTCCCTAAATAAAGACATCATATTCTAGGGTATTTGCATATAAGTGGGCCTGTGTGATTATTTCTAGCCAAAGCTAGTATTCATAGAGTGAAAATTCATGTATGTGAGATTTTTCATTCTCTCTCTTCTCTACTTCTTTAGTGACTATGGAGGTACCCTCATAAGATGGTTGAATTAGAAGATAAAAATACATTAAATTGCTGCTTTGCAGAATAATCTTTATAAATATGTATGATAGAAAAATAAGGATTTGATGTGATAGGCTATATCAACTTAGAGGCTGTTTATCTAGCATAATCTGCCTGATCCTGATTTAGAGTTGCATTTCTAAAATTTCTTCATATTTAGGGTGCAGTTCTTCTGAATTATTTTTGGCTCAGAATAATCAATGCTCTTGTTTTCCTATACAACATTGTTCTCTGTGACATCAACATAATGATGATGATACAAAGTCACTATTATTTATTAGGTAAATTTTGATCCTATACCTTGTTACCTTATAAGAAAATATCAACAGATGGCTTTTAGAATAAGTTCACAGCATGCACTAACAATGACCACTATATCAATAGTACTGTCTGGCTGAGAAGAATTGTAAGATGTAACAGTGCAACTTAATTTCAGAAAAAAAAAATTCCCTCTGGTATACAGTAGGTCATTTATTCTTAGCCAAGAATGTTGCCCTTAGGACATGGTCCTTAACTCCTAAAAATGTCTTTTATGTAGTCTTGCTTAACTAAATACTGGAAATGCATAATGAGGCATTTGTAATCCAATAGAACTGGTCCAATGTCTCCGTGACACACATGTCTGATTGAATCTTGCCCACATATATGTACCTGCATCTTCTGCCAAACTCCTTCAGGAATCCCCCTGTAGACTCTAGGGTTGCTCTCCACGTAAATCCATGATAGCTTCTGATAATTAGTCCCATAAATTCCAGGTAACTTCAGTTCAGTTCAGTTGCTCAGTCATGTCTGATTCTCTGTGACCCCATTAATCACAGCATGCCAGGCCTCCCTGTCCATCACCAACTCCGGGTTCACTCAAACTTATGTCCATCGNAAGTGATGGGACCGGATGCTATGATCTTTGTTTGCTGAATGTTGAGCTTTAAGCCAACTTTTTCACTCTCCTCTTTCACTTTCATCAGAGGCTTTTTAGTTCCTCTTCACTTTCTGCCATAAGGGTGATGGCATCTGCATATCTGAAGTTACTGATAGTTCTCCTGGCAATCTTGATTCCAGCTTGTGCTTCTTCCAGCCCAGCTATTCTCATGATGTACGCTGCATAGAAGTTAACTAAACAGGGTGACATCATACAGCCTTGACATACTCCTTTTCCTCTTTGGAATCAGTCTGCTGTTCCATCTCCAGTTATAACTGTGACTCCTGACCTGCATATAGGTTTCTTAAGAGGCAGGTCAGGTGGTCTGGTATTCCCATCACTCTCAGAATTTTCCACAGTTTATTGTGATCCACACAGTCAAAGGTTTTGGCATAGTCAATAAAGAAGAAATAGATGTTTTTTTGGAACTCTCTTGCTTTTTCCATGATCCAGCAGATGTTGACAATTTGATCTCTTGTTCCTCTGCCTTTTCTAAAACCAACTTGAACATCTGGAAGTTCGCGGTTCGTGTATTGCTGAAGCTTGGCTTGGAGAATTTTGAGCATTACTTTTCTAGCGTTTAGGATGAGTGCAATTGTGCCATAGTTTGAGCATTCTTTGGTGTTGCCTTTCTTTGGGATTGGAATGAAAGCTGACCTTTTCTAGTCCTTTGGTCACTGCTGAGGTTTCCAAATTTGCTGGTATATTGAGTGCAGCACTTTCACAGAATCATTTTTCAGGATTTGAAATATCAAATTCTCAACTGGAATTTCATCACCTCCACTAGCTTTATTCATAGTGATGCTTTCTAAGGCCCACTTGACTTCACATTCCACGATGTCTGGCTCTAGGTGACTGATCATACCATCATGATTATCTTGGTCATGAAGATCTATTTTGTACAGTTCTGTGTATTCTTGCCACCTCTTCTTAATAGCTTCTGTTAGGTCCATACAATTTCTGTCCTTTATCGAGCCCATCTTTGCATGAAATGTTCCCTTGTTATGTCTAATTTTCCTTAAAAGATCTATAGTCTTTCCAATTCTGTTGTTTTCATTGATCAGTGAGGAAGGCTTTCTCCTCTCTCCTTGCTATTGTTTGGAACTCTGCATTCAGATGCTTATATCTTTCCTTTTTTCCTTTGCTTTTCACTTCTCTTGTTTTTACAGCTATTTCTAAGGCCTCCCCATACAGCCATTTCACTTTTTTGCATTTCTTTCCCATGGGGATGGTCTTGATCCCTGTCTCATCTACAATGTCACAAACCTCCATCCATAGATCATCAGGCACTCTATCTATCAGATCTAGTCCCTTAAATCTATTTCTCATTTTCACTGTATAATCATAATGGATTTGATTTAGGTCATACCTGAATGGTCTAGTGGTTTTCCCTAGTTTCTTCAAATTGAGTCTGAATTTGGCAATAAGGAGTTCATGATCTGAGCCACAGTCAGCTCGTAGCCTTGTTTTTGCTGACTGTATACAGGTTCTCCATCTTTGGCTGCAAAGAATATAATCAATCTGATTTTGATGTTGACCATCTGGTGATGTCCATGTGTAATGTATTCTCTTGTGTTGTTGGAAGAGCGTATTTGCTATGACAAGTGCATTCTCTTGGCAAAACTCTATTAGTCTTTGCCCTACTTCATTCCATATTCCAAGATCAAATTTGCCTGTTACTTTTAAGTGTTTCTTGAGTTCCTGCTTTTGTATTCCAGTCCCCTGTAATGAAAAGGACATCTTTTTTGGGTGTTAGTTCTAAAAGGTCTTGTAGGTCTTCATAAAACTGTTCAACTTCAGCTTCTTCAGCATTACTGGTTGGGGCATAGACTTGGATAACTGTGATATTGAATGGTTTGCCTTGGAAAGGAACAGATATCATTTTGTCATTTTTTTGAGATTGCATCCAAATACTACATTTTGGACTCGTTTGTTGACCATGATGGTATTCCATTTCTGCTAAGGGATTCCTGCCTACAGTAGTAGATATAATGGTCATCTGAGTTAAATTCACCCATTCCAGTCCATTTTAGTTTGCTGATTCCTAGCATGTCAACATTCACTCTTGCCATCTCCTGTTTGACCACTTCTAATTTGCCTTGGTTCATGGACCTGACATTGCAGGTTCCTATGCAATATTGCTCTTTACAGCTTCAGACCTTGCTTCTATCACTAGTCACATCCACAACTGGGTACTGTTTTTGCTTTGGCTCTATCCTTTCATTCTTTCTGGAGTTATTTCTCCACTGATCTCCGGTAGCTTATTGGGCACCTACTGATCTGGAGAGTTCCTCTTTCAGTATCCTATCATTTTTTTCTTTTCATACTGTTCATGTGCTTATCAAGGCAAGATTACTGAAGTGGTTTGCCATTCCCTTCTCCAGTGGACCACATTCTGTCTGACCTCTCCACCGTGACCCAGCCATCTTGGATGGCCCTGCATGGCATGGCTTAGTTTCATTGAGTTAGACAAGACTGTGGTCCTAGAGTGATTAGATTGACTACTTTTCTGTGATTATGGTTTCATTGTGTCTGCCCTCTGATGCCCTCTTGCAACACCTACTGTCTTACGTAGGTTTCTCTTACCTTGGATGTGGAGTATCGCTTCACAGCTGCTCAAGCAAAAAGTAGCCACTGCTCTTTACTTTGGATGAGGGGTATCTTCTCACCGCCACTCCTCCTGACCTTGAACGTGGAGTAGCTCCTCTAGGCCCTTCTGCGCCTGTGCAGCCAGGTAACTTAAGAGCCTTAAAATCTGCTATCTGCCTCCTGGGCACATCAAAGAACTCTGTGCCCTGCTTGTTCTCCAACCCCTTTTACAAAGGCCAAAAAGTTATCCCAGAATAAAGCTGGTAAAAAAGTAAAAATGTGCACTTCCTTCTCTGAAGGGTTGTAGTTTTGTGAGATATGATGTCTAATGCCTGAAAATAATTGTCTCCCATATTCCACCCAGCTTTTACACTATTTAGGCAGGCAATTCCATTCAGTATGAGTTACTTTCTCATGGCTAGACTGGAAGAATCTAGATAACACACCTTTAATTTTAGTTATTGGCAAAGGGACAATATCAGGCTTTGACATAAATTTAAAATAGCGTACCTGTCAGTAATCATTAGCTCATGTACTCTTCCAGCTCTGCAGGTTCTGAGGTGACCTTGAATCCTGGGCCACATGCTGTTCCTCAGCCCCTTAGTAACAGTGCTGTCTGAAACCTACACAAGGCTCAACTCTAGCCCTAAGATACAGCTTCAAAAGGAAAAAAAGCCTTTGATATTTCCTTGATATTTCTTGCCCCATAATGTATAGGCCAGCAAGCTCCTATTTTTCCTTCCCGACTTCCAGCTATGCAGATTCATTACTAACTTCATTTCTCTTTGATTTTTTTTTTGCATTTGATTATTACCCTTTCTCTGTTTCTCTTTCCCTCTGTGATTTCCACTTAATTTTGACCTCAACCCAAATACTTCATTATTATGATTAGCACTAGGTATGCATCATTATCAAATTACACTAATTCAGTAATAATATGATAATGTTAATAATGATAGACAATAATTTATCTCAGAATGTGGGAAGTATACCCATGTTGGGAAGAGATGCTGTTTGTTTGCAAACAATTAGCTTGTGTACACCTGTGGTGGATTCATGTCGATGTATGGCAAAGCCAATAGAGTATTGTAAAGTAAAATAAAGTAAAATAAATAAATAAACCTTATATGTGTAAGGAAAGTGAAAATTTCCAAAAATCTCAGGTCTGCTATAGAGTAGCCCTTAACAAGTTTGGGATTTCTTTTAAATTCCCTGATTTAACTAAAAAAGTAAACTAAATGTTTCTTCTCACTCCATAGCATCAATATTTTATGTAATATTAAGCAGCTAAATTAAAAGTTAAATCAATTAACTTCCTTTGTGTACTAACTGGAAGTAAGTTTAAGCTAGCTATAAGTAAATAATATTTATAGTGAATTAACTGAATAAAAGATACTAACTTTTTAAATATTTCACAGTAATAAATTTGGAGACAGAGAATTTAGTAATAGTACACGATCTTAATCATTTTACAAAAGGAAGGAACATATCTAAATTTCTGATTTCTCACCCTTGTTACGTAGTTTTCTTGAACTCTGGTTACAAAACAGCTTTTTAAACTACAGAGTATCTTTAACAAAGGCAAAAAAGGAGGTAAGGTATTGACCATAACCCCATTTTTTTTGCCTATAAACCACCAAAACTCTCATTTCCCTGGGCAGAAATATTTCACATGGCTACCTCTCAGATCTATCATATACCAAAAAATGGAAATGGAATTGGAATTTGGTTTTTGCTCAGCAAACACCAGCAGTGCTTCAACATTTTTATATTCCCCAAAGATGTACCATATTTCTTTTGTGTCTTCTTGAATATCTTGTAAATCCGGGATCATACAGTCAGTTCAGTCACTCAGTCATGTCCAACTCTTTACAACCGCATGAATTGCAGCACACCAGGCCTCCCTTTCCATCACCAACTCCCGGAGTGCACCCAAACTCATGTGCATTGAGTCAGTGATGCCATCCAGCCATATCATCCTCTGTCGTCCCCTTTTCCTCCTGCCCCCAATCCCTCCCAGCAAAAGGGTCTTTGCCAATGAGTCAACTCTTTGCATGACGTGGCCAAAGTATTGGAGTTTCAGCCTCAGCAATAGTCCTTCCAAGAACACCTAGGACTAGTCTCCTTTAGGACAGACTGGTTGGATCTCCTTGCAGTCCAAGGGACTGATAGAGTTTTACAGTACCACAGTTCAAAAGCATCAATTTTCTGGTGCTCAGCTTTCTTCACAATCCAACTCTCACATCCATACATGGTCACTAGAAAAACCATAGCCTTGACTAGATGGACCTTTGTTCCCAAAGTAATATCTCTGCTTTTTAATATGCTATCTAGGTTGGTCATAACATTCCTTCCAAGGAGTAAGTGTCTTTTAATGGCTGCAATCACCATCCACAGTGATTTTGGAGCCCCCCAAAATAAAGTCTGGCACTGTTTCTACTGATTTCCCATCAATTTTACATGAAGTGATGGGACCAGATGCCATGATCTTTGTTTTCATAATGATGAGCTTTAAGTCAACTTTTTCACTCTCCTCTTTCACTTTCATCAGAGGCTTTTTAGTTCCTCTTCACTTTCTGCCATAAGAGTAGTGATATCTGCATATCTGAGGTTATTAATATTTCTCCCAGCAATCTTGATTCCAGCTTATGCTTCTTCCAGCCCAGTGTATCTCATGATGTACTCTGCATATAAGTTAAATAAGCAGGGTGACAGTATACAGCCTAGACATACTCTTTTTCCTATTTGGAATCAGTCTGTTTGTCCATGTCCAGTTCTAACTGTTGCTTCCTGACCTGCATATAGGTTGCTCAAGAGGCAGATCAGGTGATCCAGTATTCCCATCTCTTTATGAATTTTCCATAGTTTATTTTGATACACATAGTCAAAGGCTTTGGCATAGTCAATAAAGCAGAAATAGATGTTTTTCTGGAACTCTCTTGCTTTTTCCATGATCTAGCTGATGTTGGCAATTTGATCTCTTGTTGCTCTGTGTTTTCTAACCAATTGAACATCTGGAAGTTCACAGTTCATGTATGGCTGAAGCCTGGCTTGTAGAATTTTAAGCATTACTTTGCTAGCATCTGAGATGAGTGCAATCGAGGGGTAGTTTCAGCATTTGGTGGCATTGCTTTTCTTTGGGATTGGAATGAAAACTGACCTTTTCCAGTCCTGTGGCCACTGCTGAGTTTTCCAAATTTGCTGGCGTATTGAGTGCAGCACTTTCACAGCATCATCTTTCAGGATTTGAAAGAGCTTAACTGGAATTCCATCACCTCCACTAACTTTGTTCATAGTGATGCTTTCTAAGGCCCACTTGACTTCATATTCCAGGATGTCTGGCTTAAGGTGAGTGATCACGTAATCATGATTATCTTGGTCTTGAATATCTTTTTTGTACAGTTTTCTGTGAATTCTTGCCACCTCTTCTTAATATCTTCTGCTTTAGGTCCATACCATTTCTGTCCTTTATCGAGCCCATCTTTGCGTGAAATTTTCTCTTGGTATCTCTAATTTTCTTGAAGAGATCTCTAGTCATTTCCATTCTGTTGTTTTCCTCTATTTCTTTGCATTGATTACCGAGGAAGGCTTTCTTCTCTCTCCTTGCTATTCTTTGAAACTCTGCATTCAGATGCTTATATCTTTCCTTTTCTCCTTTGCTTTTTGCTTCTCTTCTTTTCACAGCTATTTGTAAGGCCTCCTCAGACAGCCATTTTGCTTTTTTGCATTTCTTTCCCATGGGGATGGTCTTGATCCTTGTCTCATCTACAATGTCACAAACCTCCATCCATAGATCATCAGGCACTCTGTCTATCAGATCTATTTCCTTAAATCTATTTCTCATTTCCACTGTATAATCATAACGGATTTGATTTAGATCATACCTGAATGGTCTAGTGGTTTTCCCTACTTTCTTCAAATTGAGTCTGAATTTGGCAATAAGGAGTTCATGATCTGAGCCACAGTCAGCTCCCGGTCTTGTTTTTGCTGACTGTATAGAGCTTCTTCATCTTTGGCTGCAAAGAATATAGTCAATCTGATTTTGGTGTTGACCATCTGGTGATGTCCATGTGTAGAATCTTCTCTTGTATTGTTGGAAGAGGATGTTTGCTATGACCAGTGCATTATCTTGGCAAAATTCTATTAGCCTTTGCCCTGCTTCATTCCATACTCCAAGACCAAATTTGCCTGTTACTCTAGGTGTTTCTTGGTTTCCTACTTTTGCTTTCCAGTCCCCATCATGAAAAGGACATCTTTTTTGAGTATTATTTCTGAAAGGCCTTGTAAGTTCATAGAACCGTTCAGCTTCAGCTTCTTCAGCATTACTGGTTGGGGCATAGACTTGGATAACTGTGATATTGAATGGTTTGCCTTGGAAATAAACAGAGATCATTCTGTCATTTTTTGAGATTGCATCCAAGTACTGCATTTCAGACTCTTTTGTTGACCATGATGGTACTCCATTTCTGTTAAGGGATTCCTGCCCACAGTAGTAGATACAATGGTCATCTGAGTTAAATTCACCCATTCCAGTCCATTTTAGTTTGCTGATTCCTAGAATATCCACATTCACTCTTGCCATCTCCTGTTTGACCACTTCTAATTTGCCTTGATTCATGGATCTAACATTCCAGGTTCCTATGCAATATTGCTCTTTATAGCCTCAGACCTTGCTTCTATCACCAGTCACATCCACAACTAGGCATTGTTTTTACTTTGTTCCATCCCTTCGTTCTTTCTGGAGTTATTTATTCACTGATCTTCTATAGTATATTGTGCACCTACCCACCTGGGTTGTTTTCTTTCAGTATCCTATCATTTTTCCTTTTCATATTGTTCACTGAGTTTTCAAAGCAAAAATACTGAAGTGGTTTGCCATTCCCTTCTCCAGTGGACCACATTCTGTCAGACCTTTCCACCATGACCCAGCCGTCTTGGGTGGCCCCACATGGCATGGCTTAGTTTCATGGAGTTAGACAAGGCTGTGATCCGTGTGATTAGACTGACTTTTTCTGTGACTATGGTTTCAGTGTATTGGCCCTCTGGTGCCCTCTCGCAACACCTACTGTTTTACTTGGATTTCTCTTACCTTGGATGTGGGGTATCTCTTCATGGCTGCTCCAGCAAAGAGCAGCCGCTGCTCCTTACCTTGGACAAGTTCACCCTTCTTGAGCTTGAATGTGGAGTAGCTCCTCTCAGCCCTCCTGCCCCTGTGCAGCTGCTGCTTCTTGGACGTAGGGTAGCTTCTCTCATTTGTCGCCCCTGACCTCGGACGTGGGTAGCTTGTCTCGCTCTCAAGGTAGTATCTTCATTACCTCCACCATAGTTTGGCCCCAGTATGTAAATAAGGATGTCACACATAAAGTATATTTTACCATATCTTCTAGTATGTAGCTTATATGTACTATGTACTACTGACACAATTTTTCAGTACCAATGCTGGCATTTTTGCTTCTCTTTCTACCTCATTAACTCCTCAGCCTCTATACACACATACACAGACACAATGCTAGCTCTTTACATTGAAAAAATCAGTTAGAGTAACTACTGTCCAGTCTTATAGTTGGTACTATAAACTGACTGCAATACATTTCTTTTTTGTTTTCTTTGGTTGACATTCACATGACTAATACATTTCACAACACTAAAAATGTATATTGCTATTAAAATAAAAAGGGATATTTCTTTTTATGTTGCTACATTAATGTATATCTTTTAATATAAACTATTTTCTTGAAAATGTAATTCAATTCATTTCAATAATCCAGATTTTTTTAAAAAAATCATTATCATTAGTAATAAACATTTACTCACACTCTTTTAGCATTATCAGACTCATAATTAGCATAACACAACAATGATAACTGCTGTGTTCTTTATTATAGGCAGATTTTATGAAAGACTTTTAGTTTTCTTTTAAGCACTTGGTTAAAATAAACTGTATCTTCATCTTTTGTTTATTAGTTTATAATGCAGGGAAAATATTCTAGGTGTGAATATAGATGTAATGAAATCTATTTAAGTACCCATAAACTGTAATAAGTATTGAAGTCTTAAAAAAAAAAAGCCTTTCTTATTAATTTGATGATGCTGTTTTTAGAAATTTTGCTTTAATAACAGTGATTTGACAGCTGTGGTTGCTTAGTATATTAATATTTATATATGGAAGTCTACAATAAAGGGATAGTGGAAAACTGGTACTGTGCAAAAATATTATATTTTAAAATTAAGTTAAGTTTCTCTCTATTCTCTACTCAAACTTGTTATTCTGTTGCTTAGGGGAGGCTCTTGCTGACCACGATGGCTATGTTGCAGGCTTTCCTTGATGTCTGATAATAAAATCCGTGTGGGGAAGCTACACCTTTGCCTAGTACCAACACATTCTTGGCAGACAGAAAGTTAGCATGATAAATGTTTCAATTAAAAGTACTTAAAATAACCTTCAATCTTGTTTCAAATTTTGTTGAAGACTATTAAAAGGACATTAAAAATATGAACTAAAATTTTCAAATAAGGAAAGTGTATATAATTTACATACTTTATAGCTTCATAATATTCATAATAACAATACATTTTAAAAATAAAATTTTCTTTTACCAAAAAGAGACTGTTATTTTGTGTTATTCCAAAAGTAGAAGAAATACAAGATTCACTATCAAGACTTCATTTGATTATTGTTAAGAATATCTTATTTTAAAATGTATATTTAAGAGAGGAACATTTCTCTCTACTACTTTCTATATTAGTGGTTATTTCTGGAGTATTTTGGAAGGAGGAAGAAATTGCCATACTAGAGCCATGCTTCTTTTTAACTTAATTTATATTGTTTGATCTTTAATTTCTGTATGGACAAATTTTAAAGTTTACTTCTATGTTTAAGTGTGATTGTATATATTCTTGTAAATTTTGTCTATCTTTTCCTTTTTGTGTTGATGCCCTTCACCCTGTCTTTCCCTTATTATCTTAAATCAGCTCTGCTACCTAAAATATTTTTGGGCATCACTTTAGGACAAATTCTTTCATCTTTTAACTGCTATCTATATGGTAGTACTGTAATATGTATATATGAATGTGCATAAGTACTCCCATCCATCAGGCACACATATAGAATTAAAAGTTTTTATTTGTTAGTATTTCTTCTAAAGAGAACAAAATCCTACTATGCCCTTTTTTCTGTGACTCTCTCATTCAACAGTATTTTTTGGAAATCCATAACATGTCCATTACAATGTTGATGTGATTTCTCTTTCTGTCCTTTTTTAACCACTGTGGATAATACTATAATCAACATACTTGTGCATTCTGTAGGAACTTCAGATNGTATGTAAATAAGGATGTCACACATAAAGTATATTTTACCATATCTTCTAGTATGTAGCTTATATGTACTATGTACTACTGACACAATTTTTCAGTACCAATGCTGGCATTTTTGCTTCTCTTTCTACCTCATTAACTCCTCAGCCTCTATACACACATACACAGACACAATGCTAGCTCTTTACATTGAAAAAATCAGTTAGAGTAACTACTGTCCAGTCTTATAGTTGGTACTATAAACTGACTGCAATACATTTCTTTTTTGTTTTCTTTGGTTGACATTCACATGACTAATACATTTCACAACACTAAAAATGTATATTGCTATTAAAATAAAAAGGGATATTTCTTTTTATGTTGCTACATTAATGTATATCTTTTAATATAAACTATTTTCTTGAAAATGTAATTCAATTCATTTCAATAATCCAGATTTTTTTAAAAAAATCATTATCATTAGTAATAAACATTTACTCACACTCTTTTAGCATTATCAGACTCATAATTAGCATAACACAACAATGATAACTGCTGTGTTCTTTATTATAGGCAGATTTTATGAAAGACTTTTAGTTTTCTTTTAAGCACTTGGTTAAAATAAACTGTATCTTCATCTTTTGTTTATTAGTTTATAATGCAGGGAAAATATTCTAGGTGTGAATATAGATGTAATGAAATCTATTTAAGTACCCATAAACTGTAATAAGTATTGAAGTCTTAAAAAAAAAAAGCCTTTCTTATTAATTTGATGATGCTGTTTTTAGAAATTTTGCTTTAATAACAGTGATTTGACAGCTGTGGTTGCTTAGTATATTAATATTTATATATGGAAGTCTACAATAAAGGGATAGTGGAAAACTGGTACTGTGCAAAAATATTATATTTTAAAATTAAGTTAAGTTTCTCTCTATTCTCTACTCAAACTTGTTATTCTGTTGCTTAGGGGAGGCTCTTGCTGACCACGATGGCTATGTTGCAGGCTTTCCTTGATGTCTGATAATAAAATCCGTGTGGGGAAGCTACACCTTTGCCTAGTACCAACACATTCTTGGCAGACAGAAAGTTAGCATGATAAATGTTTCAATTAAAAGTACTTAAAATAACCTTCAATCTTGTTTCAAATTTTGTTGAAGACTATTAAAAGGACATTAAAAATATGAACTAAAATTTTCAAATAAGGAAAGTGTATATAATTTACATACTTTATAGCTTCATAATATTCATAATAACAATACATTTTAAAAATAAAATTTTCTTTTACCAAAAAGAGACTGTTATTTTGTGTTATTCCAAAAGTAGAAGAAATACAAGATTCACTATCAAGACTTCATTTGATTATTGTTAAGAATATCTTATTTTAAAATGTATATTTAAGAGAGGAACATTTCTCTCTACTACTTTCTATATTAGTGGTTATTTCTGGAGTATTTTGGAAGGAGGAAGAAATTGCCATACTAGAGCCATGCTTCTTTTTAACTTAATTTATATTGTTTGATCTTTAATTTCTGTATGGACAAATTTTAAAGTTTACTTCTATGTTTAAGTGTGATTGTATATATTCTTGTAAATTTTGTCTATCTTTTCCTTTTTGTGTTGATGCCCTTCACCCTGTCTTTCCCTTATTATCTTAAATCAGCTCTGCTACCTAAAATATTTTTGGGCATCACTTTAGGACAAATTCTTTCATCTTTTAACTGCTATCTATATGGTAGTACTGTAATATGTATATATGAATGTGCATAAGTACTCCCATCCATCAGGCACACATATAGAATTAAAAGTTTTTATTTGTTAGTATTTCTTCTAAAGAGAACAAAATCCTACTATGCCCTTTTTTCTGTGACTCTCTCATTCAACAGTATTTTTTGGAAATCCATAACATGTCCATTACAATGTTGATGTGATTTCTCTTTCTGTCCTTTTTTAACCACTGTGGATAATACTATAATCAACATACTTGTGCATTCTGTAGGAACTTCAGATCTGACATGTTGATATCTGTCTTTTGCTAAGTAAATCTACTGAAGTAACACTGCTGGATTAAAGGTTTTTTTTTTTGTTGTTGTTATTTTTAGTAAATATTTTTGTATAAGTATTTAAAAGATAAAAGCTTTTTTTTGCACATATAATCTAATGCCATAAAAACTTTAAAGTTATTAATAATCAGTTTTTAATATCAAATATCTAGCTGGCATTCACTTTTCTATATATCTTTGATTCAGAATGTTGTTGTTCAGTTGCTCTGTTGTGTCTGACTCTACAACCCCACGGACTGCAGCAGCCAGGCTTCCCTGGCCTTCATCATCTTCCAGGGAGTTGATTATCATGAATCAGAATAATAAAAGGCAATTGTAGTTTTAAAAATCTGTTTCTTACATCTATTTAGATTTATAGGACCTTCCTCCATCATTTGAATTTCTGTTATTATTAAAGAACTTTTGTTATTTTTGCTAAACTTTGCTGGTTGTTTCCCCATGGTGTTATAAGTATGAGCGTTTGTTCACTGTGGCTCTTGGAAATTGGTAATGAGATCTAAATTGTTGATTAAATCAGAATCAGTCTATATAGAGAGAACTTCATAAATGATATTTGTGTACTTATACTGGGAACAACATAATGTCTTCTTGCCTAACTTTTTGTAATGCTAGTAACAATTGGGACTATTTTACTGAAGATTGCAAAGCTTAATACGTTAATTATTTTTTCCTTCTTTGTTTATTAGCTGGAGCATTTCCACACAGATACTTGTGTTAGTCACTCAGTCATGTCCAACTCTTTGAGACCTCATGGACTGTAAACTGCCAAGCGTCTCTGTCCATGAAATTCTCCAGGTATGGCTACTGGAGTGGGTTGCCATTCCCTTCTCCAGGAAATCTTCCTGACCTAGGGATCAAACCCTGGTTTAATGCATTGCCAGCAGATTCTTTACCATCCAAGCTACCAGGAATTATTCCTACACAGATATATTTCTCCTAATTAGCTGTTTATTTGTTTAATTTCTCAGTTTGGATTGGCTTAAAAAAGACACATAAATCTTTTTTTTTCCTTCGTTTGCCATTTTCTAAATTAGTTACTGATTTCTCAGCTTCAAGCACAATGACCAAAAATACATTTTTAATATTATGAAATCATGCATTTTATTATTTTTACATGTTTCAACTTCAAATTTCTATGGTTTGTAAGGAGGAAGTTATTCAGGTTGGCTCTTGAGTTCTTCATCTGTCCTTGTTGGTGCCCTTGATGCATTTTCTTTTTTTATTAATTTAAATTAATTAATTTATTTTAATTGGAGGCTAGTTACTGTACAGTATTGTAGTGGTTTTTGCCATACATTAACATGAATCTGCCATGGGTGTACACATGTTCTCCATCCTGAAACCCCCTCCTTCTACCCTCCCCATCCCATCCCTTAGGATCATCCCAGTGCACCAGTCCTGAGTGCTCTGTCTCATGCATCACACCTGGATGGGTGATCTATTGAGCATATGGTAATATACATGTTTCAATCCTATTCTTTCCAATCATCCCACCCTCACCTTCTCCCAGAGTTCAAAAGTCTGTTCTTTACATCTGTGTCTCTTTTGCTGCCTTGCATATAAGGTCATCATTACCGTCTTTCTAAATTCCATATATATGTGTTAATATACTGTATTGGTGTTTTTCTTTCCAACTTACTTCACTCTGTATAATAGGCTCCAGTTTCATCTACCTCATTAGAACAGATTCAAATGTATTCTTTTTGATAGCTGAGTAATATTCCATTGTATATATGTATCACAGTTTTCTTATCCATTCTTCTGCCAATGAATATCTAGGTTTCTTCTGAGTCCTAGCTATTGTAAACAGTGCTGCAATGACGTGTCTTTTTCAGTTCTGGTGTCCTCGGTGTTTATGCCCAGCAGTGGGATTGCTGGGTCGTATGGCAGTTCTATTTCCAGTTTTTTAAGAAATCTCCACACTGTTCTTCATAGTGGCTGTACTAGTTTGCATTCCCACCAACAGTGTAAGATGGTTCCCTTTTCTCTGCAACCTTTCCAGCATTTATTGTTTGTAGACTTTTTGATAGCAGCCATTTTGATCGGTGTGAGATGGTACCTCATTGTGGTTTTATTTGTGTCTTAAACATTTTGTATCCCTGACTTGGGGCTTCCCTGGTGACTCAGTGGTAAAGAATCTGCCTGCCAATGCAGGAGATGTGGTTCTATCCCTGGATCAAGAAGATCCCCTGGAGAAGGAAAAAGCAACCTACTTCAGTATTCTTGCCTGGAAAATCCCATGGACAAAGGAGATCAGTGGACTACAGTCCATGGGGTTGCAAAAGAGTAGGACCTGACTTAGAGACTGAACAACAACAATCCCTAATATGAAGCACCTATTGCTCTAAAAAACCCTATTCCTTAACATGGAATTCCTTACAATGTAAACAGAGGCCAAAACCTGTACACAATGAGTGTCCATGGCTATGGATGTAATAGTTGTTTCTTAGTGATTTTAGCCAAGAAAATTAGAAAAAAAATATTTAAAAAAATGAAATGTAAGTTGAAAACAGTTCCAAATTAACCTTCAAAATTATATGATTTGTCTCATCCTTCTATAATCCCTATTCACTCACACTTAAATTTTCAATATTATACAAATTTTCTTATTTGTTTTATATTAAACCTGGAGAAGAGAATAGCCACCCACTCCAGTATTCTGGCCTGGAGAATTCCAGGGACTATAGAGTTCACGGAGTTGCAAATAGTCAGAGATGACTGAGGAGTTTGACACGCTACAGTCCCTGTGATAACATAGAAACAGTTACAACTGAAAAGCTTTCACTTCACTTCATACTACATCACTACAGGCTTAACAGTCTCAAAATTGATAATCTGATAATCAATTTATTTAGTGAAAAATAGCAATTATATTAATATAAATATTGTATTTTTATGTTTTTATCCTTAGGGAATATCCTAACAGGATTTATAACCAAATTACTCTGGTTGAATGTCATTGGGAAGATTGTCATTTTCTGTGGTTGCATCACAGTTGCCTCTACACACACTTTCATTTGTGTCAGTTTTAATTTTTAACATTGAATTGCTTAACAACAGACTGGTTCCAAATTGGAAAACAGGTACGTCAAGGCTGTATATTGTCACCCTCCTTATTTAACTTCTATGCAGAGTACATCATGAGAAGTGCTNCCAAGGAGTGTCTTTTAATTTCATGGCTGCAACCACCATCTGCAGTGATTTTGGAGCCCCCAAAAAATAAAGTCTGACACTGTTTCCACTGTTTCCCCATCTATTTGCCATGAAGTGATAGGACCAGATGCCATGATCTTAGTTTTCTGAATATTGAGCTTTAAGCCAATATTTTTTTTTTCTTTTGCAAAATGAAGACTGGGTTTTTTATTTTATTAATTTTTTTTAATTTTTACTTTATTCTACTTTACAATACCGTATTGGTTTTGCCAAACTTTTTCATTCTCCTCTTTCACTTTCATCAAGAGGTTTTTTAGTTCCTCTTCACTTTCTGCCATTAGGGTTGTGTCATCTGCATATCAGAGGTTATTGATATTTCTCCCAGCAATCTTGATTCCAGCTTGTGCTTCTTCCAGCCCAGCATTTCTCATGATGTACTCTGCATATAAGTACTGAATTCTATATATTATATAATTATATTAATATGCTGAAATGGTTCTACTATTAATGAGATTTTAAATATCCCTCCTTTTTTTTCCAACTGTAAGCACTACAATTATGAACTTTCCACTACATATCTTTGGGTACATAAGCACTTAAGTGTTGAGTATATACCTGAAGAAATTTACTGAAAGTGAAAGCTCATAGAGGTAAATATATATATGCATGTTCAGCTTTAGTCAGTTTTAACATGATCTTTAACAGATTAAAGATGGGAGATAGCCACAAATTCTTTGACAAGCCTCCCCATCAGAGGTGGGGTCTATTATGTTTCATTCCTGAATCTAGGCAGGCTTTGTGTCTTCCTTAAACAAGTGACTATGGCAGAATGGTGTTGTACCTGTTTCTGTCATAAAGCCTTGAGAGACTGACTGCTTCTCCATCTACTTTAGAAATGCTTACTTATAGTTTCATCCCTGTTGGAATGCAGCCATAAATGCTGTGAGAAACTCAAGTCATATGAAGAAACCACATGTAAGCATTCTTTTCTACTGTCCTATTTGAGCTCCCAGTATGGACTCCTAGCATCTCAATGCATGTGGCAAACAAGTGGTTAAAAAGCAGCCTAGAAAGTAGATTATCCAGTCCTAGCCACCCCGCTTAACAATATGTAGTTTAGAGGAAAGAAGAAATGCAACCAAATCCTTCCTAAATTTCTGACTCACAAAATAAAGTGGTGTTTTAAGCCATGAGTTACAAAGTTATTACATACCAATATAAAACTTGAAGGAAATTTGGTATTGGAAAGTGGAATACTATATACCAAAAGCCTAAGTCATGTGACACTGGCCTTCCCACTAGACAGGGAGCAGAGGTGGGAAGGGATGTGAGGAGACTGTGCTTGTCAAGGCTTGAAGGTTTGAAGGATAGTGAAAAAAATACTGTTGAAGACTGGAGGAGAGGAATAAATGTTATAATCGTGCAGTCTGCTCAGTCCCATCTGGCTTTTTTTGAGACCTCATGGACTGTAGCCCACCAGACTCCTCTGTCCCTGGAATTTTCCAGGCAGGAATACTGGAGGAGTCTCCATTTTCTCCTCCAGGGAATCTTCCTGACCCTGGGATCAAATCCATGTCTTTTGTGGCTCTTTCACTGGCAGGCAGATTCGTTACCACTTGAGCCACCTGGGAAGCCTAACTGTTAAAAATGGTGGCCAATTTGGCAAGAATATCACCTCCAGGAATGTAGAAAATATAGAAAGGCATCTAGTTTCATAGTTTAACTGGAAAGAATTTCAAGAGCAATATAGGGAATGACATGTGACCTCAAATAACTACCTACAATAAAATACAGGGAGACTGGAGATGGCTTAAAGAAAGAACTATTAAGATTTTGAATAGCATTTAAGGGAAATATAAAAAGCAATAAATTGAAAATAAATTCTTCTAATTTCTAGACTCTTCCAGAAAGTAATCCTTGAAATAAGGAATAATTTGGGGGTAAGGTCAAATTCATTATAAGACTGTAAGAGCTTACGTTAAGTCCTCAGAAAAATCTTAGGCAGATAGCCTGTCTTTTTAGTTCATAGCTCTTCAAGTAACTGCACCTGAGAAACTTCCTTTTCTTTTCTGTACCTGATTTAAATGATGAGATCTTAGACCATGATCTTGTTCTTGTGCTTGATCTTATTCCTATAGTGGGTTACACATTCTACAGTCTTTTAAGGATGATAATTTGTATGTGTAAGGATTTTGAATAATTTGTGTGTGGAGTACAGAGTTTAGTGGCCTCCCTATTGTTGTTCAGCCACTAAGATGTGTCCAACTCTTTGCAACCCTATGGACTGCAGCATGCCAGCCTTCCCTGCCTGTCCTTCACGATCTCCTGGAGTTTGCCCAGATTCATGTCTATTGAATCAGTGATGCTATCTAACCACCTCATCCTCTACTGCTCCCTTCTCCTTTTGCCTTCAATCTTTCCCAGCATCAGGATCATTTTTCCATGAATCAGCTCTTCACATCAGGTGGCCAAAGTATTGGAGCTTCAGCTTCAGCATCAGTCCTTCTAATGAATGTTGTGTTGATTTCCTTTAGGATTAACTGGTTTGATCTTGCTATCAAAGGAAGTCTCAAGAGTCTTCTCCAGCACCACAGTTTTAAAGATCAATTCTTCAGGGCTTAGACTTCTTTATGGCCTTCCTATATCTCTGGATTTTTTAAATTTTCTTTCCATCTAGAAAGATAGGTGGTCTGTTTTTCCCTTTGTCTTTATTCTGTACAGGATTCATGACACTTTGAGCAAAAGAATGTGGCATAATCCATGCTGTGTCAATTTTCAGAGCCAGGCAGGCTTCTTGTCCCTTGAAATTGTTGCTTTTGTAAATCTAGCTCCCATGACATGAGAAACGCACTTGTATATGCTCCAGTAATGGTCGTGGCTCTTGGCAGAGTGATTCTCAGTTTTCTATGATGTTAGTTCATCTGATTCTTAAAGGTCCTGACAATTTTAATGCTTTCAGAACTTTGATTATATAACTAGAAATTATGAATTATACATGAATTTGGTTATAATGAGGTGTAGTCAACACTGTTAATTGCCCTTCCCCCAGTATCCATTTCACAGTCTGTCTTTATGAGTTAACCCTAGTTTTGAGGACAGGACAGGATTGAACTTAGTCTTCAAGGTTTCCTTTTAATTATAGAGATATGAAAAATCTGTGGCCTATGGTATGTAGACATCAATGGCTAGGCAGGAAATAAAAAGTTAATGTATCATAGGAAGACATTCTGTTTTCATGAATTGGGGGAATATTGTTTATGAATATTGTTAGGATGGCATTATGACCCAAAGTGATCTAAAAACTCAATGTAATCCCTACAAAAATTCCCAAAATGTTTTGAGGGGAACAGAAAAACTGACAGAAAAAATTCATGTGGAATTTTAAAAGCACAAAATAGACAAAGCATTCTTTTAATCAAAAACAAAATTGAAGGGTAAATTTCAAAATTTACTACACAGCTACAGTAATAAACACAGAAGTTGTGCTTAATTATAGATGTGTAGATCAATAGAATACAGCTGAGAATTCATTGGTAAACCCATAGACGACCAGTTGATTTTCAACGTGGATGCCAGGATAATTCAATGGCAAAATAATAGTCTCTTCAATAAATAGTGTTTGAACAACTAGATAGCCACATGTAAAATAAAAAGTTGGACTTTTATTCTGGAATATATAGAGAAATAAACTAAAAGGACCTGAATGTAAGATCTATAGCTATACAACTCTTAGAAGAAAATACTGAAATAAATCCTTATGACCTTAGATTTGGCAGTAGATTTTTAGATATGGTATCAAAAGTGCAAGCAATAAAAGAAAAAAATGGTAATTTCAACTTCAAAAAATTAAAAACTTTTGTGTATCAAAAGATAACTTCAAGGAAGTGAAAATACAACCTATAGAATGAAAAAAAAATTGGCAAATCATAAACCTGGTGAGTGTCTAGTGTCCAGAATATATAAAAAAACACATATAACTTGACAACAAAAAGATAACTCAGTTGAAAGTAGGCAAAGAACTTGACTCAACATTTTTCTAAAGAAAATACACAAATGGGAAATAAATACATGAAAAGAAGTTCAGTGTCATAAATCAGTAGGATAATGGAAATCAAAACCAAAATAAAATACTACTTTGTGCCAATTTAATGGCTATTTTAAAAAAAAGAAAGAAACACGTATTGGATAGGATGTAGAAACATTAAAAATTATATTCATTGATTGTTAGTATGTAAAATACAGGCTCAGTGGAAAATAGTTGGCAGATCCTCAAGAAGTTAAACATTGAGTTCTCATGTAAGCTGGAAATTCTACTAAATATGTAGCACTCAATGTTGAAAACTGATATCCCAACATATACTTGTACAAAAATATTCATAGCAGCACTAGTCTTAATAGTAAAAAAGTGGAAATAATCCAAATTTGCATCAATTACAAGGCAGGAACAAATCAGTATGTCTGTGCTTGAATTTAACTTAGCTATAAAAAGGAATTAACTATTGATACATGCTACAGTGGGTTTCTGTGGTGGCTCAGATGGTAAAGAATCTGTCTGCGATGCAGGAGACCCCAGTTCAGTCCCTGGATTGGGANCAGGAACAAATCAGTATGTCTGTGCTTGAATTTAACTTAGCTATAAAAAGGAATTAACTATTGATACATGCTACAGTGGGTTTCTGTGGTGGCTCAGATGGTAAAGAATCTGTCTGCGATGCAGGAGACCCCAGTTCAGTCCCTGGATTGGGAAGATCCTGTGGAGAATGGAATGACTACTCACTCCAGTATTCTTGCCTAAAGAATTCCATGAACAGAGGGATCTAGTGGGCTATAGTCCATGGGGTCACTGTAAGGCAAGTGCAGAGAAAAGAGAGCTAGCCAGGCAGTCAGGCAAAGAAAAGGGAAATTTATTAGAGGTAAACAAGAGGGTGAGTGGCCCTTAAGGAGAACTGGCATCCTTCTGGGCCAATGAAAATTTCTCTGAAGGGATGGTTAACTTTTAGCCTGTAGCTGAGTCCTGCAGTCACATAGCCAGAGATCTAGAATCTGGTGGTCTTGTAGCCTTGAGAAGGTAGGTACCAGAGGGAAAACAGAATTTGTTGTTTGGGCAATTTAGTCAGTCTCAAGGGTCACTGTAATTTTATTCTTTACTTGCAAGGTCAACATAATGAGCCATTTCAACCATGAGCACCCAAGTAGGCCCTATTAGTCACAAAGACTCAGACATGACTGAGTAGCTAACACACATATGCTATAATATGGATCAACCTCAAAAACATGATGCTAAATTTAAAAAGCCAGAGTAAAAATGTCACAAGACATATGTTTCCCTATCTATGAAAGGAATGATTAGGTAAGCCCATAAAGGCAGAAAGCAGATTGGTGTTCTCCAAGTGCTAGGAAGAGATTGCTTGATGCACATGGGGTTTCCTTATGTGGTGACAGAAATATGTATGGGCCTAGAGATGCGGGTTGTGCAATTGTGTGTGTACTAAATGCCACTGGATTGTACACTTTAAAGTGATTAAATTGTGCTGATTTTACCTCAATTTAAAAAATAATAAGCCACATAAAAAATACTAATATCCTTTTAGACATGTGTTTTGAGTTCCTTTTTATTCCTGATAGAAATGCAGGTGAAATGCCTGAAGCTGAAGCTCTCATTTTGAGACCTTGAATATTAAAGGCAAAAATAAAAGAAAGAGAATGTTTACCTCAGTTGAGTTTATATGATAGACAGAAACAAAACAAAATACAATGAAACATATGCCAACTAAAAAATATAGTCACAACCTGAAAGTAGAGAGTTACTTTATTTGATGGGAATGTTTAGGACTCTGAGCCCAGGAGACAGCATCTCAGTAGCTCTGAGAAAACTGCTCCATAGAGGCAGGAGGGGAAGTCAGGCTATATGCAAGTTTGCAACCAAGGGATCAGGCAGTCTGAACATTAAAGATTAGGTATCAAGGAATTTAATATTCTATGTATGGAAAGATGCAAGCCTGTGGTCTCACTGAACTCATTCCTTTCCTATGCACCTCAACTATTGGGCTAATCCTGTTTTCTTGTTCATCTTGCTTCTTGCCTTCCCTTAGCTCCCCAGCAGTCACTGTGAAGGGTGACAGCATCCCCTGGATCCCAGTTTTGAAGGCCTTCATTCACATTTGGAGGCCAGGAATTATTAATATGGCAGGATATGTTTTCATCTCGCACATACTATTTAATTACATTGCATGCTAAGTCACTTCAGTCATGTCTGACTCTTTGTGATCATATGAACCATAGCCTGCCAGACTCCTCTATCTATGGGATTCTTCAGGCCAGAATACTGGAGTGGGTTGTCATTCCCTTCTCCAGGGGATATTCCTGACCCATGGATCAAACCACAGACTCTTATGTCTCCTGCATTGGCAGGTGGGTTCTTTCCCTCTAGTGCCACCTATGACACCGATTTAATGACATTAAAGAGGTGTTTGGTTACAATCAAATGCAATTTTATATAATAATTTAACAGTAAAGGCATTACAAGTTTATATAGAAAAAGTCATGGAAAATATTCTTTTTTTAGATTTATTTATTTTTTTTTATGTTAGCATAAATTTTAACTTTTTCAAGGTAAAAAAAAAACAAGAATAGATCTTCCATATTGGATACTAAATACAAGGTCAGTTTTANGGTTAACTTTTAGCCTGTAGCTGAGTCCTGCAGTCACATAGCCAGAGATCTAGAATCTGGTGGTCTTGTAGCCTTGAGAAGGTAGGTACCAGAGGGAAAACAGAATTTGTTGTTTGGGCAATTTAGTCAGTCTCAAGGGTCACTGTAATTTTATTCTTTACTTGCAAGGTCAACATAATGAGCCATTTCAACCATGAGCACCCAAGTAGGCCCTATTAGTCACAAAGACTCAGACATGACTGAGTAGCTAACACACATATGCTATAATATGGATCAACCTCAAAAACATGATGCTAAATTTAAAAAGCCAGAGTAAAAATGTCACAAGACATATGTTTCCCTATCTATGAAAGGAATGATTAGGTAAGCCCATAAAGGCAGAAAGCAGATTGGTGTTCTCCAAGTGCTAGGAAGAGATTGCTTGATGCACATGGGGTTTCCTTATGTGGTGACAGAAATATGTATGGGCCTAGAGATGCGGGTTGTGCAATTGTGTGTGTACTAAATGCCACTGGATTGTACACTTTAAAGTGATTAAATTGTGCTGATTTTACCTCAATTTAAAAAATAATAAGCCACATAAAAAATACTAATATCCTTTTAGACATGTGTTTTGAGTTCCTTTTTATTCCTGATAGAAATGCAGGTGAAATGCCTGAAGCTGAAGCTCTCATTTTGAGACCTTGAATATTAAAGGCAAAAATAAAAGAAAGAGAATGTTTACCTCAGTTGAGTTTATATGATAGACAGAAACAGAACAAAATACAATGAAACATATGCCAACTAAAAAATATAGTCACAACCTGAAAGTAGAGAGTTACTTTATTTGATGGGAATGTTTAGGACTCTGAGCCCAGGAGACAGCATCTCAGTAGCTCTGAGAAAACTGCTCCATAGAGGCAGGAGGGGAAGTCAGGCTATATGCAAGTTTGCAACCAAGGGATCAGGCAGTCTGAACATTAAAGATTAGGTATCAAGGAATTTAATATTCTATGTATGGAAAGATGCAAGCCTGTGGTCTCACTGAACTCATTCCTTTCCTATGCACCTCAACTATTGGGCTAATCCTGTTTTCTTGTTCATCTTGCTTCTTGCCTTCCCTTAGCTCCCCAGCAGTCACTGTGAAGGGTGACAGCATCCCCTGGATCCCAGTTTTGAAGGCCTTCATTCACATTTGGAGGCCAGGAATTATTAATATGGCAGGATATGTTTTCATCTCGCACATACTATTTAATTACATTGCATGCTAAGTCACTTCAGTCATGTCTGACTCTTTGTGATCATATGAACCATAGCCTGCCAGACTCCTCTATCTATGGGATTCTTCAGGCCAGAATACTGGAGTGGGTTGTCATTCCCTTCTCCAGGGGATATTCCTGACCCATGGATCAAACCACAGACTCTTATGTCTCCTGCATTGGCAGGTGGGTTCTTTCCCTCTAGTGCCACCTATGACACCGATTTAATGACATTAAAGAGGTGTTTGGTTACAATCAAATGCAATTTTATATAATAATTTAACAGTAAAGGCATTACAAGTTTATATAGAAAAAGTCATGGAAAATATTCTTTTTTTAGATTTATTTATTTTTTTTTATGTTAGCATAAATTTTAACTTTTTCAAGGTAAAAAAAAAACAAGAATAGATCTTCCATATTGGATACTAAATACAAGGTCAGTTTTATAAGTAATTGCCAAAGTGTTTACTGTGTATTGTTTTTTTTTTTTTTTTTAATTTGACTTTACAATACTCTATTGGCTTTGCCATACATCGACATGAATCCACCACAGGTGTACACAAGGATAATTTCTTTGCAGTATTATGGTGGTTTCTGCCAAATATCAACATGAATCAGTCATAGGTATACATATGCCCCCTCCCTCTTAAAACTCCCTCCCACCTTCCTCCCCACCCCACCCCTCTAGGTTATTACAGAGCCCAGGTTTGAGTTTCCTGAGTCATATGACAAATTCTCATTGGTTCTCTATTTTCAGTTCAGTTCAGTTGCTCAAGTTGTGTCCGACTCTTTGCAACACCATGGACTGCAGCATGTCAGGCCTCCTAGTCCATCACCAACTCCAGGAGTTTACTCAAACTCATGTCCATTGAGTCAGTGATGCTATCCAAACATCTCATCTTCTGTCATCCCTTTCTCCTCCTGCCTTCAATCATTCTCAGAATCAGGGTCTTTTCAAATGAGTCAGTTCTTCGCATCAGGTGGGCAAAGTATTGGAGTTTCAGTTTCAGCATCAGTCCTTCCATTGAATATTCCCAACTGATTTCCTTTAGGGTGGACTGGTTGGATCTCTTTACAGTCCAAGGGACTCTCAAGAGTCTTCTCCAACACCACTATTCAAAAGCATTAATTCTTTGGCGCTCAGCTTTCTTTATAGTCCAATGGTCACATCCATACACGACTTTACTCATGGTGATATATGTTTCCATGGAAAATATTCTTAAATTATTGAGGGAAATAATTTTATTGACCACAAATATAGCTCATTATTTTTACTAAAATAAAAATAAAAATTCAAATTCAGAATTGTGAATGCAGATTTCAAGGAAGACTGTTAAAATATACATTGGTAATATGTTTCTCATTTTAAGTAACCCAGGCGTTCATTAAAGAGCTGTTTTTGTGGACTTGCTGCATGGATTACATGTAAGACATTTTCCTCTGGATGATGAAGGCAGTTCATGATTGCAAAGGTGATCAGAAATAGGTTTGTTTTGAAGGGTTACATAAAATTTGAAATAATGCATGAAGCCATTTAGTTCCTTAAAAATTGTTTATCCATTCCACTAATATTTTAGGTGTATCAATTTGGGTGATTTAAAATTCTCTATATTATTACATCTCTCTGTTTCTAAATTCTGCCGTGTCAAATATCATGTATTTTTGACCACTCTATCTCCATATATAGTTAAGGTCACCAGATTTAGCAGATTAAAAAGACACACATTCAAATGTCATTTTCACAACAAATATGTTCTTATTGTAAGCATCTTGTAAATACTGCAAGGATTATACATATTCTAAAAGTATGTAAAACTTGCATGTAACTGGATTTTTTAAAAATCTTATATAACAACCTTTGCTAGTAAAGTGCTTAAAACAAAACATGCACTCAGCAATTTTTCTTTGTTTAATAAATGTATGAATGAACATGCCATTCCACCCCAGTTAAAATTAATTGGCTTTCATTCTTATTGATACTGAAGTATTAATTTGCAGATCTTTTTCCTTCCCTCCCTGTTGCTCCACTGTCTCTGTAACTATAGGTAGTCACCTTCCCATGACCTTGCAGCACTTATTTCAGAACTGTTCTTTAGAAGTAAACTTATTAAGTATTATAACATTATGGCTCATTCAATCCTGTTGTTGTGTCTGACTCTTAGCTATTGCATGGATTGCAGCAAGCCAGGCTTCCCTGTCCTTCACTATCTCCTGGAGTAAGCTCAAACTCATATCTATTGAGTCAGTGATGCCATCCAACCATCTCATCCGCTATTAACCTCTTCTTCTCTTACCTTCAATCTTTCCCAGAATCAGAGGCTTTTCCAAAGAGTCAGCTCTTTGCATCAGGTGGCCAATTTTGCCTATGTTCAATTTTATTAATAATGGTGATATATCTTAATTGTCTTATAGTTTTAGACATACACTATCAATGTTATATAAGAAATATCAGCTTGTCAAGGAACTAGATAAAATGGGAGGTTTATATTTTGTATACCTGTTGCTTTGGAATGTTTTAATACTTAGACTTGTTTATCTCATATAATTTGAGAAAGACAAGATTGGAAATCCAGTACCTTTTATGATTACCACTACAAGCCCACTAAACGCAAAACCCCTAGTGCCACACAATCCAACTGATTTACAGCCAAAGTAGAACAAAGGATGGAAAAAACTCAGCCAACCACCAAACCGTGTCGGAAAAAGATAAGCACTTTCAAGTTGATTCTATGTTTGTCATGTCAATTAACCCAGTATCCAATTAATAAGCTACTCATGTGGATTCAGTTGCATCATGAGTAGCACAACTACCATTTTTTCCTGCCAAAACTATCTTTATAAGAGATTGTTTGAACTAGAATTTTCACTTCCCTGGAGGAAGTTTTCCTTCTGAAAATGTGCTCAACGTGATACAGATTGCTTGTATAAAAATTCTCAGAGCCAGATTTGTTTTGGTTTGGTTTTTACATTTTACAAAAGAAACATCTGACAAATTATTATTTGTGGGAATAACTTCTAATATAGAGTGTTTAGAGCAATTGATGTGGAATTGGGGTATCTGATTTAATTTGGTAAAAAATGGAATATGAGAGGAAACGCTGCTGTTGTTCAGGACCCTAACAACCTCGGCAAATATACACAGTTAACTACAGAATCCTGCATCATATTTCTTCTTGACATATGCAGGTTCAGGTTGTTTTACAAAATTCTGTCAACACTGAAAGACACCAGAGCCTTAATTTAAGCCTCTTGAAAATTTTACAGTTGATTCGAGAGTTATAATAGTATCATCTCAGTCACAGAACCCGACCTATCAAATCTTTAACTATTTACAAACTCTGGCTCTTCAGCACATATATCTTAATATGTTTGATTGACTAGTAGAGTATATCTTTGAAAAGAGCCATCTTTTCACCTCTAGAAAAAGAAAAAAAAAGCTAGAAAATGCCTCTGAATAAACATGTAGAGTTTCAAACTATTCAGTGTCCACTGTATTGTTTTTCTATTTATTTTCATTTTTTAAGCCTCATCTGACTGCTGTGTCACATGATCAGGTATCACATGATCAAGTGTCACACATATACTAATCCCAAGGCTTTGGTATATTGATCAAAATTTTATTGATATATTGAGGGACTCTGTAGTATTAGCCACTCTAAAGAGCATTACTTGGAAAAATATGTCAGGTAAATTACTTATATGCCTTTTCTCTTACTTACTAAAGCCTGAATGGAGATCAAATAGATGACAAGGTTAGAATGTAGTACGGAATTATCAGAAAGTTTTTCTTAATGTGTGGCACACATTAAGCATAAGGACAGTAGTCCCAGATGGTTTTGTTTTTGAACCTCCATTCTCACCCGCTGCCTCTTGCAAATGAAGACACCCTCAGGCCGATTGAAAGGCAGATCACATAAGCAATATGTTTCAAATCTAACTGACTGACTAAAAGAGGAATCAACTTTAAAAGAAAGACAGTTTTATATAGATGCCAAAGTTACGCCATTGCAGTTTTACTCAGTGGATTTTAATTCTCAGTACATTTATCGCTATCCTTCACTTTGTGAAGTTCCCTTGTCCTCTGAATGTCACCCAGACAACCACAGTATGCAAAATACATTACAAAGTAAAAACAGAATGTCTTAGTCAGCTTGTGTGTGCAACTGAGTGGATATATTTCTATTGGTTCATGTCTCCCTGGTTTCTTCTTTCTAAACATGAATATACAATGTCTTTCTGTTTTGCTGTCTACTTGGGGTGTCAGTGCTCACTCTTGTGGGCTGATTACAGTGGGATTGCAAATTAGGCTTTAAAGAGCCAAACATTCAATCTCAAAATTGTACTGAAATTAACTCTTTAGAGATGAATTCCTATTCAGTAACAATATGATGTTGGTGAACTGATCTAGAAGAAAATGCCAACCCACTGGAGAAGAATTCATATTGGCTACACACTAAAAGATGATACATTAAAGTCTCTCTTTTTAATTTCTGTGTAATGCATAGGCTCCTGATGTAAAGTACAAAGGTGCATTTGTCAGAAAAAAAAAAAAACAAAAAACTGATTCTAAAATGCTTAGCTCTCCATATGGCAAAGCCAAGTGTAATTTATCTCACCATTTTGAGACTCCCTGCTCACTATTATTGTATAAGAAATTGAAAATGTCCTTATTGTCTATGTCTGTGTCCTTTTGTTGTCTCACATACAGGGTCATCATTACTATCTTTCTAAATTCCNCGGTCTCAGGGGGCTGCCTGCGCAGACCCTCTGGCTCTTGGGTTTCCCCTCTTGCCACAGTGGCAGGAACTCTGGTGTCTCCTCCACCAGAATGGATCTCAGAGTTAGCTGTGTGTGTCAGTCTGTTCAGCAGACTAGCCCAGGGCTCACCGGGTTGCCTCGGGCCATCCTCAGACTCCTCTCAGGCCCCTGTCACGTCCCAGGCCTGGGGCTCCTTCTGTGGTGACGGTTTCTCACCCCGGAGTGCCTGCCACGTGCCAGACTCGCTGCTTTGCCTCTCTGTGTGCTCTCCGACCTTTAACAGCCTATGAAGGAGGCTGGGTGGTGGACTCAGCTCAAGCTCAGACAGGTTAGGAGGCTTATCCAGAGTCACAGCAGCTGGTGAGTGCTGAGCTCGGGCTGACTCCGCGGTGACCTTCATTCAGCGACTGGGGGGGGTCACAGCAGCTGCAGGAACACTGCCCTCGTGCCCTGGGCCTGTGCTTGGGCCTGTCAGACGCCGTGAACTCCAGGGCCCTGCAAGGTTGGCGCTCCGCGCTGGGAGGCGGCCCCGGAGTCAGCACTTCCCTGNGAACACTGCCCTCGTGCCCTGGGCCTGTGCTTGGGCCTGTCAGACGCCGTGAACTCCAGGGCCCTGCAAGGTTGGCGCTCCGCGCTGGGAGGCGGCCCCGGAGTCAGCACTTCCCTGAGCTGCCCTCCACCCTCAGGAACGAATGTCCCAGGCTCCTGCGAGCCCCGGGGACCAGAAGTCACCGCTGGGCTTCCTGTCCATTCAGGACCAGATGTCCAGGGACCACAGTGGAGACTTTTGTCTTCAGAAGCCCTAGGGCTAGGTTGTCATTAACTGGACAAAGGCAGAAAGGACCCAAGCATTCCTCTCAGAATTACTCTTAGGAACTTGGTGACCTTGGGAGGATCACACTCTCTCTGACTTGGCTGCCTTGGGTTGAGAGGGAGAGGGTAATACTCCCTCAGCAGGGTGGCTAGAGGGTGGATACAGTTGAGTTGAAGCACCCAGTGAGGTGCCGTGATGTACAGGCTCATGGAGCCCAGGGCTGCCTCCTGTCTGGGAACGTGGCTGGCAAATGAAGACCCTTCACCCTGCTCATGGCCTTGGGCCCAGGTCTTTACTTCCAGGTGTCTTTCAAGAAACACAGAAGGTTTATGTCCAAGATGTTCATAAAGAACATCTGTTTTTAATCTTTAAGAATTAGGAGGAACCCAAATGTCCAACAGAAGGGGACTGAGTAATGTATATTCAAATGATAGAACATTTTTTAGCTGTAAGAATTATTATAAAAGTTAATGTTTCTGCTATAACAACAACTAAAGTCTACATGGTGAACATTAAACTTTGGTAATAGAATGAGGTGCCTGCATTATTCCAGCTCTGCAGAAATTTTAAATGGAAAAAGAAGCGAAATAGAAATGATTTGTATTAAAGTTAGGAATGTTGAAACTACTAAATATTTAGGGACACATGTAAGTGTTAACTGATAAAGCAGTGCATAAAGATGGTCAGTACTTAATTTCGGCAGCGGTTTCCTGCATGCGGGCAGAGGTTTGCCAGATAGACCTGGAGTCTAGATAAGGTTTTATTTCTTAGGCTTCTGGATGGGCATATGAATTTTCTTTGTATTTTTCTTGGTGTTTTTTTTTTTAATAACAGCAAGCAGCCATGTGCATGATAGGATTTCAGTTACGTTTACCAATACAGATACACAGACATAGAAGAATTGTTGAGGAAAGGCAAGGAAGAGTTAAGGGTGATTGTCCCTGGGCTGTGGAATCGGGTTTTTTTGTTGGTGGTGGTTGTGCCGCGTGGCATGCGGGATCTTAGTTACTGACCAGAGATTGAACCCGTGCCCCCTGCAGTGGAAGCATGGAGCTTTAACCACAGGACCGCCAGGGAGGTCCCTTTGGGATCATCCTTGATGCTCTGATACTTTCCAGTAGCACATGAGCCCTGTGGTTTATTGACTGCTGGGGAAGCCAGTTACTCCTAACCCCGCCCCCGTCTCTGGGCAGGACCCTGATGCGTGGTGTGACCTGAGTAAGTTTGACCTCCCCGAGGAGCCGTCAGCTGAGGGCAGCCTCGTGGGCAGCCCAGGGCAGTCCCAAGCCTGGCAGCAGCAGCCTGCGCCGCCCCGGCCGGCTGCTGCCGCCGTGCCCAGCGTGACCGAGTACCGCCTGGACGGCCACACCATCTCCGACCTGAGCCGCAGCAGCCGGGGTGAGCTGATCCCCATCTCCCCCAGCACTGACGTGGGGGGCTCGGGCGTGGGCACCCCGCCCTCCATGCTCAAGCGGCAGAAGAAGCGGCGCGTCGCCCTGTCCCCGGTCACGGAGAACAGCGCCAGCCTGTCCTTCCTGGACTCCTGCAACAGCCTCACCCCGAAGAGCACGCCCGTCAAGACCCTGCCCTTCTCGCCCTCCCAGGTGCGTGTGCCCCACCCCGACTGCTCACTGGGAGCGGGCAGCAGCCCCCCGCTGCCCAGCACAGGCCATTTTCCAGTGTCTGCTATGTGCAAGGCCCTGTGGCCAGTGCTGGGGACGTGGGACCCCAAACCAGGTCTGGCCCTGCCCTCGTGAAGCTTAGGAAGACCATTTCAGAGCTACTTTTTTTTTTTNATGAGCCTTATTTTTAGTTTAATATTTATGTGTATAATAATAATTAATCCAACCAGTCCATTCTAAAGGAGATCAGCCCTGGGTGTTCTTTGGAAGGAATGATGCTAAAGCTGAAATTCCAGTACTTTGGCCACCTCATGCGAAGAGTTGACTCATTGGAAAAGACTCTTATGCTGGGAGGAATTAGGGGCAGGAGGAAAAGGGGATGACAGAGAATGAGATGGCTTGATGGCATCACCGACTTGATGGACGTGAGTTTGAGTGGACTCTGGGAGTTGGTGATGGACAGGGAGGCCTAGTGTGCTGCGATTCACGGGTTCAAAGAGTTGGGCAAGACTGAGTGACTGAACTGAACTGAACTGAAAGGAATTAAGGAGTCACACTAAACTGTGGAAAATTCTGAAAGAGATGGGAATACCAGACCACCTAACCTGCCTCTTGAAAAATCTGTATGCAGGTCAGGAAGCAGCAATTAGAACTGGACATGGAACAACAGACTGGTTCCAAATAGGAAAAGGAGTAGATCAAGGCTATATATTGTCACNAAAGAGATGGGAATACCAGACCACCTAACCTGCCTCTTGAAAAATCTGTATGCAGGTCAGGAAGCAGCAATTAGAACTGGACATGGAACAACAGACTGGTTCCAAATAGGAAAAGGAGTAGATCAAGGCTATATATTGTCACCCTGCTTATTTAACTTCTATGCAGAGTACATCATGAGAAATGCTGGGCTGGAAGAAACACAAGCTGGAATCAAGATTGCCGGGAGAAATATCAGTAACCTCAGTTATGCAGATGACATCACCCTTATGGCAGAAAGTAAAGAGGAACTAAAATGCCTCTTGGTGAAAGTGATAGTGGAGAGTGAAAAAGTTGACCTAAAGCTCAACATTCAGAAAATGAAGATCATGGCATCCGATCCCATCACTTCATAGGAAACAGATGGGGAAACAGTATCAGATTTTATTTTGGGGGGCTCCAAAATCACTGCAGATGGTGATTGCAGCCANTTTAATATAAATTTATTTATTTTAATTGGAGGTTAATTACTTTACAATATTTTATTGGTTTTGCCATACAGCAACATGAATCCATTTTGTGAAGATCTCTATAAACACTGTTCTTGAAATTCCTCACGATAAAGGTAATGACTCTACAAGATAAAACTGCTAAAGTACATTTTCTTCTGTTCTAAAGCTGTTCATATATTATAGACTTAAAATGTGTTTTTAGAAAGATTTTGCCCAGAGATTTCCAAAAGGAAATGACAAGAAATGGTTTCCATGCTTTAAAATTAAAATTACTCATCTTACTCACTTTATAAGGAAGTGAGGAGGTGGGAGGAGAAGCTGTAACAGCGTCTTCATGGAAAAGACCCAAACCCTTATAATTAATAGGAGCCTCTAAAATTAGAAGCCAAATCCATTAATCATTCAGCCAACTTTCCATGAGGTTGGCGTCACCCACACACCTTTAATGACTCAATGCACAATGGGCAAACTTGAACTGCAGGCATAGTCCTCCAAGCAGCATTTTAATACTGGTACCAATGGAACATGAATGCAGCTATTAAATCTGTGAGTCTGTGCTCTTTCTCGTCCATAAATGTGGCTTTTAGAGTGTTGGGAATTTGGAGATGGGGGACCATGGGGATGCGTGCCACACAGCTTGTGGGATCTCATTTCCCTGATCAGGGATTGAACTTGGNAGCTATTAAATCTGTGAGTCTGTGCTCTTTCTCGTCCATAAATGTGGCTTTTAGAGTGTTGGGAATTTGGAGATGGGGGACCATGGGGATGCGTGCCACACAGCTTGTGGGATCTCATTTCCCTGACCAGGGATTGAACTTGGGCCATGGCGGTGAACGCACAGAATCCTAATCTCTAGGCCATCAGGGGAACTCCCTCAAAGTGTTTTTAATACTGAGTTTGGAGGTGTTGCAATTGCTTCCAAGGTTAACAGTGAGAGGCAAGATGGCCTTTTTCTCAGTGTATGGTGGGAATTCTTAACAACCAGACCCTAGGCAGGAAAGATGTGCCTTGTCAGATAGTAAACTTGGTACTCTGAGGATCACCCAAGGGAAGCTTAAGGTATGGAAGAAAGGATACCTCCTCTAAGTAGATGGCCTTCCCTTGTGGCCCATCTGGTAAAGAATCCACCTGCAATGCAGGAGACCTGGGTTCGATCCCTAGGTTGGGAAGATCCCCTGGAGGAGGGAAAGGTTACCCACTCCAGTATTCTGGTTGGAGAAATCCATGGACTGTATAGTTCATGGGGTTGCAAAGAGTCAGACACAACTGAGCAACTTTCATTTTCACTTTCTGGGTAAATGGCTGGATTATACTTCCTTCCAATTCAAAAGTATGTGTGTTCTTTTCTCAGTTATTTCTTGAAGTGATGTAATTAATCAAGAAACAAACTCCTCCAGGGAGCTCCCAGATGAACCCAGGACACAGAGACTCTCACAAAGGAAGACTATCAGGAATAGCAGGTTTTCAAATTAGGTGACTTCCCACCACCTTTCTCAGCTAGTCCACAAAATTTGTGCTGGGATCACCACCAGTCTTCTGGTGAAGAGGACAATATCTTCTATATATTTCACCCTAATCTGAAAAAATGAAAGGGAAAGTCACTCAGTCTAAACATTAAGAAAGAGAAGAAAAACATTCTTGATAAGTTTGTTTGTTTGTTTTTAATACAGACTGTCTGGAAGTCAGTACAAACTCAATCTCTTCTCTTTCCAACAGATATTTGTAGAGCATGAACTGTGAGATATGATTTGTGCTAGGTACTAGTTTCACAGGCATTCACTTTGAAAGCAGTGTTATAAGACAGTTATGATTGTTTCCATTTTATAACAGAGAGCACAGATTCAAAAAAAGTTGAGTGACAGCTCCAAGATGACTCTCTAACCTTCTCTATGATTTTAGAAGGAATATTTACTCCTGGACACTGAAGCTTCCTCATTGCTGGGGAAAAGCAAGTACTGACACACAATAGACTTTAGATCTAAGGATGTAACATGGCGAAACCACTGGGCCTTTCTTATTGCTGTTGTTCAGTTGCTCAGTCATGTCCAACTTTTTGCATCCCTATTGACTGCAGCACATCAGGCTTCCCTGTCCTTCAACATCTGCTGGAGCTTGCTCAAACTTTTGAGTCAGTGGTGCCTTCCAACCATCTCATTCTCTGTCATCCCCTTCTCCTCCTGCCTTCAATGTTTCCCAGCATTAGCATCTTCTCTAATGAGTCAGCTCTTCACATCAGGTGGCCAAAGTATTGGAGCTTCTGCTTTAGCATCAGTCCTTCCAATGAATAGTCAGGATTGATTTCCTTTAAGATTGACTGGTTTGGTCTCCTTGCAGTNCCACTGAAGAAGCTACTGAGATGACCAGAAATAGAGAAGTAAAATCATGAAAAATAAATTTTTTTTTTTTAAATTAGAGCTCAACTGATGGCTTATTTGAGATGATATAACCTTGTAAAAGAAGGGATAAGAATTGAGGCATCAACACTCAATGTTTTGTCAAAAAAGATGTATTTCTACAATACTGAGAAATACCCTTCTTTTTTCTTTTTTCTGATTTTTCTTCTTTTGAATGACCTTTCAAATTGAATTCTGACTTAGTGGCCACAATTTATTGACACTTCCAGTACAGACAAAAAAACATTAAGAGTAGTATAAGAATGGATACACAGGAAAGCAATAGTTCTTAAATTTATTAAAATTAGCCTTGATGTTTGGCAATTGTTTTACATTGGGCTTTCCAATACTTGGGCAACTTAACCTCCCTCGCCTTCTGCTTCATTACCTATGATGCTGAGATATAAAGAGCAATATTTCAGAGGGATTTTTTTGAGCATTAAACTAAATAATAATGATAGAACACAGTGTAGGGTAATAGGAATGACAATAAATATCAGTAAAGTTACTACTTTTATATCACTATAGGGTTTTCCCAGTGGCTCAGTGTGTAAAAAATCTACCTGCAAGGCAGGAGACTTGCAGGAGATGTGGATTTGATCCCTGGGTCTAGAAGATCCCCTGGAGGAGGAAATGGCAAACCATTCCAGTATTCTTGCTTGGGAAATCCCATGGACAGAGGAGCCTGGTGGGCTACAGTTCATGAGGTTGCATAAGAGTTGGAAACAAGTTAGTGACTAAACAAAACAACAGCACTGATACTCTTCTTCTGCCATATACTTTAATGTATTCACAGTTTCTGGAAATTAGGATATAGATATCTTTGGGGAGCCATTACAGTAAGTTATAGGTATCAATATAATGTTTTCATGATTTTGATAATAATCCCTACATATGAATAGAGATGCCTTTAAAAAAATCATTTCAATTTGAATTTTCCTTTTGTTTTTGAAAGATAGTGAGACATGTCTTTGTAATCCTCAATATAGGTTGCAAACTGTTATGAAAATAATAGTTGACACTAAGGGTTGGTGGCAAAATACTGAAATGGCAGGGCTTAAACTTAAACCCGGGACTTCATAGTACATGTTTATCATGCTACAACTAATGAGATGTATTCATTTTTCTTATAGTTTAATATATACAAATTATCTATTAATATTCCCTTTTATTGTTAAAACTGTGAAATGTAATTAAACAAGCAATTATTTTTGACCAAAGAAAACTAACATAAAAGAGGAGAAAGTTTAAATTTCCTTGAATCACATGCAAAATCTACTCTGATCACAGTTCAAATCCTTGTTTAAAATTCCCTACTCAGGATTTAGCCTTATTATTTTACCATTTTAGCATATTTAAAAAAGAAAGGTTTACCCCATTTTTCACACATATTGAACTATGTTCAAATACTGTTCACATTTTGGGCTTCTCAAACAGGTACATATAGGAGTCAGTGGTTTGATGAGTGGAAGTGGGCAAAAGAAAAAGGCAAAAAGTTTATTTTTCTGCAATGTTAATTTTAGACAAAATGTTGGCAAAGTATCACTTTTGTGTTAAAATTGAGGGGATAGTTCATGAAATACAATGTAATATTTATGAGTTTTCTTGACAGTGTCTCTTAATAAAACATGTGCTTGTAATGTGGCCAATTTATGTTGTAATTTTGAGAATTATGCCTAGGCATATGTTTATTCTTCCCTATTCAGATATGCAGATGAAACCACCCTTATGGCAGGAAGTGAAGAGGAACTAAAAAGCCTCTTGATGACAGTGAAAGTGGAGAGTGAAAAAGTTGGCTTAAAGCTCAACATTCAGAAAAAGAAGATCATGGCATCTGGTCCCATCACTTNAAAAAAAAAGAAAATGTCCTTATTACTACAACAGCAGCAAGGACATTTTAATTAAAAATTAAAAAAAAAACAACTTTAATATAGTCTTTGTTGGCATATTGGCTTTTGAAATGGAACTTCAGTATTCTGTGCATAATTACAGAGGGAGGGTGAGTATCCAGAAGGAACAGGAAAATGTCTCTCTTTTCCCTCATTATGATGTTTTACTTTGAGACATTTAGCTTCAATGAACTTGAACTCCTAATTGCTAATATTGAACTCTATGTTTCTCCTTGTAACTCTTTTCTTTCATGAATAGTCCAATAGTTTTTTCTTCTACTCAGTATTCAAAACAACCCAAAACAGAACACCCTCGGCTATATTGCCTTACAATGTAATCATGCAGAAAATGTGGTTTAAATGTTTTTAATCAGCTGTTAATTGTCTGAACTAAATTTTGCAGACACTAAATCTAAATTTTCATCTTCACCTAGGTATGTATGTTAGTCAGGAATCTTTCAGTTGCAAGTGACATTGCTGCTGCTGCTGCTGCTAAGTCACTTCAGTCGTGTCCGACTCTGTGTGAGTCCCACAGATGGCAGCCCACCAGGCTCCTCTGTCCCTGGGATTCTCCAGGCAAGAATACTGGAATGAGTTGCCATTTCCTTCTCCAATGATGAAAGTAAAAATTAAAAGTGATGTCGCTCAATCATGTCTGATTCCTAGCAACCCCATGGACTGCAGCCTACCAGGCTCCTCCATCCATGGGATTTTCCAGGCAAGAGTACTGGAGTGGGTTGCCATTGCCTTCTCCACAAGCGACATTAACTCATCTCAAACTAACTTCAGCATTAATAGGAATGAGTGGGCTTGCACAATTATGAGGAGTAAGGGTACACATTGGAAATACTTCAGCCAAGGCCTTGATGTCTCTAAGACGTCTTTTCATTTCTCCTCACATTAGTTTCTTNGGGTTGCCATTGCCTTCTCCACAAGCGACATTAACTCATCTCAAACTAACTTCAGCATTAATAGGAATGAGTGGGCTTGCACAATTATGAGGAGTAAGGGTACACATTGGAAATACTTCAGCCAAGGCCTTGATGTCTCTAAGACGTCTTTTCATTTCTCCTCACATTAGTTTCTTTGAGCATGAAAATTCATTTTTCTTCTATTGCTGACTAGAGTTTTCTGCTTGTCAGCACATAGAAAAGAGGAAATGGTGAATTCTCTAGATAATATAAGACAATATGGGGTATCTTCTTCCACTCGGTGTTAAACAAAGAAAGGAGGGAAAGAGAAAGAGATTGTAATTAACCTTGGTTATGTGCCAACTTTTTAAATTAATCATTGACACTGAGGAATAAGATACTGTCGTCAGACCAGCCTTGGTCACAGGAAGTTCCCAAAACAATTACTGTATAATGACTCAATGAGTGGGACAATGAAGTGAATGACAAATTTGTAAAAAAAAACAATCAAAAAAAGCTGAGTACCATGTAGTAATCATGAGAAAGTTAGAGAGAGAGAAGTAATTAATTTGTTTGTTTTGTGGATTAGGGAAAGGATTCTGTACAGGAAACTTCTGATCTGGTCTGAAACATAAAAGGATTTTTGTGAGTTAAAGAGAAAATTGGGAGTATTCCAATAGAGAGAAGATCCTATGGAGAGGACTCAAGCTGAAAAATCATAGTTTGTTTATATTTTAAGGATAAACAAACTTAAAACACTATCAGATATTTTTGAGTACTGATTTTTAAATTTTTTAATGTGACAGTGTGTATAGAAATTTAAAAGGCTTGCTTAAAACACTGGACATCAGTGAGGCATTACATGTGGCAATATTGTACTCATAAGATAAGGTCATCCAAGCTGTAGCATGTCTTTACTTAAACCAGTCACATGTAAATGTATGTATATTATTTTGTCTGGCACATAGCCTTTTCATCAGATAGAGTATATAGAAAATTATGTTAAAATAACACCCTGATAGGGCTTTTTTAAAAAGTAAAATAGTCTTAATATATTATTAAATATTACAATATATATGATATCTTAAGGAAATTGGAAGAGGCATGTGAAAGATGAAATTTGTCTTGGCAAAGAAAAATATACTCTGAATGCAGTTATTGAGACTCTAAAAGTAGTTACAAGAAAAATCCAAAGAGCTTAGAGGAGATTTACATCTCATCATAATGTGAAATTCAATTTATAGTAGCCATTACCACAAACCAGCCAGGTGAAAGGAGGCAAGGGCATTTCCCTCATCAGCAAATAGGTAATATTTCTGAAGGAAATTTCTGCAATATCTTCAAGTTGTCAGTGATACAAAATGTTATTAGGTATTTTTTTCCAGTACAAAACTGATAATTCTGTTTATTCCAGCTGTCATATTTTCCCTTAAAAATCTTCAGATGCTATTATCAAGCCTTTCATAAAAACGTTAGTATAAACTACCAACATAATAGGAGAGAAGTTAGTGAATAGATATTTTCCATTCTTTACCTTAGTAATATATAATATACTAATTCCCAAACTCCAAAAGAGACTGCTAAATATGAGAATGAAATTCTTGTAACATGTTTCACCTGTTGCTTATTTAGTTGTGTTGTTATTTTCCACAGACATTTATTCTTCAAAATAGATTCCCATGAGTGATAATGACTGAGTCAATATATATTGAAAAATTCCAAGCCTGATATAAAGAATTGAATATGAGGGAGTTCCCATGTCACCTATTTTTCCATCTTCGGATATTAGTGCCAGAAAATTAACTAAGAGCACGTGTGTTTTTTTTTATTTTGCTTTTAGGAAATGTAATAGTATGGCTGGATTTATTTCATAGGTAGATCGCTACTGGTATTGAAGAAAGGGAGGAGGATCAGTTACGGGACAAAACGATAGTCACAGGAAGAGAACCACAGGCATGGCTACCCGGAGCTCTGCTCTGAGTGAGTGTTCGCGAGGTGATTAACTGCTGCAGACTTTGAGGGCAATCACCTCTGGCAATCACCTCTGACTCATCGGTCTGGGAGAACTTTTTCATCAAAACGTTTAGATGGGCCTTCATCATTTCAGAGTCATTTGCATTACAAGTTGCAGACACTGTGTTAGATGATGGAGATAAAGAAACAAGACTGGGTTATCATCAAGTAGCTAAGTCTAGTGGAGGATACCAAGATTCAGTCATTTTTCTTGAAGAAACAGTCCTCTATCACTGTAAGCCCACAGTTAATTCCTCAAATCCTAAAAAAATTTGAATTTAACCATTTTTGCCAGTGCTCTTTTTGCTGTTTTGGAGGATCAAATTTCAGAGGTTTATACTCTGTCTGCCATTCAGGATATTGAAGTTTGGTGGATTCTTATGAATTTCAGTTGAGAATCCTTAAAATGACTGGTGTCAAAAAAATGTGATTCTGTGTACACAGATTTCATCTTTCTTTAAAGATTCACAGATAATGAAAACAGTGATCTTTTTATGAGACAGAGATGATAAACTTCTGAAAGATAAAAATTTACCACATATACATTTTTTCAAAGAAAAGGATTCACACACAAACAAAAAAACGAAATGTCAGTACATGGTCTAACTTTTCTTCAAAAAAGTAGTTAAATAGTATCATTGTATCATGTAATAAATGTAATCTGTATTAATATAATATAACTTGTAGAGTGGTATCATACAGTATTATAGTTTCTGGGAAAGGTAGTGATACTCAGCATCTCTTTCCCATTTCTGGGCTTGCCCTGCTTAGGTACATGTGTTAATAACCTTCAGGCATGCCCCTAACTTTCTGAGTTTCAGGATGGAGGTCCTTCTACTGTAGTACAACGTGTGGTGTGTCTAGCCACATTGTCTGCTGTGGAGTGAATATGATAGACTTGAGGGACTGTCTCATTGCAAGAAGCTATATTTAGGCCTTTCTCTCTCACCTCTTGCTCTAAGTGAATGTTATACTACTTACACTCGGTACCACCTAGGGGAGAGCATGGTATATGTGTTCTCTTCTCTCTCCTCTAGGTGGAACTTATCTGCCTTTTTACCTTGGTCACATAGCTCCCTTTGTATAAAGGTTCCAATGCATATTAAAAGATTAGTTGATGCTAGCTACTTTTATTTTTATTATTTTAGTCAGAAACACAATGCTGAAAAATGTTGAGTAATAAATATGATATATTAGGAAATCAGTATAAGCTTTGGTCGGACACGACTGAGCAACTTCACTTTCACTTTTCACTTTCATGCATTGGAGAAGGAAATGGCAACCCACTCCAGTGTTCTTGCCTGGAGAATCCCAGGGATGGGGGAGCCTGGTGGGTTGCCATCTAGGGGCCGCACAGAGTCGGACACGACTGAAGTGACTTAGCAGTAGCAGTAGCAATAGCAGTTTGAAGCATTCAGTTCAGTTCAGTTCAGTTCAGTCGTTCAGTCATATCCAACTATTGGCGGCCCCATGTATTGCAGTACACCAGGCCTCCCTGTCCATTGCCAACTCCTGGAGTTTACTCAAACTCATATCCATTGAGTCAGTGATGCCATCCAACCATCTCATCCTTTGTCACCCCCTTCTCCTCCTGCCTTCAATCTTTCCCAGCATCAGGGACTTTTCCAATGAGTCAGTTCTTTACATCAGGTGGCCAAAGTATTGGAGTTTCAGCTTCAACATCAGACCTTCCAATGAATATTCCTTTAGGATGGATTGGTTGGATGTTTGGTCCAAGGGTCTCTCAAGAGTCTTCTCCAACACCACAGTTCAAAAGCCTCAATTCTTTGGTGCTCAACTTTCTTTATAGTCTAACTCTCACATCCATACATGACTATTGGAAAAACCATAGGTTTGACTAGACGGATCTTTGTTGGTAAGATAATGTCTCTCTCTTTTTTTTT
>SJYV01038703.1:140126-181020 GCA_006410875.1 Neotragus pygmaeus | reverse complement strand
GACACGACTGAGCAACTTCACTTTCACTTTTCACTTTCATGCATTGGAGAAGGAAATGGCAACCCACTCCAGTGTTCTTGCCTGGAGAATCCCAGGGATGGGGGAGCCTGGTGGGTTGCCATCTAGGGGCCGCACAGAGTCGGACACGACTGAAGTGACTTAGCAGTAGCAGTAGCAATAGCAGTTTGAAGCATTCAGTTCAGTTCAGTTCAGTTCAGTCGTTCAGTCATATCCAACTATTGGCGGCCCCATGTATTGCAGTACACCAGGCCTCCCTGTCCATTGCCAACTCCTGGAGTTTACTCAAACTCATATCCATTGAGTCAGTGATGCCATCCAACCATCTCATCCTTTGTCACCCCCTTCTCCTCCTGCCTTCAATCTTTCCCAGCATCAGGGACTTTTCCAATGAGTCAGTTCTTTACATCAGGTGGCCAAAGTATTGGAGTTTCAGCTTCAACATCAGACCTTCCAATGAATATTCCTTTAGGATGGATTGGTTGGATGTTTGGTCCAAGGGTCTCTCAAGAGTCTTCTCCAACACCACAGTTCAAAAGCCTCAATTCTTTGGTGCTCAACTTTCTTTATAGTCTAACTCTCACATCCATACATGACTATTGGAAAAACCATAGGTTTGACTAGACGGATCTTTGTTGGTAAGATAATGTCTCTCTCTTTTTTTTTAATATGCTGTCTAGTTTGGTCATGACTTCTCTTCCAAGGAGCAAGAGTCCTTTAATTTCATGGCTTCAGTCATGCTCTGCAGTGATTTTGGAGCCCCCCCAAAATAAAGTCTGTCACTGTTTCCCAATCTATTTGCCATGAAGCATTTGAAGCATTACTAAATTAAAATCTGAAATTGAATAACTCTTAACTGTGTGATGTTTGTAAAGTTGTTTATTTTCAGTTTCTTTATATATACATAGGGATATTTTTGGTAGTAACCTCGTTAGTTTAGTATCAGAATTAATGCAGTGATACCAGTAAAGTGCCTAATTTTATACTTACCACATATCAATCACTAAATTAGTGTTAGTTCTTATTATATCTGCTCTTTGATCTAACTTCTTGAGCCTTCTATGTTCTTGCAGTGCTTTTTACTCCTAATTATGGATTCTTTTGCTCTTCTAAGAAACTAATCCATGCCCTGTCGAATGTGAGAGCTATTGGATTTTTTTTTTAATTTTTGGAGAGAGGATTCATATTCAATTTGAAGTTAGAGAGCTGAAGTAGCATATAAATATTCCTTTAAACAAGTGAAGCAAGCATGCATAATATTTCACAGTGTATGCAAGGTAGTAAGGTAGTAAAACTTTAAATGATACCACATTCATAATGGAATGTTAGAATTTAATGGCATATAGTTTGAGGATCATCTTCAAAGAATAATAGAAGTACTGAAATGAGAAGGCAGAATACCAGTGCAGAACTTTATGACATAAGATAAAGTAGAATAAAGCAATAAATAAATAAATAACAGAAATATGTAAATATAACCAGAGGAATCCCAAGATTGGACTTNGGATCATCTTCAAAGAATAATAGAAGTACTGAAATGAGAAGGCAGAATACCAGTGCAGAACTTTATGACATAAGATAAAGTAGAATAAAGCAATAAATAAATAAATAACAGAAATATGTAAATATAACCAGAGGAATCCCAAGATTGGACTTTGGTGAAACCTGTCCCCATTTCAATAATGTAGACTATACTGTTGTCTCATTTTTACAACAAATGGGGGAGCTGCGTCGACCAAGGAGTTAGAACTCAGATACAATGTGAGCTTACTGATTTATTATTGATTCAGGTAATGTGAAAAATGTTTAGAAAACACATGATCTCATTCACAAATATTAGGGTTATTGTTCAGTTCAGTTGCTCAGTCATATCTGACTCTTTGCAACTCCATGGACTGCAGCGTGCTGGGCTTCCCTATCCATCACCAACACTTGGACCTTTCTCAAACTCGTGTCCATCAAGTAAATGATGTCATCCAACCATTTCATCCTCTGTCATCCCTTTCTCTTCTTGTTTTCAATCTTTCCCAGCATGAGGGACTTTCCCACTGAGTCAGTTCTTTGCATTAGATGGCCAAAGTATTGGAGCTTCAGCTTTAGCATCAGTCCTTCCAATGAATATTCAAGACTGATTTCCTTTAAGATTGACTGGATTGATCTCCTTGCAGTCCAAGTGACTCTCAAGAGTCTTCTCCAACACCACTGTTCAAAAGTATCAATTCCTCAGCTCTCAGCTTTCTTTATAGTCCAACTCTCACATCCATGCATGACTACTGAAAAAAACCATAGCTTTGACTAGGTGGACCTTTGTTGGCAAAGTAATGTCTCTGCTTTTTATTATGCTGTCTCTGTTGGTCATAGCTTTTCTTCTAAGGAGCAAGTGTCTTTTAATTTCATGGCTGCAGTCACCATCTGCAGTGATTTTGGTGCCCAAGAAAATAAAGTCTGTCACTGTTTCCATTGTTTCCCTATCTATTTGCCATGAAGTGATGGGACCAGATGCCATGATCTTAATTGTTTGAGTGTTGAGTTTTAAGCCAGGTTTTTCACTCTCTTCATTCACTTTCCTCAAGAGGCTCTTTAGTTCTTCCTCGTTTTCTGCCATAGGGGTGGTGTCAACTGCATATCTGACGTTATTGATTTATTTCCTGGCCATCTTGATTCCAGCTTGTGCTTGCTTTATCCAGCCTGTCATTTCACATGAGGTACTCTGAATTTAAGTTAAATAAGCAGAGTGACAGTATACAGCCTTGACATACTCCTTTCCCAATTTGGAACCATTCTGTTGTTCCATGTCTGATTCTAACTGTTGCTTCTTGACCTGCATACAGATTTCTCAGGAGGCAGATCAGGTGGTCTGGTATTCCCATCTCTTTAAGAATTTTCAACAGTTTGTTGTGATTCACACAGTCAAGGCTTTAGTGTAATCAGTGAAGCAGAAGTAGATGTTTTTTCTGGAAGTCTCTTGCCTTTTTTATGATCCAACAGATGTTGGCAATTTGTTCCTCTGCCTTTTCTAAATCCAGCTTGAACATCTGGTAGTTCTTGGTTCACATACTGTTGAAGCCTAGANCAGTGAAGCAGAAGTAGATGTTTTTTTCTGGAAGTCTCTTGCCTTTTTTATGATCCAACAGATGTTGGCAATTTGTTCCTCTGCCTTTTCTAAATCCAGCTTGAACATCTGGTAGTTCTTGGTTCACATACTGTTGAAGCCTAGATTGAAGGATTTTGAACATTACTCAGATGAGTGCAAAATCTGAGATAAGTGAAATTGTGTGGTAGCTTGATCTTTCTTTGTCATTGCCTTTTGGAATTGGAATGAAAACTGACATTTTCCAGTCCTGTGGCCACTGATGAGTTTTCCAAATTTGCTGGCATATTGAGTGTCAGTACTTTCACAGCATCATATTTTAGGATTTGAAATAGCTTAGTTGGAATTCTATCACCTCCACTATCTTTGTTCAGAATGATGCTTCCTAAGGCCCACTTGACCAATTAGGCTTATTTGGTCATTTGCACACTCCTAATTAATGCAATGTGCATACATTTTTGGTTAAAGGACATTTTAAAGGCCACATAAAAAATAATCATTATTCTTTACTAACTACCAAAGAAGTATTTTGCATAGGAATCTCACAATTGTATTCTACATGAACAACCTCAGTAAAGCCTGAAAACATCCAGATTTTAATTTACACAGTTAGGCTGAGGACTGTTAACATGAAAGGAGTCAAATACAAGGATGAATGATTCAACCTAGTTTCTACCAATTTGGGTAAAATCTTCATAATCTTATATTATTTCATTTAACTTTTATGATAGCTAAAGTTAAATTTAAAGTACTAATTAGAAAGTAGTAGTGGAGAAGGCAATGGCACCCCACTCCAGTACTCTTGCCTAGAAAAATCCCATGGATGGAGGAGCCTGGTAGGCTGCAGTCCATCGGGTCGCCAAGAGTCAGACACGACTGAGCGACTTCACTTTCAGTTTTCATTTTCATACATTGGAGAAGGAAATGGCAGCCCACTCAAGTGTTCTTGCTTGGAGAATCCCAGGGACGTGGGAGCCTGGTGGGCTGCCGTCTATGGGGTCACACAGAGTCGGACATTACTGGAATGACTTAGCAATAGCAGTAGCAGTAGTGGCAGTGAATAAATCAACTTTTAAACCTCAAAATAATCAACATCTTAGGTCTTTTAGTTTTTTTATCAGTTTTCTTTAGTTTTCCATAAAGTCATTTTTACTTTAAAGTCAAATTGTTTAATTTTAATTCATTTTAACCTTTTGCACTTAATCTGTGTTCTAGCTGTTTAATCAATTTTGTGGGTTTTTTTATTTTGATATCTGAAATATAGTAAAGGTAAAATAACTTTTGTTAAAGCAACTCCAATTTTAGCAACCAATTAATGATCACATAGACCAAAGAAAATGTATTTATGAAAAATTATATATGTCATGTCATGCCAATATTCAAACTTACCACAATTATTCTATTTTCTTATTAACTTCTTATAAGGTGCAGTGAGGCTTTTAGATTATGGCCCATCAAATCAGTGAGACTCTCAGTAAACTAGATTTTCTAGTTATGGGGGATGCTGAATTTTGATGGTTGAGGGAAGCAGAGCACTTTTTGAGATAGTATATTGAGATCTGAAGAGTTTTTCATGTAAATTCTAAATAAGAGAAGAAATGCAAAACATGCTCATTGGTAAGCTTAATACAGAGCAAATTAAATTCAAAGATTTACAGATATGAATATGAAAGAACACAACAATAGAGAAAAGTAATATTAACCTTTAACATCACCACCTTTCTTTTCTTTGGAAAAAGGAAAATCCCATTTAAAAAGGGGATTTTTAATGCCCAGTGATGTATAAAGCCTGTTTTGTTTTTCACATTATCACTGCTAGTATTTTAGATGTTGAGTTACCAGGGAAAATGTCCATCAAAATAATTTTCAAGTTAAAAGAATTCTGTCCACTTGGGTTTTGGCTTAGTATCCATAAAAGAAATTAATATGCGTATCTAGCCATCCTTCTCTCTCTCTCCCTCTCATTCAGAGTGAAATCAGGACTTTCAATAAAATTGGAGTGTAATGTTAATTTTATGGATTTAATTTTGTCTACAAAGAGTGGAATAATCCATATCCCATTACTTTTTTCTTACAGTTTTAGAAATAGTTGGGTCTCCAACCCTCCCAACATGTCTTGATATATTTACATGTCAATATATACCAGTCACACACCCTTGTTGCAGTTATCAAGGTCCATAAGAGTGAGTAGAAGGGCACAGTTTCCTCTTTGAATAATTTGCTGCTTCTTTACCTCATCCTATGTCATAAAATTATTGCATTTAATGGTAGCACAGATAGTAAAGAATCTGGCTCCAATGCAGGAGACCCAAGTGCAATCCCTGGGTCGAGAAGATTCCCTGTTGAAAGGAATGGCAGCCCATTCCAGTATTTTTGCCTGGAGAATTCCATGGACAGACCATGGGGTTCCACACAATTGATTGACTAACACTTTCACTAACACTTTGACTTTCACATACAGTAAGAGTATTGTACTTAATAAACTACTAGACATGGAATAATTGTAGATATTGTGATATAATTGATCAGCAAATCAATACTAATATATACTAAATCAATTTATCCAGTATTAATGACTCATTATATTTATGCCTTGAAAAAAATGGAGTTGAAATGGAACTTTGTTTGATAGAAATGCTTTGTCCTTCATAAGAGTAAACAGCTGTGCATGCCTAGAAACGCACTGTTGTTTATTCTCTACAAGTCAAAAAGTTCCCAGAGGTGCAAACTGAAAAGTTCTATTACATTAGCTCTTAATTCTAACTTCACAAAATGGAGACCTTGCATTTGGGTATCTTACATGTCTGTTTCATCAGTTTTCAGTTGAATAAGCCTTAGATCTTCCTTTGTAGCTCAGCTGGCAAAGAATCTGCCTGCAATGCAGAAGTCCCAGTTCTATCCCTGGGTCAGGAAGATCCCCTAGAGAAAGGAACAGTTACCTATTCCAGTATGCTTGCCTGGAGAATTCCATGGACAGAGAAGCTGGACAGGTGACAGTCTATGGAGCTGCAAAGAGTCAGATATGATTGAGAGACTTCCACTTTTCTGGTAGATGCAAATAAAGTGTTAAACAAATTTTAGTTTAAAAATATTGAAAGTGTGATTGTTAAGAAGTCTGGTTGAAAATCTTGTTTGTATTTGTTTAGCTTTATTCATTTTAGTAAATTATCTTCACATCATTCTATCTTTTTCTCTTACAAATTCTTTGGTATTTGTTTGCCTGACACAGAAGCATTAGGGTCATGTTGGCCATAAGCGACCATAAACAACCCAAATTTATCTTCTCAAGGTTTTTGAGACAGGAGGGGAGAGGCAAAGTGTCAGGAGGTTAGGTTTCTTAGGTCTCTCTCCATGGCTTGCAGATGTCTGCTTCCTGACTAACTTCTTATGGCCTTTGTCCAGTGTGTGTCCTCACTGGGAGGAAAGAGAGTGGTGCTCGAATGAGGAGGACTCAGACTCTAAATCATCTTCCCAAGAGACATCTTACCCTCTTCTCACTGTCCTGAAGCACTTAGGTTGTCAGAACCTTCCTGAATATTCCTCAGTCGAGCAGTCCCAGCCCCAAGCAAATCCCCAGGGAACCTAGAGAAGGAGAATGCTCTTCTCACTGAGAATCCTTGTATCCTTTTGCTTAAGGGACCAGAGGGAAGACAAGTATTCTGAGCTTTTAAAAGTCTCTCAAGGAAAAACTTCCTTATGCTCCTCCAAAACACATACATACAAAAAAACAAAAACTATTAAAATCATGAACTTCTCCTGTGGAACACTTCTCAAAAATGTGTTTATCTAAGGGGTAAATGTGCTTGGTTTCAAACTAAAAAACAATAATAGCAATAATGATGATATTAAAATTACTCAGTTTTACAGAAAAGATATGGAGGGTTTATATCATTTACATTAAACAAGCAGTGTCTTAAACCAAAAAAGCTTCACTCTTCCTTCTCTAACATCCCTGACCAGGGGGGAATGCTATGCCCCCTTTAAAATGATGGAGTCCTCTTGTAAAGGCTGTGCTCTGGAAAGTCATCCTCAGATTGGAAACACCTCATCTTGCTGGATTCTAGTGGGAGACAGGAGAGGAGGTAAGGAGAGAGGGATCGAGACTTGGCAGGGGATTCTGCCCCCTTCTGCTTGCCTGCCCTGAGACTCTTGCTGCATTTTGCCATCTTTGGATGGACAAGCTAGGCTGAAGGTGGTGGCAGGGGCTGTCATTCTCTTCTCTCCTTATACAAACACCATTCTTGTTGACACCAATCTTGGATTAGGGCCTAACACTTATGACTTTTGTTAATTTTACTTATATTTTTAAAGATATGATCTCATTGAGGGTTTGGTCAGTTCAATCGCTCAGTCATGTCTGACTCTTGTGACCCCCATGGGCTGTAGCCCACCAGACTCTTCTGTCCATGGAATTCTCCAGCAATAATACTGGAGTGAGTTGCCATTTCCTTCTCCAGGGGATCTTCCCAACCCAGAAATCAAACATGGGTCTCCTGCATTGCAGCCAGATTCTTTACTGACTGAGCTACAAGGGAAGCCCATGATGAGGTTGGGGGACATTATTCATTCCATAACAGATAATAATTAGCTAAGCTTTGTCCATGCCTAAAAGAATGTCTCTATCAGCAGAGACTCATGCTTGTTCTATATATAGGTTTTCCAGTCTGTGTCCTCAAGCACACTGTTAGCTTGTGAATTCTATTCTCTTAATCCCCAAAGCAAGACTGAATGCACAGGAATGTTACTGGAATTCTGTTGTAACTGACTTCCCTGGAAGTAAATATATTCTACTCTTCCTAAACTCCCAAATATGTTTTAATGAATTTATTTGATTTGTCCAATTTAACTTTGCAATATATAGAGTCCATTGGACAGCAAGGAGATCAAAGCAATCAGTCTTAAGGGAAACCAACTCTGAATACTCATTGGAATGACTGATGCTGAAGCTAAAGCTCCAGCATTTTGGTCACCTAATGTGAACAGCCAACTCATTGGAAAAGTCCCTGATGCTGGGAAAGAGTGAAGGCAGAAGGAGGAGAGGACATCAGATGATGAGATGGCATGAGAGTATCACTGATGTAATGGACATGGACTTGGGCAACTCTGGGAGATAGTGAGGAACAGAGAGGCTTGGCATGCTGCAGTCTGCGGTGTTGCAAAAGTGGACATGACTGAGTGACTAAACAGCAACAACATAGTTGGTTTCATTGCTGAAAAATCTTTTAAGTCCTGACAGTGGGCTTTATGCAGACAAATCTATGTTTGATTTATATTTGACATGTACTTTTATCAGGAACAAAACTTGAGCACTCAGTGAATAAATTATTGATCTAGTTTAGTGATCAAATACATTTATCACAACATTAGCATGTAGATTCTGCTAACTCATTTCCCTTATATTAGAATCATTGACAGTTTAGGTGATAATTGATTTTAAACAAAGACCTCTGTTCTCTAGTCTGATAATTTTAATTCCAGCCTTTCAAATTAGGTAATCCTACTGTTTTATTGCAATTTATAGGTAAATACAATGGAAGTAATTGAACTAGTTAACAACTCCTCATGAGTTCTTATTCCTCAACTAACTCCCTAACAAAAATCTACTTCTCCATGAGTCATAGATGCTTTATTTGTCCACCCTCAGATTAAGTCTTCATAGTTGGCTTTCTCATCCCAGTTACATGCCTCCACTGAAATGATACTGGAGCAGTAGAATCGAGCCTGACCCTGAGGATATGCTTGTTATTCTCTACATTTTCGATGATCAGACCTATACAACCTTGGAAGATAAGGAGATTCAAAACAGATCTCCCCAAGATGTGCTACTTGGTCATGTGGCTTATTTTCAGATAAAGGCAAACATGAGATGTTTAGATAGCATCACTGACTCAATGCACGTGAATTTGAGCAAATTCTATGAGATAGTGAAAGACAGGAAAGCCTGGCATGGTGCAGTCCATGGAGCTGCAAAGAGTAGGACACAACTTAGAGACTAAGCAACAACTAATGGATTTTTTGACCACTGTGGGCTCAAGAGAAACAATTGACTCTTTTTAAATTACCTAGAAAAATTTAAACTGGACATCTTTCCCAGAAAAAGAGTTACTTAGACAAATTTTACCTAAGTGGCTTCATCTACATGGCAGGATACATCACTATCTCCCAAAGTTAGAATCTTCCTGTGAATGACTCTCCTGTCCTTGGAAACCCCGAACCCCTATTCAATTTCTTAGCTCAGGATGATATATTTACTTCATTTTATCTCTTTGTCTTTGAACCTCTCAGGTATGTAAGGTCTCTGGCCTGTTCATATATTTGAGGATCTTGTAAATATAAAGTCAATTTTGATTTTTCTACTGTTACTCTGTCTCAGTTCAGTTCAGTTCAGTCACTCAGCCATGTCCGACTCTTTGTGACTCCATGGACTGCAGCACACCAGGCCTCCTTGCCATCACCAACTCCCAGAGTTTACTCAAACTCATGTTCATTGAGTTGGTAATGCCATCAAACCATCTAATTCTCTGCTGTCCCCTTCTCACGCCTTCAGTCTTTCCCAGCATTAGGGTCTTTTCAAATGGGTCAACTCTTCACATTAGGTGGCCAAAGTATTGGAGTTTCATCTTCAACATCAGTCCTTCAGTGAATATTCAAGACTATCCATTTCCTTTAGAATGGACTGGTTGGATCTCATTTTGGTTTAATCTTTTTGATGGTTAGTGTTCTTTAGCAAAAGTTATGATAATTTATTTATTGAATTATTTGACAACAAAATCTTGAGAGAAGTAAAGATGTGTTGGGCATACTGATCATGGTTAATCACCACTGGTAGATGATTAAAATTTAAATTTTCCTATTCTTAACATGGAATTTTATTTTTATCAGCTTATTACTGTGTTTGTGTTATCAACATAAAAAAGTCCAAATGGTAGCATTAAAATTTTTTCTTTATATACATGAGTATCATTTTATTTAACTAGTTATATAAGAATTTTGAAACTTGGAGCTAACGATTATTTTTGTCAAAGCTTATAGAAAGTGTGGTTTTAAAAAATTACATTATATGTAAAATACATTATTACTTTAATTGTAATCTCAAGCTTGTTGTCTGCATACCTGTTATTTAAAACAATTGTTAGAGGGTACTCTTTAACAAAAAAATATTGACTTTAAATATCTATGCTGTTATGTTGTATATGTTGTTAGTCAATCAGTCATGTCTGACATTTGTCACCCAATGTACTATAGCCCACCAGGCTCCTCTATGGATGGGGTTCTCCAGGTAAGAATACTGGAGTGGGTTGCCATTCCCTTCTCCAGGGGATCTTCCTGACCCTGAGATCAAACTTGGGTCTCCTGAGATTGAAGGCAGATTCGCTACCATCTGAAGTATCAGGAAAGCTCAAATATTTATATACCAGAGCACTAAAAAATATATTTAAATTATAGTGGAAAAATTATATGGGAGAATTTATTTTTAAATATAATGGTAAAATACAAAGGAAAATGTAACTATATACTTGTGAATTTTAAAAATATATATTAAAGTGTACGTATTACATGTGTAACATATATAAATTTTAGGAACACATATAAATCATGAGGTTTTATAACTAAATTGCTATTCACTTAAGTCTTAACAAAAGGGTTAAAGAGTTCCAGTTACATTTATTTCTTCCATGATGTAGGACAGCACATGACTTGAATAAATTAAATTGAATAAAGCATAAACTCTAGTCTTTAGAATTCACAGACAGTAGGAATGAGAACTATAGTTAATATTTGTATCATATTTTTGGCTTTTATTGAGGACTTGAGTATTAAGAAATGACTAAATGAAAGCTTTTTATGATTTTCTGAAAATCTCTATTGTGAAATTTATCAATATTTTAGCTCTGTATACTGTATGAAAATTTGTACCTATTATCAAGAAAATTGTCCTTTTTCTAATTATATTACCTTTTTCCTTTTATTTTATAATTAAACCTATATCTTGTTTCCATTTATTCTGTGATTTCAAGGGATTAAAAAAGTAATTACAATAGTCAATCTGTAAATGAATCAGCATATTTCTCTATGTTAATGTATCATTATATTTCCTGAATTCCCCTAGCTCAGTATTTTAGACTGCTAGATTTTTTTCATAGAATTAAATATTAAAAAATACATAAGATAGCTCAGTCAGACACATAAGCATCTATATCATCTTCATATATAAGATAATCTGGCTAGGATCAAAAGAAACAAAAATTAGAGATTATTAGAGAACAGTGAAACATAGTCATATATCTATATTTATTGACCGTACACAATGTGGCAAGTGCGTAGTGTACTGTGGCATAATTCCTTACTTTTCTGAGGTATTGGCAAAATGAAGGAGAAAGAAAAATGAATTAAAAATTAATTTGTTGGCTTAGCATACCTATTTCAGAATAGGCTGTGAAAGTCCTCCCTCAGGAGTTGCTGTTTCAGCTGCCTTGTGAATGTCGGTAAGAAGTATCTTGATGAGGGTGATGTTAAGATTGGGATTTCCAAAGTAAAGAATCATGGAAAGAAATGGTAAACCATGTATTTCAGAATGCTTGGACCATGAGTAGTGCTTGAAGGAAGGGCAGTACCCAAAGAGATTAAAGTATTTAAATAGTGAATTATCTGCCTATATAGGAGGTAAAGATTAACATTACACTGAAAGAAAACAAAGATGGCATTCAATAATAAAAATCTCTACCTGCTGGACTTGATATCCTCTGCCACATACTAATTGACATGAGTTGCTCTGTAAGTTTTCAACAAAAGTTTCTTCTACACAGAAATTTAAATTAATTCACTTGATGTTCACATGGCAATAATGAGTTGCTCACAATTCAACACAGGATAACTGGGCCTCTTATACTGTATGATTTACTGTTTATATTTTGCAGTAAAGGTTGTTATGTCCAACTTTTTGCAACCCCATGCAGGCAGTCTCCTGCACTATAGGCAGATTCTTCACATCCTGAGTGTATTATATTCAAAGCAACATTAGTGTCTCAGTCACTTCCAACAACAAACTTTCATTTCTTGGAGGTCTTGGAACAGTGTTTTCAGCAGGTCGTGCCGGAACACAGGATGATTTCCTGGTTGATGTCAGAGCTGGGAAGATCCAAGACAACTCCCCAGGCCATGTAAATCCTCTGCTTGGGCATGAGATGTCACAGTCCTTAAACTAAAATAAACAATGTATCCATTATTAACAAGGAAGGAAACTATACTTTTTCCACAGGGTAAAAGAGTGGCAGTGTAAATATTTGCTCAAAAATAACTGAACATATCACATTGAATTTCAAACTACTTAAAAAACTACCAATTTCAGGGAAAATCTGAAGTACAGCAAGAAGATAATGTATTGTTATAAAATGTTTACATACAATATTCAAGTAAAAAGACATCTCAGTAGTTTGTTTGGAAAATGACAGATCAACAGAATTCTCAGGAGCTGAAATGAACACCTAGATACCAATTTCTGTTATCTCCTGGAAGAAGAAGCCTATAAATAAAACACAAAGAAAAAAATCACTGAACTAAGGTGTGGGGGTGGAGTGTCTGGAAACCAGTTCATGATAATTGTGAGGTAATAGGGCACCAAGAGGAGATGGAAGTGAATACAGGCAGAGAGAAGGAAGCCATTGTATGGATAAGCCAGAAAGACATCTCTCAGAAATGATATCATCTTGACCAGCTTTGAAACTGGTAATGAACCTCATTTGGAGGCCAAACCCTTGTTAGTGAGTAAACCATGTAAAAGCAAATCCTAGTCAAAGATTTTTTTTGCTGAAAGAATCTGCCAGATGGAAACTACTGGATGATTGGGGAAACAGAGAGTCCTACATATATGCTGGTCATTTTTAATTTAACTTTGGCCTTTATGTGTCTTGTGTTGTCTGACTCCCCATTTCCAGTTTAGTATTTCAAATACACTCATATTTTCATGGAGGTTTAAGACTTAAAGTCTTCTATATAACCAGTTTAATTTTCTAAATAAAAAGGATTCATAACCAGAAAAATCCACGTGCCATTGACAGTAGTGTGTGTTAGTAGCTCAGTCGTATCCGACTCTTTGCAACCCCCTATAGCCCGCCAAGCTCCTCTGTCCATGGGATTTCCCAGGTGAGAATACTGGAGTGGATTGGCATTTCCTCCTCCAGGGGATCTTCCTGACCCAGAATGGAACCTCGGACTCCTGCATTGCAGACAGATTCTTTACCTCTGAGCCACCAGAGAAGGCTTGTGCTGTGCTGTGCTAAGTCACCTCAGTTGTGTCGGACTATGCAGCCCCATGGACAGTCGCCCACCAGGCTCCTCTGTCCATGGGATTCTCTAGGCAAGAGTACCGAAGTGGGTTGTCATTTATTTCTCTGGGGGATCTTCCTGACCCAGGGATTAAACCTGTGTCTCCTGCATTGGCAGTTGGATTCTGGGTGGTTTCTTTACTGCTGAGTCAGTAGGAAAGCATTTATCTATATCTATATCATCTTTCTTTATCCTGAGAGAGAGATTTTAAGGTATTGTTTCACAGTATTATGGAGGTTTGGTAAATCTAGAATCTACAGTATAGACTATTAGGTTGTATAGCCGGGAAGAACTGCAGTTAGTCTGAAGGCAATTTGCCAATTGATTGGATGCAGCTCACCCTCGTTATGGAAGAATATCTACTTTAATCAAAGTCCACCAATTAAATGCTCATCTCAAAACAAAATAGCAAAAAACCTTCACAGAAATACCCAGAATAATATATGACCAAATAATCTGGACATTGTGGCCTTGCCACATCAACATATCGATATAAACATAGCAGCCTGTTTCTCTTATCTGTGAGATTACCAAATTATTATTATTTGCTTCACAAAACTGTTTGGAAAATGAACTGTGACAGTTTATGGTACATGCTTAGAAAATGCTTAGCAGATAATAAGTATTTGAATATAGTGTTGATGATGAAGATATGCACCAGTTCTCCCAGAACAGCTTTTTTTGAAAGCAGTTGTACAAAGGTGAAAAAGATATTTTAGAAGCTATATTCCCCTGCTGCAAGTCATTATGCCAGTCCTTAGTTCTACAGATTAAAAAGTATATCTACATTTTTCCCAGGATTTTATATAGTAACTTCCTGTGCTGGTATGATGCTCTATCACCCTCTATAAACTAGTCCCTTAGTAATTTCAACAATATTTATAATACATTATTTCTTAAAGTGTTTTATCAATAGGCATCACATACTTTATATCCTTTCATATATCTAATGTATCTCCTAATAACAGGAATAATTATTTTAATAATAATAACAACATAAAAGGTAAAACTTCAATTGAACATTAAATTTCCAACATCATGCAACATTACAAGGAAAATAATAAACTAAATATATTACAAAAATATATAAAACTGTCATTAACATATATGATTGAGCAGAGGCAGATTCACTCAAAACTAAGAAGAAAGAACAAAGAGGATTCAATAGTGTTAGTATATTAGGCCATTTTAGAATTCTAACCTTTGTTGAGAGGAACCAATGTTTTAAATGGAATGGTAACCTGAGTGATAAAATTGCAAAAGGCAATACACGTAGGAGAAAGCTAATTTTGAAGTCTAGAAAATTGGTTCCAGAAACAAGCATAGAGGGATAAACTGGTATCAGTATTTTAAGACTGAAGCCTTTAAATGAAAATCCATGCAGAATCTTTTTCAAACATGGTGATTGATTTAACATGTGGAAGTTAATGCTTTATACAAATTTTACCTGTCTGGTGACGGTGTGTGAGTCTTCCATAGCAATATTCCAAATTCAGTTATGCAGGACACAGGTTTACCAAATATATTCTCAAATTTATTCTTGAATAAAATGTTTGAGAACCCTACTTCTTGAAAAATCCAAAATTATATTAGCATATTAATACTTCTAAGAAAGTTTGCCTAGAGAAAATTAACTTTGATTAATCATTACTTACTAAATTTATGCTTCTGAACTTTTTTCCCTCAAGTAGCACCCATGAACATTCCAAAGATTAGACTATTTTGAAAAACTTTGCCAAGAACAATGTATGCAATCAATAAGAATATATGATTCAAAGTCAGATAAACAGGATTCAAATCATGACTGTGTCAGTTTCTACTCATGATTTTGGATAAATCTTAATATTTCTAAATCAAACCTGAAACTAACACAAGACTAAATCAAATATACTCCAATGCAAAATAATTTACTTTTAATTCCTGTTTATCAAATAAGGTCAACAATAAATGCCTTATAGTCATTCTAAATGACAAGTAATGCAATGCTATGTAGTGACAGTCTAGGAAACCCAGCACAATGTAGTTACTATTGACAATGATGATGCTAACTGATCAATGTCCTTAAATAATGTAGCTTTACTTCATAATGTATTTTGGGTAGTTTTTACCATTTAGTGTCATAGAAGTCTTAAAAACAATTCATATTTGAAAATAATATATCTTTAATTGTATTATTATTAGAATTTGTATTAATATAATGTTACATCATCATCACTACTGGTTAATTTAGATTTCCATATATGTTAGCATCTTTGTCTATTTCAGGAAATGATTTTTTTTTGGAAATATACAAATTTATTAGTATAGAACTTAAAAACATTTTCTGATAATACTTTAAATTTTTTCTTTATATGTGTTAATAGTATGTCATTTCCATATCTGGGCTTCCCTTGTGGCTCAGTTGGTAAAGAATCTGCCTGCAATGCGAGAGACCTGGGTTAGATCTCTGGGTTGGAAAGATGCCCTGGAGAAAGGAATGGCGATCCACTTCAATTTTCTGGCCTGGAGAGTTCCTTGGACTGTATAGTCCATGAGGTCACAAAGAGTCAGACATGACCGACTTTCACTTTATTTCCATATCTGATTTATAATTTGGCCTACTTGTCGCTTTCTTTTGTTTATTTGTTTTGATGTGCTTGCTTTAAATTGAGAAAGTAGCAGTAACTAAAGAGAAAGAGCAACTCACTTCTGTCTCTGTCAAGACTGGACAATGAGAAACTCAAAGTTTTAATGGCAACTGCAGCATCACAAAAGACTGATTTTATGAGGTATATAATTACACTGTCATTCTCTACATCTTGGGCAAGAATAACCCCCTAAGTCTTAGACTTTGTATCCCCACTTTCCAAACAACAGGAGAAAATTTTCTTCTCCCCAGTAAAGCCATTTCCTTGAAGCTGCACATGTTCAATGGCTCAGTCATCTCCAACTCTGCAAACCATGGACTATATAGCCTGCCAGGCTCCTCTGTCCACAGAATTTCCCAGAGAGAATACTGGAGTGGTTTGCCATTTCCTACTCCATGGAATCTTCCCGACCCAAGGATGGAACCCATGTCTCCTGCATCTCCTGCATTGGCAAGTAGAATCTTTATCACCACATTACCTGGGAAGCCCTTGAGAAACCGCACACAGTTTACTTTATCCTAATGTCCAGAACTTAGTCATATAGCCAGTTTTCTTGTTATGCAAGCCAAGAAATAAAAATGCTGTTGCAAGTAGCATTGGAATATACAGAGATAAAATAATGAAACTGCCGTGGCCAGCACAGTCAAGGAGCAACCCCCGTAAGGAGGACGCGAAGGAGAACGCCCGCTTAGAAAAAATAAGAAGACAGAAAGATGGGGTTGACAGGATCAGACCTCATTGTCTGATACCAACTTTATTAGGCGTTCAGTATATATATAGGATAACATACATGACTTATGACATCTACTAGGTTACTTTGATCTAGATAGTCATTCACCAGACCTTTACCATTGTGTTCAGGACACAATGCCTAGTTACTTGAAGTGCGATAAGCGCCAGTGAGCAGAACATAGCTATCAGACATCTTGGAGACACAAGGTCGTGAACACATTCTTCAGGGAGGCGGGACAGAGAGCTTAGGGCATGCCTAAGGCTCAGCGATAACGCTCGAGCAGCTCCCAAAACTTTAACCCTTCACGGGCAGTCCCCCGCAGCTCCCCCTTCTTTATTTTTTAAAAGCTCCAAAAGATGTCTGTGTTGTAGCATGTTCTGGTGTACTAACATTTTTATATGAAAAAACTCTTTAAAAATGATTTTTATAAGGCAAGGAGCTAAGCATATTAAGATAAGCATAGTGGTTAGCACTACTCCAACGGCAATCATGCTCTGCCACAAGGAATGAAGGCTGGGGAAGTTAGAAAATAAATTTTTTACAAAGTTGTCGGCCATTTTGGCTATATTCAAAGTTGCTTTAGGAGCATTGTTAATTTTATGCATCAATTCCAAAGCAGTCTCATCATACCAAGAATCAGTTATTTCTACTGGCATCATTACAAAGGCTGGCTGTTTTACAACTAAAACTTGTTCCCCTATTTTTACTCCTCGAATACAATTAGTAAGTACACAATCAGAACAATTTATATGATAAACGTTAAGAGAAAACAAAATATTTATACGACCTTGAATTAACATGAAGGGAAAAGGCACACAAGCTCGGGGGTAGCGGTCAGTGAGTCTAACATGACCATATCTGGTTCCACTAATATTGGGCTGTAAATGCAGTCCATGACCTCGGTCGAAGGCGGCTAAAAGTTTTTAGACTTCAGTTTGATAAGTATGAGCAGAGTTAACTGACAGGATCGGCGGGTGTTGTCCTCGGCATTCTGGACATTTCGGTGTTTCTCCAGGCGCCCAGTCCCATAAGCCTGTGGCGTTGTTAAGATTATACACAGTGGCAGTTCGTGCTCGGCATAGAGTCCAAGGAATGTCTATTCCTAAGTTTATACTCAGACTCTTGTCACAGAAAGGGATGTTAAAAGGTCCTGTACCGTCATGAAGTCTCTTTGTCCCAGCCTCTGTAGAAATTTCAAAGACATGTAACTATGTTCATACACCTTGGTCATTGCATTTATTTAGAAGAAATATTTTGAAAACGAGATTTTTTTGGTTTCAATGTACCCACACTTCCCTTCTTAAAATAAATCCTTCCTACCCCCATCCCCAACTTACACTGTTTGAGGGGGATACTGTATAAAAATACAAATTAAAAAACTGAACACTTATTAATCACAAATGCAAAAGGAATGTGGATGACATTTGGGTTCCCAGGGGTTCAAAGGCCGAAAACAGAAAGCAAAAAGGGAGTCTCCACTACTCTGATCTTATGAAAAAGGTAAAATTCCTTGTTTGATAATGCAGTGAGCTTACTTTCTGATGGATGTGTAATTTAACCAGACGTTAACAGGGGCCAACATAAAAGCCACATCGCTGTCGTCTCAGTAACAGACTGAGTTTACCCCAGCAACCTTCTGGAATAGCTTTCTAAAGGCAGTGGTTTAAACTGCTCCCTCTTCTATCCCATCTCCTAACCTAGGTCCTTCCTTGCTTACACTCACCAGAAGTAAGTGTACTCGGAAGTTCAGTATTTCTGGTGTGTTTCAATATTACTGGATTTATTTTCTAGTCACTTTTTATTTTCAACTGAAGGACTACATTCAACCTTTCTTCTTTCCCTTGCCTCCAAATACTCATGACCCATTCATTTATACTTTCAAGTTATCAGATAGACCTCATGCTAATCCTGTTTCCATTTTCACCCTCCCCTTTCTACATTCACAACCCTTCTGCGACATTCCTTTTCTCTCAGACAAGACTACATATAAACAGTGCAAATCTTTCCTTCATGTGCTAACTTGATAAGAGGTCAGTCAACTGCTGAACTTCAATCTTCTTTCAGGATATCCATTTTGGGGGATGATGTGCAAACTGGGGTGCTGAAGCTACCCAACATGACTGGAAGACTCTGATTCCTCCTCAGTCCACTCAGTAAATTGCTCCCTGAATTTAAATAGACAGCAGAGTTTGGTCTTTGAAGACCATTTTCTGCTTTTTGGCTTCTTCCATTTGCCTGGGCCTTGGGGGTCTTAATCACTCTGGCTATCCCCAGTCTCTTTAGCCTGTCCACTAAGTTCATCTTTAACTGGCTAACATCAGGAGGGTTTTGGGATGGTCTCAGGCCATACATCTCTTGGAGGAATGTTTTTGTTGGTCGGGAGGCCAAGAAATTTTTAGAGAGATGCACTTGAGGCTCTACGGGCAAAGGAGAAGGGCAAGGTGAATGAGTTGGTGAATTTGGTGGTGTGGAAGGGGTAGACAGGCCTCGAGGGAGGGGTGGAGGAGAGGGTTCTCTGAAATTAAGTTGGACATTAGTGGCCTGATATGCTCCCTCACCCGATAACATCTCATAGGAAGTTTGAACACCTTGTTGTCTGTTAATTTCTACTATCTGGGCACATTGCTCCATATATTCAGATTTCCATAATAAATAATCTCCCCCAGAGAGGCAAGCCCGAGAAATTTGTTTCCAATCGTTGGGAGGAAGATTTTGAGCAGCTAAACTTTCTATCATAGCGATAGTGAAAGGAGCTGTGGGACCATACTGTGCACAAGCAGTTTTTAATTCCTTCAATTGCTTAAAAGGCAGTGCTTCGTAAAAGCGTTGATTATTATTTTCAAAAACAGGAAACGCCAAAGAAAAGTCAGAAACAATCTCACCCAATCCTTGTGCTTGCTTCAGTGCCTTTTGCAGTGGGGACACGGTCTCGGCGTGTGGAACAGGTCCAGGAGGGGGATCTAGGCCAGCTATAACAGAAGGAGCATAAGCGGGTGGAAAAGGAAGAGGAGCAGAAGGGTGTTCAGGAGGATCACGAGCCTTAAACCCAGAATTCTGTAAAGCAATAGTTAACTTTTGTATACAGTCAATTAATTCATTTTTTGATGCAGATGGCCCTTTTTCCTGAGCCAAAAATTCCCAATCTTCCTGGTGATATTTAGCAGCTTCATCCTCTAATTTAGCCTCATCTGTAGAGGAAAGGGAGTCCTCTGAACCTGGCGTCCGAGGAACCTGAAGGGGTCGGGACTTACCCTCATGGTCCTCAGGAACGGCATAAACTGATTTATTAGAGAAAGGTGGGGGATCATTCTCTTGTTTCAATAATTGCCCTAGCCTTTTTATCTCGTTATTCTCAAAGTCTAAACAATCCCGAATCAGAGTCCACAAGGACAACGTTTCAACGGGCACTTTATCAGGGCCGTGCAACGTATAATGAGTTCGAATTTGCTCTCCTACCTTCTTCCAAGTATCCAAATTTACAGTGCCATCCTTTGGGAACCAAGGACAAACTTCTTCAACAAAAGAAAGAAAATTTAACAATTTTACTTTAGGTACATTAATTCCCCGATGTTTAAGCATAACAAACAACATCTGTACAAACAATTGTCGACTATGTGTCTGCCCCATATTTATACTCTCAACTATAATCCTTACTACTCCACCTCAATATCAATTGTGAGTTTACTTACTCTGCAATTACTCACTCTGCAATATAATATGAGTAGTGGCGAGAGACCTGTCTTCGTGTCCTACGCCCCACGTTGGGCGCCACTTGCCGCGGCCAGCACAGTCAAGGAGCAACCCCCGTAAGGAGGACGCGAAGGAGAACGCCCGCTTAGAAAAAATAAGAAGACAGAAAGATGGGGTTGAGAGGATCAGACCTCATTGTCTGATACCAACTTTATTAGGTGTTCAGTATATATAGGATAACATACGTGACTTATGACATCTACTAGGTTACTTTGATCTAGATAGTCATTCACCAGACCTTCACCATTGTGTTCAGGACACAATGCCTAGTTACTTGAAGTGCGATAAGCGCCAGTGAGCAGAACATAGCTATCAGACATCTTGGAGACACAAGGTTGTGAACACATTCTTCAGGGAGGCGGGACAGAGAGCTTAGGGCATGCCTAAGGCTCAGCGATAACGCTCGAGCAGCTCCCAAAACTTTAACCCTTCACGGGCAGTCCCCCGCATGAAACAACTACTAGTGTTGGCCAAAGCCAGCTGTAAAATTTAGTCATATTTTCTTTATTTACAACATTTTAACTGAAGCAATATGTGAACCATGAAATTCCAGATGTTCAAGCTGGTTTTAGAAAAGGCAGAGGAACCAGAAGTCAAATTGTCAACATCCTCTGGACAATGGAAAAAGCAAGAGAGTTCCAGAAAAACATCTATTTGCGATGTATTGACTATGCCAAAGCCATTGACTGTGTGGATCACAATAAACTGTGGAAAATTCTAAAAGAGATGGGAATACCAGACCACCTGATCTGCCTCTTGAGAAATCTGTATGCAGGTCAGGAAGCAACAGTTAGAACTGGACATGGAACAACAGATTGATTCCAATAGGAAAAGGAGTACGTTTAGGCTGTATATTGTCACTCTGCTTATTTAACTTATATGCAGAGTACATCATGACCTGGGCTGGAGGAAGCACAAGCTGGAATCAAGATTGCCAGGGGAAATATCAATAACCCCAGACATGCAGATGATGTCACCCTTATGGCAGAAAGTGAAGAACTAAAGAGCTTCTTGATGAAAGTGAAAGAGCAGAGTGAAAAAGTTGGCTTAAAGCTCAACATTCAGAAAACTAAGGTCATGGCACCTAGTCCCATTACTTCATGAGCAGTAGATGAGGAAACGTTGGAAACAGTGGCTGACTTTATTTTTCTGGGCTCTAAAATCACTGTGGATGGTGATTGCAGCCGTGAAATTAGAACACGCTTACTCCTTGGAAGGAAAGCTATGACCAACCTAGACAGCACACTTTGCCAACTAAGGTCCATCTAGTCAAGACTATGGTTTTTCCAGTAGTCATGTACAGATGTAAGAGTTGGACTATTAAGAAAGCTGAGTGCTGAAGAATTAATACTTTTGAACTGTGGTGTTGGAGAAGACTCTTGAGAGTCCTTTGGACTGCAAGGAGATTCAACCAGTCTATCCTAAAGGAGATCAGTCCTGGGTGTTCATTGGAAGGACTGATATTGAAGCTGAAACTCCAATACTTTGGTCACCTGATGTAGAGAGCTGACTCATTTGAAAAGACCGTGATGCTGGGAAAGATTGAGGACAGAAGAAGAGGACAACAGAGGATAAGATGGTTGGATAGCATCACCAATATAATGGACATGAGTTTGAGAATTCTGGGAGTTGGTGATGGACAGGGAGGTCTGGCGTGCTGCTTTTCATGGGGTTGCAAAGAGTCGGACACGACTGAGCGACTGAATTGAACTGAACTGATTAAATTCTTAGTCTTTATTATTCAATGTATCCATTTTCCTTAAGAGATGTATATTTTTCTAAATATTAATATTGCCTTTAAGAAGTTATTTCTATTCTATGCTATTTTTAGTCAAAATAAGTAAGTCTTTTATATTTTTCATATATCCAAATGTACTTATCGCTGTGGCCTAGTTCTAGCTAGTTAGTTAGTAAACATATCTTTAGTTATTAGAAATGACACAAAGTAAGGAGATGAACATGAACTTGACCATAGCGTTATACTTACTATCACAGTAACATTTTCAATATGCCCCTACTTCTCAGTACATGATTTAGTCATTAAATGTGTGAAACATGATATTTATTATATTTTACTGAAAAAAAAAAAAGATTCTAAGAAGTCATTTTATGTGAACATAATTTCTTAGGATGTAATCCCCCAAAACAAAAAATCCAACAGGGAATTGGGAAAAGGACAGGAATAAAGGAAGAACAAAAAATGGGCAATGCAAGCAAAATCCCTCAGAGGGTAATTTTGTCCTGATTCCAGAGGGAAAGCTTGGTAGATGGCACCCAGAATCAAGAGGAGAGATTATACCACCTCAACAGGGCAGTCATTAAGACCTGTATGGTGAGAACAGGAGTGTGGTCATAAATTCCCAGGATATTCTGGCTCTCTATGAATGGCTAATGGTGTTTTGGCAGCCTCAGGCAGACATCCAACAAAGAAACAGATGGTGGCTAATGGGAGTGAAAGCATGGGCATTAGTGTGCGCTAAAACTGTAAAGGGAGATACAGCAGAGCACTAATAGAGAATGCTATATAGACTTAGGTAATTTCTTACAGTGATCTCAGTAGTTATTTCAGGATCATACAGATGATTTTTGTTTATCCAAGTTTAACTTTATATCTAAATTTTAAGAATAACTGTGAATTGTTTTTTCTGAATGAAAATTATTTGCTAAGGAAAAGATAATATATTCTATATGCTCTTCATCGTGACTTATTATGAGCCTACTTTACCATGAAATTCAGTCTTTGAATTATTATAAATGATCCAATTTAATATCTACCACTAAACATTATGATCACAGAAATAGAATAAAACGCAAAGTGAACTTTTATAGCATTTCTCTTTCGACACATTGTAAAGATGTTTCTTCCAGAGTAATTTGATTTGTGAAAGTTGAATCTCTAGAAGCATCCCTTCTAGAATCTCTAAAAACATTTATTCTTTAAAATTCTCTATAGCCAATACGTCTGAAGTGGTACTGTTTTGGTTCTATACTAAGAACTAGCAAAAAACTAGTACTACCCCAAAATACATATACAAAACAAAAGTTCCCTTCACTCAACTGTATAATATATACACAGTACCTGAACATACAAGTGTATCATCTTTATACATAAATGTATGTTTTTCTTTAGTTGTAAACAACAATGAAATGACTAACTTTAAATAGTCTTACTATTCCATCCTTTGTTCTAATATAGTATAGCACAAATATGTGAGTGAGAGAAAAAATGGATATTAATAGTTGCCAGCCATATGTCTCACAAGTACTCAGTGAGAATTAAAATAGTTAAATCAGCAAATCTTTCTTAGACAACATTCACACATTTTAAAATTGGATCTTTAATCATTTTTTAAAATTCCTTGATTTTACCAGAAAATCTTTCCTTTTGAAAACTTATCAAAGTAAAGTTTTACAAATTTATTTAAAGTCATCTAAAAATTTCTTCATTTTTAAGGGGTGAAATGTACCAGTTAAACATTTAAATTCATCATCTTCTAAGTCAAAATGAAGACATCAGTAAACTAGATTTTATCTAATTAAAATATTATTTTACAGTCAATAGAAAGACTTCATGAGTTAAAAATATATGATACCCCATATGAGTAAAGGGGACAAAGTATAGATATTATTTATATTGTTTTCATGTAAGAAAACTCAAATTGTCAAAGTGAAGAGCATGGTAAAGAGCTTGAGTCAGAAAATGTTACTAGTAAATTTGTGATTTATTATATATATAGAAATTTAGTTGTATACATAAAAGATGGAAATTCCACAGGCATATATTAGAAATACCATATGAAAAAAAGTTATGATTTGTCCACCAATTTGAAGTTATTTGGAGTAATGTTAGGGCTTGGAAGGGATTCCTAGGTGACTCAGTGGTAAAAGAATCTGCCTGCCAGTGCAGAAGACATGGGAGGCACCAACTCTATCCCTGAGTCAGGAAGATACACTAGAAGAGGAAATGGCAAGCCATTTCAGCATTCTCGCCTGGAGAATCTCATGGACAGAGGAACTGGCAGGCTACAGTACATTGGGTCACAAAGAATCGGACACAACAGAGTGACTGAGCATGCATACATGGGACTTGGAAAGGTTGAGCAGCAGACACATGGAAAACCATATCCAGGACATAAAAGAATATTTAGAATGACTGAATGTTTGCTTTATTGGTGTCTTTGCTTCACTTTGAATTCTTCATTAACTTTATGTTTAGGTGTCTGTATAGATGTTTTTGCCATATAAGATGACTTTTTTTTTCTGTATTTCTGGTGATTTTCTAGAGGCAGTAATTTTTAAAAAACAATTTTATGCATTATATGTGAATGTTGAAATATAAAAATGACTAATGTATTGCCCCAGAAGGAACCTATATCTTTAAAAAATCATTTTAATTAATTTCCTCTGTGAATTATTAACTATAAAATGGAACAATAGGTAATAATATAACTCCTGAAAATTGGGCCTCCATAAACCAGTTACTTGTAAAATTGTGAAATTAAATCATCTTATTCATATGCATAAATGATGCAATCCTCCCTGGTGTGTGCTTTTGTTAATTGATATGGATCCATGATAATCTCCCTTAATATAAAGAGGAACCAGGGATTTTCAAAAATAGAAATAGTTATTGCAACAGTTTGGTGTTAATGAATTTACCATAAGTCTGCTTTACCTTTGTTTCTTTTCTGTGTAGTTTCTTCTCATTATTATATTAATAATGTCTAATTTATAATTTAAATTGAAGTGCCTCTATATTTGCTGTAATGTTATTAATTGGAAAATAAAGTTTATAAGGAATAAAGGTAAAACTTGAAGACATTAAGGTTATCTAGAAATCCATCATAGCTTGTGAAGCAAACCATAAATAGTTGTAGAACAAGTGGTCTTGGCATGTGTTAAAAGTTTCCTCTTCCTTTTCGATTATCTGATTAAATAATAAATAATATATATTTCCTTCTCATATTGGTTAGTCTTACCCCAAAAATTATATTATTGAGAAATGTTCTTAGATCATTTGAGGCAATATGTTTTGATGTATTACATTTTATAGGCTCTTTAGAGTCACATAAACATACATTTAACCACATTGGTCATTTATATACCAAAAATTTTAAATATCTTTGTTAATTTTCAGTTACACTGAACATAGGCATATTCTCAAATATATGTATATATACATATATATTTAAAATCTGGAAATTTAAAATAGAAAAGAGATAAAATATGTTAAATATTCCACACAACTTTAAAAAAATGAATCTTCTGAATCTGTGACAAAACAAGGGGTAGTTGAGTTTAATAATGAAGAATCTGGAGCACTTACGGAGATTTAACCCAAATCAGAAGAGCCTAGAAAGCCTTTTAATACTGTGGAAAAAAAAGTTGCTACCAATATAACAAATAATTTATTTTTCTGGATTGAAAAACAACTTGATTATTTCAACTAAAATTAGTTACTTACTCATACCATGTAAATATTTGGTAGAAATTGTGCTCAAAAGGTATATTGTTAAAAGTTGAAAGTGTTCAGCATTTACATTTCTTATCAAAACATCATTCATATTCTTTTAAAACTCATGTTTGGAGTAAAATTTGCAATCATAAGAGAAAGACACAGCTAGTTTTTACATAATAAAGCAGTCATGTAATTTTATTTTCATCTCCATTACACTTGCCTGAGTCTCTATACCTTAATTTTAGATTTAAAATATTTACCTGTAGCAGATAGTCTCCATGATATCATTGGAAGAGTGTTGTCCCAAAGGGCTCATATACTATTGAGCATAAAGATTATAGACTGAACGAACTTGGAGGAAGGGAACGTCTAGGGAATACCTGCAATTTGACCCATTGTGACTTAGAATACTAGATTCCTATGTTACCTATATGCAAGTAATGTTCAAGGAATTCCTTATGAGAACACAATGGGTAAGAAGGCATGCTGATAGCTGGTCTAAAAAATAAAATATTGAATTCAAATCTACCTAAGAATGTCTGAGGTTGTTAAGGAAGCTCCATTACTGGTATTTTTCACTGAAAGATTGAGTCTTGAATTAAAGGTAAAATTATCATATACAGAAAAAAATGAATTTGGTTTCAAGACAGTAAGGCAGCCACAGATGTGCACCTGTAACTTTGGTCAAGTTATCAAAATGCTTTGAACTTACATCCCTGTCTTTTAAGTAGGAATGATGGTAGTATATATTTTATAAGGTTATTTTGGACATTAAAACAATTCACATAAAAATGTGGACTTTAGTAAATGTTACATGTTATTCTTACTGCCTAATAAGTTGTTCCCTAATAACAGTTTCCCATTTGCTGCTTGTTGGGGGACACTTAATTAGCTTGAGCTATAAATTAAAATTGAAAAATCAAAATAATTCAAATACACAGGGTATAGATAAAAATGTGCAAGAAAATATTTGTAAGGAATAAAATAATTTTTATTTAGCTTTGTGATAAAAGCTAACATTCTTCTTGACCACTGAATTTATATTAAGGGTATCTACATATTTGATAAACTTTGAAATATTTTAAAATAATGTCAACTCAGGAATTACAGTAATATTATATATAACTTTTTCTAAATGTGCAAAGGGTATATATAATATAGTGTGTTCAGCTCTGAGCATTGCAATATGTTTTAAAGCTGTATGCAAACAAGGTTACCTAAGACAAAGGTGACCAGAATTATCAGGAAATCATATCAATTAATCATCATCTTAAAGGACTGAACCTGTTTAAGCTTATGCAAGTTAACATAAATGTTTTATACTTGAGAATCAACGAATAGAAATTGTAAAGACTTTAGGCTTAGACTCAAAGTGAAATAAAACTTTCTCACAATTTGAATTACCAGAGATAACTGTGCTGGCCCACATTGACCTTCTAGTCACTCGCTTTTCACTCAATTGTTAGACAGCTATCTGCTAGCTGATTTCCTTTTTATGCAGAATCTGATAATAATAAAACAAAGGTAAACATGTTTCTCAAATGTGTAGCGGTAGTTCCTTGCAGCACCCATAATGAAAAGGAACAGGCAGTTAGTAGGCAAATGAATGCCTAACTTATTGAACTTTCTGCTTTCAATTTTACAATTAGAATTCATATTATCACCATTATGAATATGAATTCCTCCTTTCTAGCCTTAATAGACAACATGGAATACTTTTGCAATTTTCAGTCTACTTTGCCCACATCCATCCCAACAGACTTGCTTATTCTGAATGTAATGTACCTTTTTAATCAATGAAGAATATATTTCATTCTATTCATTGATATGACAAATGTGTCTGCCTGTAATTCTTAACCAGTGAAATATCAGCAGATAAAAATGAGGAGAAAATATTGAGTAAATGGTCTTACAGTTCAGGAGACAATCTTACTATCTGATATGTGAGAGAACAAGATTTCATAGCTAGTCCTGTTTTTTCTGTTCCTGCACAGCCGACAATTCTTAGACAGTAGATAGGAAACTGCAGCACAATTACTCAAATATGTGGTAGAAATTTTAAAGTTGACAACTAGGGAAAACTTTATGGGCAACCACAGTATTAAGATCAGTTGATAAAGGTCAATAGAAGGGAAATGATAGATTTTGATGAGATACATTAGGAAAATAATGGTCAATCGGTCAATCAACGTTCCTAAAGAGATAATGTACCTGGATGGGGAAAGTCATAATTTGGATAAATTATAATTTTCACTACTTTTTCTAGATGTGTAGAATGTAAATTGGTAATTGAAACAGTTGGGAATTTAAGATGATGGTTCTGTTAGGAAGTTAGGCATGAGCAGTGGAGTGGCCTAGCAGAAAAAACATCCACCCCAGACATGCCCTGATAAGGGCCAGGAGAGCTCACAGACATGCTGCAGAATAATCACAGAGACATTTTCAACTCCAACACATGCACCCAACATGCACAATGGATACAAATTAACCATAGGGACTTCAACTCTGGCATATATATAAAAGCCCTGTCTTGACAACCTCGTGCATCACTATTCTGGTGCCAATGTCTCTCTTGGCTTGGCTCACACCTTCCTTAAGATGTTCTTTTTGTTCTTTCATCAATAAACTTGTCTTTCCCAGGGATAAGCCCTCAGATTCTTCTTTGTGTCCTTACAAAGAATGGCGGCCCAAAAGGAAGGGTTCTTTTCTACTCTCCCTATCTGGTAACAGTTCTAAGATCATAAATCTTATTCAGAATCTGACCTTCCCACTTATCTGTGTGTTTGCTTTGAGAAATATTAATTAAGTCTACCAGTACTAATTTCCTTATCCATGAAACATGTAGAATTATACCTTCTTTACTTTTCTCTCAGGTTTGGGTGATAATTAAAGACAATTAGGCATCTTAATAATGGGTAAGACATGAAGAACTGACACCTGATGTGAAAAACTGACTTATGGGAAGAGACCCTGATGCTAGGAAAGATTGAAGGCAGGAGGAGAAGGGACCGACAGAGGATGAGATGGTTGGATTGCATCACTGACTCGATGGACTTGAGTTTGAGCAGCCTCTGGGAGTTGGTAATGGACAGGGAAGCCTGGTATGCTGCAGTCCACGGGGTTGCAAAGAGTCGGACACAACTGAGCAACTGAATTGAACTGAAGAATAGGTGAGATAAATTGGTAATTAATACATGACATATGTACACTAAGAAATTAATGATAAATTTTAGTTAAACCATAAATTATTTTTCCCAGAGAATGGTAGAGGCCTTTGTACTTATGATTTTTGCAAGAATGTGGGTTATATGAAACCTATTTTGAAATTTCTGTGGGCCCATAAACCTTAATTAAGAAGTCCCTCAAAAGCCATAGTTTGCATGTTAGGAAATCTTTTTCTTTTATCCTCTTTTTTGAGCCATTGTTTTCTGTGGGTAGAGTAGAAAAATTTATTTTAGTATTTTATTGACTGAAAATACCCAACGTTTGTGTATCAAGGAGGGTGATTTAATAGTTGACTCTTCTCTCAAGGTATCTACTTATGATTCAGTGACCAAACTATTCACTGAAAGAGAATGAATGGGTCAGATGCCAATAAGGGGGACAAGCACTCTTGGTCATTTTAAATATGAATTATTTGATACACAAAAAGTCACAGAGGTTTACCTTAAAAGAAATAAAATCATACATCGACATGAATCCACCACAGGTGCACACAAGCTCCCAATCCCGAATCCCCCTCCGATGTATGGCAAACCCAATAGAGTATTGTAAAGTTAAATTTAAAAATAAATAAATAAATAAATTTAAATTAAAAAAAAAAAAGAAAAGAAATAAAGTCATCCACCAATGCAGTTAACTCTATGTCTGTTTCTACAAAATGTTGGAGAATATGTATAATAGTTTTGGATAGAATGAGGAGTGGGGACACCTTGATGGGATCAGCTTAATCTTTCACAAATGAAAACTCTGTGCATGTTTGCAAAGAACTACTAAGTATATTATAACACATGAGACATGGAAAAACACAATAGTTTCAAGCAAACATTCATTATGATCTTATTATTTTCTAAAGTTTCCTGGCCACTTGCTTTTAGGGAGGAAATTGAGGTTTGAAAATTTTACGTTATTCATTCAAGGTCACATTTATCTTGAGCAAAGAGGTAATTAGAGTCTTACATTTTTATCAGAAATTTAAAAACAAAATCAACACAGGATTTCTGTGGTTATATATAAATCTCAATACTGAATAGAGATTTGCAGTGAATTGCTATGAAACAATTATAACATTTTAATTGATTCAAGACAAATCTTTGACAAACACTGATGTTCCCTCCCTCTCCTGTGATGACTATCAGAGTTCTAAACTGCTCTAATAGACCTAACATGCTGAAAGAAGAGAAAAAAAATGTGTTCCCTGATGTCAACGAAAAAATAATTACCAACTAGTAGCAACTAAAATTTTTCCTTAACCAACAAATTTAAGTTTTAAATAAAAAGACATGTAGCTTTTGCCTTGATAATATTTTTTTTTTCTATTAAGAAAACTTCCTTTAAATTTATGATGAAAGAAAATACTAACTGACCAGTCTTGAAAACACACTTCAATATTTCAGAGTTTCCTTTAACTTCTGTTATGTTGAAAACTTTCAGAAACTATTTTTAGAGATCAAATGGAAACCACTTTGAAAAGCTCAGCTTGATTAAGAACAGACAACACACATTTAGGGAATGAAAGGAATCGCTCACTACTTTTGTGAAATTCTTCAGGGACTTCACTCCAGGTAGACAAATGTGGAAAGAGAGTTAAAGAGGATTTTAAACTTAGATGGTTGGAAGGCCTTTGACAAAATTCTTTACAGAAATGTAAGATCAGTGGAGAGGATCAATGAAACTAATAGTAAATTGGCTCACTGTTCTGAACAATGATTTATGGAAAGGAAACAAAGTTCTGGAAATAGGCTTTTGTGGTCCAAGCCAATTTTAAATATTCTCCTTCTTCATAGATCAGAAACAAATATCCAACTTTCTGAAAATTGTTAAATATATTTTTAAGATATCAAGCATTGATTTTGTAATTAATCAAATAAAATTGAAGTTTTTTATATCACTTAGCTGATGACAAATAGAATGTGGCAAATAACAAATATGTGTGTTCAGATTTGGATTGTTTTTAAATGGTAGTGGAATTTAGGAAGACATCTTGAAAATATATTGAAACATATATAGACAATATTAAATGGGAACTAACAAATGATTATTTGAACCACCATGCTTAATATTACCACAAGAATTTTTACTCTGTATTTTATCTTAAACTTTTGTTTGAATACATGAATACAGTTGTTTTTGTTGCTTGAGAAGAAACAAGGTTGTTTGATTTAAAAATAATCAGAAGTCAAGAACCAATTCTCAGGTATTTTGTCTGCTGTAATAGTTTTGTTCCAGCAAACATAAAGGTGTCTGGCATAGAAAGTCCTCAGTAAATCTTTGTGAATAAATGAATAAACTACCAAACAGACTGGATGGAGTGGCTCTAAAATTGAGATGGATCATTGAACTATCAATCCCTGTTGCTGGATTCTCTTCAAGAGATTAACCAGTACTTTGCATCTCCTGACTTTAGGATGCATAATTATTTTTTTAAAAGGAAGATTAAATTTTAGAAGATAAAGGAGCTCATACTCAAAATTTTTTAGATAATAAGGACTTTCATATTTCTAAGCACTATTTTACAGGAAAGGAGGAGGTACTCACTAGCTATGAACTATCACACCCCAGTTTCTTAACACATCCTAATGACAGTTTTTGTTTTTTTAATATTTGAGCAAACTTCATATCTCTTCCAAGATTTATTTTTTGATCAGAAGTGGAAGAAGCACCTCAGGATTCTCAGAGAAGGAAGATATCACTCAGCAGGATATGGGATAGTAAACCTTCACATCATAAATAAGAAACGTAAAATGGCTATTTGAAGGGATACTGATAATATATTTCTGAAAGAGGTCACAGCTCTCTGTCCAGTCTATCAGTGAGAATCTATAAAAAGATGATAGTCTTTGTCCAAGACAGTACATATGAAAGCTCTACAAAGGAGTTCCAGGGTTTGACCAGCATGTAAACCATTATTTCTTTTTTTATGAGATTGTTCAAATGTTCCATATTTCGTAATCAGAATATTATGATTAAAATTATGATATGGTAATGAGAGTTCATATTAAATATATTTGGCTCTGAAGATATACCAGACATTGTACACAGCACTTCACATATCTCACATCATTCCCCAAAAAAATTCTACACAAGAGGTTATTATCCACGTACAACAGATGAGGAAACTAAGCTAGCAAGGTTTGGAAGGGGATCTAACTTCTTTCTAACTGTAAGCCCGTATTTTAAAACTCTATGGCCTATTACCTTGGCATTTTTTCTTAAGAAGTAATGGGAAGTTCACACACACACACAAACAGGCCAGTCGCACCTGAACCAGTATAAATTACGTTTTGATTAACTCTTGAAAGATCTTAATGAAGATTAGTATTGTCTCTAAATTGTTATAGCAATGAAATGGCTTCAAGCTATCACTGATATTACAGAGGGATTCAACTGAACCAGAAAATCAAGATAAACTTTGTCATGTTGCTACAAACATAAAAATTCTAGAGCAACAGGGCGTGATAATGACAACATGCATTATATTTCCTAGGAATTAAAAAAAATGAACCTCATAATCTAATGTTAATTTTATTTGTTTTAGACTGATTGTGTACATTGTTGTTTTCCATTCTCTTCCTAGTTGTCAGTCATTTCTCTTTTTCACGCTGTTACTACCTTGATAAGTATCTCTCTTTTTTCCATTTTTTTTTCTTTCCATAAAGTTTAACACATAGCAGAGCCACATTAATTTAGGCAGATTCTATTCACTTTAAAATCACTTCTTTTACTGTCCAGAATGATTGCAGAAATGTAGTATCCTCACATTGATGGATCTTTTTTTTTCTCTACCTATCCCTAATACTTAAAGATATTAGGGAGGAAGAGAGAAAGTATCAGAACCAGCTTCAGAAAAAACTATAGCTGAAAATTCATCTGCTAATATTTTCATTTATTCCAAGATTTTTCTGTCCATGCATTCTTTCCACCCCAGTGAAAATCAGGTAGTCACCTAGAATAACTCTTTTCTCATTCATCGATTATTTCATTCCTGCTTTTTTAAAATTCAAATTGTGTTATTTAAGAGATTACTTAATCTCTGCATTAAACTATGTGCTGGATATAAAATTATAGAGAAAGACTTTTATCTGAGGCTTTTTTAGTATCTCTAGATGCTTCCAGTTACTAGCAGAACTCAAGCAAGATGGTTGACTTGATGTTTGTTGATGGTCACGGTAGCATATCTCAAAAAGCTATGGATTGTAGTTTTAAAAAAAATACATAGTTAATACTGAAAGATTTGGTCTTATCTTATGGCTATACCATTACTAACCATATGGCCTATAGACATATCTCTAGCTAAATGGAAATAAAATAAAAAATAAACAAATAAGACCTAATTAAACTTAAAAACTTTTGCACAATTAAGGAATGTGCAAACGCTTTTCCACAATGAATAAGCAAGGTGAAATGGGAGAAAATAATAGCAAACGAAGCAGCTGACANGCCTATAGACATATCTCTAGCTAAATGGAAATAAAATAAAAAATAAACAAATAAGACCTAATTAAACTTAAAAACTTTTGCACAATTAAGGAATGTGCAAACGCTTTTCCACAATGAATAAGCAAGGTGAAATGGGAGAAAATAATAGCAAACGAAGCAGCTGACAAAGAATTAATCTCAAAAATATACAAACATCCTGTATCAAACATAGACTGGTGATTCGTTTCTTACATAATAGTATATATGCTTCAATGCCATTCTCCCAGATCATCCCGCCCTCTCCTACACNACACCAGCCCCAAGCATCCTGCATCCTGTATCAAATAGAGACTGGTGATTCGTTTCTTACATAACAGTATATATGCTTCAGTGCCATTCTCCCAGATCATCCCACCCTCTCCTACTCCCTCTGAGGCCAAAAGTCCATTGTCTATGTCTGTGTCCTTTTGTTGTCACACATACAGGGTCGTTGATTGAAGTAATTTATGGAAAAAGTAACATCTTAGATGAGAAAAACAGATTCATGTAGTAGTGTATGCTAATATATACATGGTTAATTGAAGGGCAAAGCCACAAGGCCTAACAGGATTCTACAGTGACAGCTTGTAAGCAGGAGAAAAAGCACAGAGTTAAACATTTTAACTTTGGTCTTTTCAATAATGCTAGCTGGGTTACCTAGGATAATATTATTCAGTTGCTAAGTTGTTTCTGACTCTTTGCAACCCAATGAACTGCAGCCTGCCAGGCTTCCTTGTCCTTCATTATCTCCCAGAGTTTGCTCAAATCATGTCCATCAAGTTGATGATACCATCCAACCATCTCATCCTCTGTCACCCTCTTCTCCTTTTGCCCTCAATCTTTCCTAGCATCAGGGTCTTTTCCAATGAGGTGGCTCTTCCAATCAGGTGGCCAAAGTATTGGAGCTTCAGCTTCTGAATCAGTCCTTCCAATGAATATTTAAGGTTGATTTCCTTTAGGACTGACTGGTTTGCTCTCTTTGCTGTCCAGAGGACTCTCAAGAGTATTCTCCAGCACCACTATTTGAAAGAATCAATTCTTTGACGCTCGGTCTTCTTTATGGTCCAACCCTTACATCCGTACATGACTACTGGAAAAACCTAGGGTAATACCTTGAGTAAGTCTCTTTGGTCTACAGTTTCCTATTTGTGTAACAAAAATCCTGGATTTGTTCAATTAAATAAACAAAGAGGCTATTAGATCAAGGCAGCTCTGATAGCACCTACATAAGCAAAACAAAACCTAAGCCTATAAATACATCAATTTTATGAAATTAAAACCAAAGGACAACCAATCACAAACAGTCAACTAGGTTTAAAGCTATAGTTCAGTTCAGTTCAGTCACTCAGTCGTGTCCAACTCTTTGGGACCCCATGAATTGCAGCACGCCAGGCCTCCTTGTCCATCACTAACTCCCGGAGTTCACTCAGACTCACATCCATCGAGTCCGTGATGCCATCCAGCCATCTCATCCTCGGTCGTCCCCTTCTCCTCCTGCCCCCAATCCCTCCCAGCATCAGAGTCTTTTCCAATGAGTCAGCTCTTCACATGAGGTGGCCAAAGTACTGGAGTTTCAGCTTAAGCATCATTCCTTCCAAAGAAATCCCAGGGCTGATCTTCAGAATGGACTGGTTGGATCTCCTTGCAGTCCAAGGGACTCTCAAGAGTCTTCTCCAGCACCACAGNGGGCAAGAGGAGAAGGGGACGACAGAGGATGAGATGGCTGGATGGCATCACTGACTCGATGGACGTGAGTCTGAGTGAGTTCCGGGTGTTGGTGATGGATAGGGAGGCCTGGTGTGCTGCGATTCATGGGGTCGCAAAGAGTCGGACATGACTGAGCGACTGAACTGAAGTTAAATATATTACCTAAAATAGCATTATAACATTGTTTGAAATAGCACATGTTATGCATACATATTTGTCAAAATATTTTATAAAATCCCATTAGACAGTTGCCTCTGACATATGATGGTTATGCTTTCAGCATTTCCACATGAAAATTGTAATTGCATAATATGACATCGTAGCACATATTTGATTTTTTAAGGAGTTAACATAATAAGCAATGGGTTATGTTATTGTAAATTTGTTAAGTATGTTGAATAAATGTTGAAGTCTTTGAAGATTTCTGAAATGTTGAAGTCTGTAATTTCTATATTTTTCTACACTGCATTTCCCCAACAAATACAAATAAACCTTTATTACCTTTTATTGTGATTATAAAACTACCAGAACTTCTTTGGAGAAAATTAGGTAAAGTGTGAAAATTATAAAGAACAAAGTGACAATAATTCAGTTCAGGTCAGTTCAGTCATTCAGTTGTGTATGCTGTGGAGACCTCATTTCTCAGGTCACTGGAACTTGTTGGACACCTGGAAAAATCCCTTGACACAACATGAGTAGCAACTTGACAAATGCAGCAATAGAGTTCATAGAGAAGAGCCAGTTCAGTTGCTCAGTCGTGTCTAACTCTTCTCGACCCCATGAACTGCAGCACTCCAGGCTTCCCTCTTCATCACCAATTTCCAGAGCTTGTTCAAACTCATGTCCATCGATTCAGTGATGCCATCCAACCATCTCATACTGTGTTGCCCCCTTCTTTTTCTGCCTTCAATCATTCCCAGTATCATGGTCTTTTCCAATGAGTCAGTTCTTTGCATCAGGTGGCCAAAGTAGTGGAATTTCAGCTCCAGCATCAGCCCTTCCAGTGAATATTCAGGATTTATTTCCTTTAGGATGGACTGGTTGGATCTCCTTGCAGACCTAGGGACTCTCAAGAGTATTCTCCAACACCACAGTTCAAAAGCATAGATTCTTCAGTGCTCTGCTTTCTTCATGGTCCAACTCTCACATCCATACATGACTATTAGAAAAACCATAGCTTTGACTAGATGGACCTTTGTTGGCAAAATAATGTCTCTGCTTTTTAATATATTTTCTAGATTTGTCATAGCTTTTTTCCCAAGGAGCAAGGATTTTTTTTTTTGTTTGTTTTTATGGCTGAGTCACCATCTGCAGTGATTTTAAAGCCCAAGAAAATAAAGTCTGTCACTGTTTCCACTTTTTCCCCATCTATATGCCATGAAGTGATGGGATCAGATGTCATGATCTTGTGCTGGCATAAGTCCTTTTGAAGGAGGACTTACTCCTATCATAGTTTGATCTCAGCCAACAACAGGAAACACAGATCTACCCTACAACAGAAAATTGGATTAAAGATTTACTGAGCAAGGCCACACCCACCAGAACAAGATCCAGATTCTCCCACAGCCAGTCCCTCCCATCAGGAAGCTTCCACAAGCCTCTTATCCTTATCTATCAGGGCAGACAGAATAAAAACCACAATCACAGAAAACTAACCAAACTGATCACATGAATCCTAGCTTTGTCTAACTCAGTAAAGCTATGAGCCATACCATATAGAACCACCCAAGATGGAATGGTCATGGTGGAGAGTTCTGATAATACATGGTCCACTGGAGAAAGTAATGGCAACCTACTACAATATTCTTGCCTTGAGAACCCCATGAGCAGTATGAAAAAGCAAAAAGATATGACACTGAAAGATCAACTCCCCAGGCTGGTAGATGCCCAATATGCTAATGGAGAAGGGTAGAGAAATAACTCCAGAAAGAAAGAAGAGACAGAGCCAAAGTGAAAAGAATACCCAGTGTGGATGTGACGGATGATGGGAGTAAAGTTCAATACTGTAAAGAACAATATTGCANTGGTAGATGCCCAATATGCTAATGGAGAAGGGTAGAGAAATAACTCCAGAAAGAAAGAAGAGACAGAGCCAAAGTGAAAAGAATACCCAGTGTGGATGTGACGGATGATGGGAGTAAAGTTCAATACTGTAAAGAACAATATTGCATAGGAACCTGGAATGTTAGGTCCATGAATCAAGGTAAATTGGAAGTGGTCAAACAGGAGATGGCAAGAGTGAACATTGATATTTTAGGAATCAGTGAACTAAAATTGACCAGAATGGGAAATTTTAATTCAGATTTCCATTATATCTACTACTGTGGGCAGGAATCCCTTAGAAGAAATGGAGTAGCCCTCACACACAACAGAAGAGTTTGAAATGCAGTACTTGGGTGCAGTCTCAAAAATGACAGAATAATCTCAGTTCATTTCCAAGGCAAACCATTTAATATCGCAGTAATCCAAATCTATGCCCCACCACTAATGCCAAAGAAGCTGAAGTTGAATGGTTCTATGATGACTCACTAGACCTTCTGGAACTAAAACCAAAAAACAATGTCTTTTTCATCATAGGTGATTGGAATGCAAAAGTAGGAAGTCAAGAAACACCTGGAAGAACAGGCAAGTTTGGCATTGGAGTACAAAATGAAGCAGGGCAAAGGCTAACAGAGTTTTGCCAAGAGAATGCACTAATCATAGCATACACCCTCTTCCAGCAACACAGGGGAAGAGTATATATGAACATCACCAGATGGTTAATATCAAAATCTGATTATATTCTTTGAAGCCGAAGATGGAGAAGTTCTATACAGTCATCAAAAACAAGACTGGGAACTGACGGTGGTGCAGATCATGAACTCCTTATTGCCAACTGCAGACTTAAATTGAAGAAAGTAGGGAAAACCACTAGACCATTCAGGTATGACCTAAATAAAATGTCTTATGATTATACAGTAGAAGTGACAGATAGATTCAAGGGATCAGATCTGATAGACAGAGTGACTGAAGAACTGTGGATGGAGGTTTATGACATTGTACAGGAAGAAAGTGGTGATCAAAACCATCCCCAAGAAAAAGAAATGCAAAAAGGCAAAATGGTTATCTAAGGAGGCCTTACAAATAGCTATGAAAAGAAGAAAAGTGAAAGGCAAAGGGGAAAGGCAAATATATATCCATCTGAAAGCAGAGTTCCAAAGAACAGTAAGGAGAGATAAGAAAGCCTTCCTTAGCGATCAGTGCAATGAAATAGAGGAAAACAATCGATTAGGAAAGACTAGAGATCTCTTCATAAAAATTAGAGATAGCAAGGGAACATTTCATGCAAAATTGGGCACAATTAAGGACAGAAATGGTATGGACCTAACAAGAAGATATTAAGAAGAGGTGGCAAGAATACACGGAAGAACTATACAAAAAATATTTTAATGACCCAGAAAATCATGACGGTGTGATCACTCACCTAGAGCCAGATATCCTGGAATGTGAAGTCAAGTGGTCCTTAGGATGCATCACTACTAACAAAGCTAGTAGAAGTGGTGGGATTCCAACTGAGCTGCCTCAAATCTTAAAAGATGATGCTGTGAAAGTGCCACACTCAATATGCCAGCAAACTTGGAAAAGTTAGCAGTGGCCACAGAAATGGAAAAGGTCAGTTTTCATTCTAATCTCAAAGAAAGACAATAATGATTGTATATTTTATATATATATATATATATATAATGCTCACCCAGTGAAAATCTCTCTGATTTCCTCACACTATGCATATGCATACACTCTTATATCTGTACTGACACCTTTTTAAAATATCTATAGTTTACAATACAAATGGTGTCACTTTCTGAATCATCAATAAACCCTAAGGTTGCAAAGAGACACCAGTCTTTCCCTATACATAATAATATATCTTCCTATCACATTTGTAGTTTGGTCAAGAAAAGCACACCTACTCAGAAGGAGGAAGGAAGGATGAGGGCAGGGAGGAAGTTATGCATTTTTAACAAGGGATCTGCTATGTAATTTATTCTGACAAATGCAATACTGAGTCTTCTAGAATTTTGCAAGAAAGGCATTTAGCCCAGTCAGCACGGCTGTAAATTTCTACACATCAGCTAGACAGAATTGAATTCAATCTTTTATGTGCCTTGGGATACATCCAACACATTTCAGATTTTCCTCAGAAATCCTGCTGACTTGGAGCAGGTGTGTCTTAAAATAACAAGAACTCATCAAGGCACGATTGTTGTCATTCTGATGGCTTCATCTTAACTTCTTCCTGTTGTGCACACCTGGTCACATTAGCACTGTGCATTCTTTGGAGTATGCATCAGGCAACCCCAGGGAAAGATTTTTTTGTTTGTTTTGTTTCGTTGAAGATGAAAAGAGATTGTTGTATTAATGACTGATGATGGACATTGACAGTAGAACTGGGCTAAAAGGAGTTTTCAGAAGGAGCCCATCTGTGCTTATTTGCTTTAACCTCTTCAGTTAAGTTTCTTCTTAGAATAACAGGTGTGGATTTGCTCAATATAGAGAGATCTCTTAAGCCCTGTTCTCATGACTAAGTATGTAATTCTTTTCTTTTAAATTGAAACACACGAAGATCTACTCAGAATGAACATCAAAGTTGTTATTGACAACTGTTTATTTTGTCATTCTGATTTTAAATTAGGTAAGCAGCTTTTCATTATTCTCTAATCATGACATGAAATTGATTAAGTATGATAGCAAGTGTTGACAAACAATATCTTTTTATGAAAAGATACAATTTGTACTTGAATTTCTTTCTTTATAAAGGAAATATGTATAAAATATGCCTAAAACATAATAAAACCATAATTTTATTACACAAAACAACTTAGAACAGTGTATTCACATTGAATCTATAATTAAATATGAATTAGAGTAAGATGTTATTTCATTGGATTTATAGATATATCGGAGATAATGAAACAAATTCAGAGAATTTTATCTCTGTAAAGTAAAACACTTTAATCCTGTTTTCACAATTTTTCCCTACTTTATTGATGTAAACTAATTTGAACCTTCTGTTTCAAAACAATAAAAAAGTCATACATAAATACTTTTTTAGATTGAACAATCTTTACATTCCAGTCATTTATTTTTTATTTATTTATTTTTTTTGCTTGAAATCTTTAGATTTATTAGATCAGAGTCTGAAGAAATTTTCTTTCTTTTTTTTTAATTAATTAATTTATTTATTTTTAAATTTAACTTTACAATACTCTATTGGGTTTGTCATACATCGACATGAATCCACCACAGGTGCACACAAGCTCCCAATCCCGAATCCCCCTCCCACCTCCCACCCCACAACGTCTCTCTGGATCATCCCCGTACACCAGCCCCAAGCATCCTGCATCCTGTATCAAACATAGACTGGTGATTCGTTTCTTACATAATAGTATATATGCTTCTGTGCCATTCTCCCAGATCATCCCGCCCTCTCCTACTCCTTCTGAGGCCAAAAGTCCATTGTCTATGTC
>SJYV01038703.1:5418-131100 GCA_006410875.1 Neotragus pygmaeus | reverse complement strand
TGTTTTTTTGGGTGTGGTTTTGGTTTTTTTTTTTTTTTTTTTGGTTTTAATTATTGCCACAGAACAATTTCAATGACTTGATGAGTATACAGTATGGAAAAATGTCAGAAATCTGCCAAAATTATTAGAATTAATGGCATTTAATTTCAGGACTAAATTTTGCAGTTGCTTTTTCTAATACATAGATTCTGGTGTAATAAGGAAAACAGAGTGATAAACTTAAGGCAGATACAAAATAGAAAATGTGTGCTAACCAATAAAGGAAATATATACAATTGGTGTTAATTTCCTTGTTCCCCTCCAGACACTTAACAGCTCAGCTATTCTGTAAAACATTACAACCATAAAGATCACTTTTTCATAGTGAATAAGTACGGTGGGCTTTTTTGGTGGCTCAGTGGTAAAAAATCCTTCTGTCAATTCAAGAGATGTGGGCTTGATCCCTGGGTGGGGAAAATCCCCTGCAGAAGGAAATGGCAATCCACTCCAATTCTTGACTAAGAAATCCCATGGAAAGTGGAGCTTGGCAAGCTGTAGTCCAGAAGGTAAAAAAATAGTTGGACACAACTTAGTTACTAAACAATAGTAAGGAATTTATGATAATCTGGTACAACAATATGGCCATTACATATGTATATATATATATATATATATATATATTTCCTGTGTGTATTCTTCCAACATAGAAATAATAAAATTACTAGGATACAAGGTATTATATCACTTGAGGGAGGGAGTAAAGATTCATCCTGCATCAATAAACAAATATCAGGACTGAAAATAAGTTACCATTCTGAGTTATTCTTATCTATCAGTTCCACCTGTAGGCAACTGAATTGAAGGGAGAAATGTATGATAAAAACAGGAATTACAGTGAATTTATGATGGAAAACTTGATCCTGGTTCCAGAGAGAATCGGAAACTTTTTTTCCAGAACAATACAAAAACTAATTATGGTTATTACAATGGTTATAGAGTCCTGTTTAATGTCAACATTTCATTTAAAATGAAGTGAAAGAAAAGCTAATTGCTCCAGTGAGTAAAATTGCTGTTTAGTTCACTCCAGGAGGGAGCAAAGCAATGGATGTAAATAAAGAGGGAAACAATCACAGCCTTCAGATATGTGAAACATAAGTTTCCTCCAGGGGCCCCTCTTTTGTACTTGAAAACCTAAGGCTACTTGGTCTTGAGTTCACCATGGGGACACTTACAAAGTGTGATGAGTAATTACTAATAGGTCTTATGGGGATGCTCATCTGCTTAGGATTTAAGAAAACAGTGAAAGATAATCATTAAGTATCCATAAGAGGTATGTTTTCCAATCCATTACCTGTGATTTTCTTCATAATTACAAAATCATCTCTGCAATGTAGGTCAGTTAAGTGGATTTCTGATGATCAGATAAAGCACTGGAAAATTGAATGTAGAAACCTTGAAAATTGAAGAGGAAGTGTGATTTTCTTCTTTTTTTGTCTATCTTTAACTGAATACATTGCTTCACTTAAAGATAAAAAGCCTGCATTGGAAGTTATTTCACTCTCTTAAATCAAAGTAATTAAATAAAAATAATGAGATAACCTTCTCCAAGGGTACTTATTTTTCTTAATAATTATATTTATTGATTGATTTTTTGCTTTATATCTACACTCTTATTAAGCCGGACAGCAACACCATGGAATAAGTTCTATGTTTATCCCCAGTAGACAGCTAAGTAAATTAGGATTCCAAGAAGTTAAGCTCCTTTCCAAAGCCAAACAGTTTGTAAATGATAAAAACTGGAATCAAAAGTTAGCAAATTTACCAGGTCTAGGTTTTCCACAGCCTGACTTCTCTACAAATGCTTTAGCCCAGTCCATTTAAATAACTTGTACCAAAAATGTTTAAGGTTTATGCTAAATTAAGAAACTGTTTACTTTTCAATTAGACAATAATAAGCTGTATTTATTGGGCTTCCCTGGTGGCTCAGCCAGTAAAGAATCTGCCTGCAATGTGGGAAACTCGGGTTCAATTCCTGGAGAAGAAAATGATTGCCTACTCTAGTATTCTTGCCTGGAGAACCCCCCATGGACAGAGGAGCCTGGAGGGATACAGTCCATGGGGTCGCAAGGACTCGGACATGACTGAGTGACTAAGCACAGTACATCACATATCATAAGAAAATGGTTAAACTCTGTTCAGTATTGTAAAAACAGAATTTTCCGTATATTGATTTGTGCATTCAATGTAAATTTGGCCAAAGACAACGGGTGTGTGTGTGTGTGTGTGTGTGTGTGTGTGTGTGTGTGTGACTGAGAAGCTGGTTTAAAAATATGTTGGAAAATCAAGTCAAAAAGATAATTTATATTAAAAAAACAGATTTGGAGGGCTTACATGACCACATTTTAAGCATGACTAAGTGATTATACAAACAGTTAAAATATAGAGAAATCAACTGGCTAAATAAACATGACTATCAGTAGTGCCAGTCCTTTATATAAAATAGTGCAATATGCTTTCTTAATAAATCCTTATATTTTATTTAATTAATATCACATTGGACATTACTTGAATTTTAGAACTGCCTCTTAACTGTCTAGAGAACCAAATGTTCCATAAAAATTCTACAGTCGTTTTCAAATTTGTTCCTTCTTCTATTTTTCATTTGCAGATATGTGTCAAACATATTGCTTCAATTATCTTTGAAGGTGATGATGAAATAAAATTAGGTTATGTGTTGTGGTTTCCAAAGTGTGCCCCCAAATTCTTTGGCATGCCTGCATTTAAAATATGGACACTAATTTCCCTCAGCTTGAATGTGGACTGGCCTGAGTGTTGCTGAATAAAAAGATAGCAGAAATGGCAGTGAGTGGTTTTCAAGGCCAGGATATAAAAGGATGCTACTCTTGTTCTCTTTCCTGATTCTTTACTCTGTCAGCCCACCACCCTAAGGAGACTCAAAAAACTCATAGGAGACTTCATATGGAACTAAACTGAAAATCTTACCTACACAAAGTTGCCAGCCATGTAGTGAGTCATCTTGGAGACAAATCCTCCAACCTCCATTTTGTTTATATCCCTGCTGACAATCTAATGACAACCTTAGGCTTCCCTGGTGGCTCAGTTGGTAAAGAGTCTGCCCTCAATGCAGGACACCTGGGTTCGATCCCTGGGTTGGGAAGATCCCCTGGAGAAGGAAATGGCAACCCACTCCAGTATTCTTGCCTGGAGAATTCCATGGACAGAGGAGCCTGGTGGGCTAGAGTCAATGGGGTCACAAAGAGTAGGACACGACTAAATGACTAACTTTTTATGAGAAACTCTGAGTCAGGACTTCTCAGCTAAACTGCCTATGAATTCCTGAACCACAGGAACTATGAGATTCTACATACTTAATGTGGTTTAAACCTCTAAGGTAGAAAGTTGAATTTTAAAGCAACTATTGATAATTTAAAAATGTCTGTGCTCAACTCTTTAGGATTTTTCTGGGGATTTATAAGCAGGTATCAAACAATCATTATTTTAGAAAATTGGCCATCATTTTATGAGAACTGGTTTTAAATATTGTTGAATAGTTATGGACTTATAACCATATAATTTTGCATTGTGCAACTGCTTAAAAAAAATAAGGTTTAATAATTATCAAATCCCTGGTGGATCAGTTGGTAAAGAATCCACCTGCATTGCAGGAGACCCAAGTTTAATCGCTGGAAGAATCTGCCTGCAATACAGGTGACCCAGGTTCAATCCGTGGGAGGGTAAGATCCCCTGGAGAAGGAAATAACAAGCCACCCCAGTATTCTTGCCTAGGAAATCCCATGAACAGAGGAGCCTGGTGGGCTACAGTCCATGGGGTCACAAAGAGTTGGATATGACTTAGTGACTAAAACAAATATTTGGAAATGGCAACCCACTCCAGTATTATTGCCTGGAAAATCCCATGGTCTGAGGAGCCTGATAGGCTACAGTCCCTGGGGTTGCAAAGAGTTGGACATGACTGAGTGACTTCAGTGATACTGCAATATTATGATTTTTATGAATTCATTTTTCATCATAAAGTATACAGTCTTAATAAAAAATGGAAAATCAATATATTGGTTTAAAAATGCGTATAAAACATACCTGAAAATTACCCTATTTTGTCTTAGATTTCCTTTGTTTCTCACAATGCTATGGATTTTAACAATTTAGTCTTTAGAAAACTAGAAGACAGGTTTCATGCAAATCAGTTGGCTCACATATTCTAAAGTAGACTTCTGAATATTCAGAAGTAGCAGAGGAAACATTTAATAAGGTTTTTATAAGTGTGCTATACATATATATATATATATATATATATATATATATAGCATACTATGAAGAAACATGCTATGAAATGTCAAAAGCCTGTAGGAAATGCAATGTGCTATTATTTATTTTTAATACTGTTACTGTGTATAGGCATTATTTTAGATATTATTTAAAAATGAACCATTTATGTTAACTACTATTGTATACCAGAACCACCTCTCAAATGAGCTTTTTAAAAATAGTTCATTTTTATCTCTCAGGATCGTGTGTATTTTCTAATTTCTTCTGGATGGTTTTCTTTTGGGAGCTCCCAGACATCTGCAATTAACATAGCAGCTGGGAACTGAGTCATTCAGAGAATGTAATCCAAGATGGTTTATTAGGTGAGGAGATCCTGGACTTTGTATATGGCAGCTCAGGCATGAAGGGTTAGAAGTAGGAGTTCTCAGGCTAGTGAAGGGCTACTCCTAGCACTTCCACGAATTTATTTCCATTGTATTCATTTGGTCAGGGCAGTCAATGGGCCCGCTGATAAGTCGCTTCAGTCGGGTTTGACTCTGTGCGACCCCACAAACAGCCTACTAGGCTCTGCCATCCCTGGGATTCTCCAGGCAAGAGCACTGGAGTGGGTTGCCATTTCCTTCTCCAATCGTGAAAGTGAAAAGTGAAAGTGAAGTCGCTCAGTCGTGTCGGACTCTTAGCGACCGCATAGACTGCAGCCTACCAAGCTCCTCCGTCCATGCAATTTTCCAGACAAGAGTACTGGAGTCGGGTGCCATTGCCTTCTCCGGTCAATGGGCCTACTTAGATTCAAAGAAATATAGACCCCATCTCTTGTTGAGTGATTGGCCGGGTGACACTGCAAAAGAACATGTGGGATAAGAAATATTCTTATGTCTATCTTTAGTAAAATAGTTTGCCACATTATATTTATAAGCACTTTGAAATATATGAGAACCATAATTTTTAGGTTCAGTGAACAATAGATGACAGCCCATATCATCTAAGGCTTCCAACGTAGTGTCAGTGATAAAGAACCCGCCTGCAAATGCTGGAGACATGAGAGATGCAGGTTCAATTCCTGGGTCAGGAAGATCCCCTGGAGGAATCATAGCAACCAATTCCACTATTCTTGCCTGGAGAATCCTATGGACAGGCTATAGCTCACCGGGTCACAAAGAATCAGACACAACTGAAGTGACTTAGCACACACACATACCACCTATTTGTAATAAAGAAATTTTCTTAATGCAGATTTCCCCAGTTTTACTCATCTGGTAAAGAATCTGCTTACAGTTTGGGAGACCTGGGTTCAATCTCTGGTTTGGAAAGATCCCTTGGAGGAGGGAATGGCTACCACTCCAGTATTTTGGCCTGGAGAATTCCGTGGACTCTGCAGTCTATAGGGTTGCAAAGAATCGGACACGAAAGAGCAATTTTCACATAATATAGCCCCAGTTTTTGCCTAAAAATGTTATTATATAAACTTTTGGTCTTCAGATGGGATATTTGTGTGTTTTTATCATTTAAATAACTGAATAAGTAATATAAAATAATACCAACTGGATACTAATGATTATGTTTAAATAATATTAAATAGTAAATTGTGTAATATAATAATTTGTTATTTTTCATAGAAATTATTGAAAGTAGCCAAATATCTCATATTTCTATTCTCATGTAAAACAAATCCTTCATTACTTTATTTATAAAAATGAAATTAAAATATTAATTTAAATCTAGAGATGGAAACAGACAAACTTATCCCTGAACTTCTTATTAAAGTGCATAGCAATTGGTATCTGCCCAGAATCCAGTTCTTCCCTGGTGGGTCAGATGGTAAAGAATACGCCTACAATGATGGAGACCTGGGTTCCATCCCTGAGTCATGAAGATCCCCTGGAGAAGGTAATGGCAACCCACTCCAGTATTTCTGCCTAAAGAATCCCCATAGACAAAGGTGCTGGGAGGAATAATAATAATTTTATTATTAAAATTTGTGTTTCTCTGTGGCTACTTACAAGTGTGATTCACAGATGGTATTGGTAATTTTTAAATGCCAGAGTGATGTTATGAACTACTTAGACAACAATTAAAAGAAAGAAGTTGATGTGATATGTGACTAAAAAGGAAAATAATTCATTGCAAATATATGGAGCTGGACAGTGAAACAATTAACTGAAGAAAAAAACTAATAACAAACTAAAGGCTCTTGGAATTAATTCCTTGAGAAATGTTTGCAAACATCATAATGTTACAAATATTAGTATTTATAAAAAATGACAAAATATTCTAATTGATGTAGACAAAGAATCTTTATTTGAAGATTTCTAAATATTAAATAGCTAAGTTTCAATATTCTTACAGTTGGAATTTGAAACAAAGATTAGTGAAACCTTTTTAAGCTTCTCCATCTCTGCCTTAATTCATAGAATTTCTGAAAGTCAATCCAGCACTTAATGTATTTTTCCTTACCATTTTTTCTTTTTCATGTAATTTTTGCATTTGCACATGTCATCTCACTTTAATTTGGTCCCTTACTTTTAACCTTTGATTTCAAGTGCTCTTCACTTTGAGAGTCACAGCAGCAGCAAACAACCACAGTAAAGAGGTTTTGCTCAGGCAGTGGTGAAGAGCATCACGGTAACGAAAGGATAATTGTGGCTCCCTGCCTTTGCTATAATTGAAAATCGAGTATAGAGCCTTTTCCATTTAACTTTATTGCCTAAGTTCAAACCACTGTATAGGAAGGAAAGCAACACTAGAGTAATTCTTCTAATGTTGCCTTCCTGTCCATGTGACAGTTTGAAACCTAGCATTAAAGTTAAGCAGAAGAAGCAATTAGATTTATTCAATTACAGCTATGTGAAAGAAGTATAATTATTAGTTGCATTAGTAGAAATGCTCTGCTTGCCAAATATTTGTTTACAAGCCTGGCTACTAGGTTTCTTCTACCAGACCAAAAAAAAAAAAAAAAAAGACTGGTAAGCATTTGATAGAATCCAGTTATATTATTTATGTTTAGTAGCTAAGTCATGTCTGACTCTTGCGACCCTATGGACTATAGCCTGTCAGGCTTCTCTGTCCATGGGATTCTCCAGGAAAGAAAATTGGCCTGGGTTGCCATTTCCTTCTCCATATATAATTTCACTGGCTTCTAGTAAAGACTATTACACTGTGGTAATTGTAGTAACTGGACTAATGATTTTAATGCTGAATGAACATTGTGCCTTGACTTTAATATGAGGTACATTTCATCAAAATTACATCTTTATGTTAAAGTCTCATTTTAAAAGCTGATAAAGTTGCAGTGCAAATAGGACGTTATCTGGAGGAAAGAACACCATGGTATTTGTCAACAATTTTTATTTCAATAAAGTTTCTGAAATTTATTATGTGGTCTTGGAAAACAAAGTTTTCCAAGTTTTGCATTCGATCCTTGAGTTGAGAAGATCCCCTGGAGGAAGGAACGGCTACCCACTCCAGTATTCTGGCTTGGAGAATTCCATGGACTCTATAGTCCATGGGGTCACAAACAGTCAGACATGACTGTGTGACTTTCACTTTCTTTGGAAAATGAAACATGGAAAATTCAGATGTGAGTCAGATAGCCTGTATCTGAAACCTTATAGCCTCTTTTCAGTGCTGAAATTTTGGATGAACTATTCAACTTATTGGCAACACATCATTAAAATATATACAAGTTGTATGCAAAGTAGATGTTAAATGGTAGAGACATTTGCTTCTTTTCAAAATGAAATAATGGGGATACCCTTCCATCTTCAAAAGCTAAAAAAAAAAAAAAAAAGCACAGAAGATACATTAAATCCATTCCCTGGTGGCTCAGACGGTAAAGCGTCTGCCTACAACACGGGAGACCGGGTTTGATCCCTGGGTCGGGAAGATCCCCTGGAGAAGGAAATGGCAAACCACTCCAGTGTTCTTGCCTGGAGAATCCCATGGATGGAGGAGCCTGGTGGGCTACAGTCCATGGGGTCGCAAAGAGTCGGACACGACTGAGCAATTTCACTTTCACTTTCTTTCACTTTAACTGGAAATTAAGCAACAAAATACACTTGCCCCTGAGAGACTGGAATAAAAAGAGGTGAGCCCTGTGATTTTTCAGCTTTCTACTTGGAAAGGATTTCCAGCATGTGGCGTACGGCAAGAAGCCTAGGAATGACGTTCTGGAGTTGAGATGAAGCTTAACGTTTGGGAGACTATGATTGCTAGGATTTACAGAGTAAATCGCTGAAGAAAAGAGAGAAGCTACACAGAGAGAAGCTCGGAAAATCCCCACGAGGGGTCGTTTGTGTCTTCAGGAGGATGCTGATCAGCAGTGCTGCTCCTCGTATTATAAAGGACCAGGATTATTTCCTGTTATAACCAACCATGGCAGAAATCCTTATAAATCATGGGGCATCCAGTAAACTATTCAAAATTGTTTTGCATCGAGATTTGGATGAAATTATCCTACCTTAAACATGATTATTTTCTCACCTAACAAGGCTTAAAAACAAGAAGTGATAGAATCAAGCTAGTTCCATGTAACTGCTAAATCCCAGAGTAAAAACTCAAGGATTTTCATATAAAAACAAAGATACAGTGCCTAAATAAAGGTAAAAGACAATGTCTGACACTAAATAAAAATCATTAGTTATCTAAGAAAGGAGAAATTACAACCTGTAGAATGGAGGAAAATACCCAAACAAAACTGACCCAGAAATGAAAGAGATGATTGAATTAATTAATTAATAAGAACATTGAAACAGTTACATAACTGTATTTTATATGTTCTTAAAGCTCAAGGGAAAAATGATCATGTGAAGTAGAGACTAGGAGCATATAAAAGTGAAATGGAGTGAAATTTTTAGGGATGAAAACTGCCATGTCTGAGGTAAAAAAATATACAAAATATGATTAACAACAGATTAGACATTGCAGGAGAAAACAGCAATAAATTTGAATAGATAACAATGTAAACTAGCCAAAATATAGAGAGAAGAAAATATGTTTAAAAAATCAGCAGAGCATCAGTTACTTGTGAGAGAACTCTAGGTGGCCTAGTGTATGCAATTAGAATTCTTGAAGGTGGGTAGAAGAAAAAAACGTATTTCACAAAAATGGCTAAAAATAATCCAAATTTTTTGAAACTATAAACTCACACATCGTGGAAGTTAATTAACCCCAAGCACTAGAAATATAGATTAAATAGACATAATCAGATTGCTTACAACTAGCAAAAGAAAGATCTTAAAAGCAACCAAAGGGAAATGTCACATGACGTACAAAGGATGAAAAATAGGAATGACACAAATTTTTATCAGTAACAATGCAAACAGCAGACAGTTGTGGAGTTTGGGAATATTCTACAATACAGCCTCTTTCCTGTCAACAATTGTAAGTTTTGGACCCTGAAGACACTCAATTTTGATAATTTGCTATAAGACTCACAGAACACTCTGACTATACTCATAGTCAGTCAGTTCAGTCAGTTCAGTCGCTCAGTCATGTCCAACTCTTTGCAACCCCATGAATGGCAGCACACCAGGCCTCCCTGTCCATTACCAACTCCTGGATAGTAGCTATTACAACAAGAAGAAACAGATTAATACCGGCTAAGGAATAAAAGTGTGGAGCCAAGTTCAGGGGTGTTCTACACATGGAAATTTCAATTGTCTTCTCCTGGTGAATTTTTGGAAAGCATTAATTTTCCTGGCAAGAATATATGAAAATTGGAAGACTACTTCCAAATAGAAAAGTTTCCAGCACCTTGGTGCTCAGATACTTTATTGATATTTGATCATGTGAACACTGTTAACTGCTCAAAGAACTTATTTCGGTCTTAGCCCTTCCAGCAGTGAAGGCTGATAATGTGACCCAAAATTTCCATCATAGATCACATTAGACTTTGGCATGGCCTCAAACCTCCAAGTTATTTTAAAAAAGATACTTTTATCAGGAAGGTTATTTTAGGAACCTAGAGATTATCACCTCCTGGGAGATGAAGGCAAAAATCAGACCTCTCTTTGAGCAAGTTTAAATTACTTTAGTGCAGTGGATCAAGGTTTTTAAAATGTGCCAACCTAGAGTTCTATATCAATGAATGTATCTTTTAAAAATTAGGCAAAGACTTATTCAGACATAAAAACTGAAAGAATTTATCAACTGTAATACCACACTACAAGAAATGTTCAATGCAATCCTACAAGCAGAAAGAAAATGATAAAAGATGATGTCTGCATCTACAAAAAGCAACGAAGAGCAGCAGAAATAGTACTATATAAGTAAATATGATCTTTTTCTTATTATTTCAATTCTTTTCAAGTATCACATATTTTAAATATATAATTGATGATATGAATTTATAATGCAGATATAAATAAAATACATAGCAACACTACCACAAAGACCCAGAGAAAGACAATGTAAATACACTATTACCTCATCTAATGTTCAAGCTAGCTTTAGAAAAGGCAGAGGAACCAGAGATCAAATTGCCAACATTCCCTGGATCATCGAAAAAGTGAGACAGTTCCAGAAAAACATCTATTTCTGCTTTATTGACTTTGCTAAAGCCTTTGACTGTGGGGGTCACAATAAACTGTGGAAAATTCTGAAAGAGATGGGAATACCAGAGCACCTGACTTGTCTCTTGAGAAACCCATATGCAGGTCAGGAAGCAACAGTTAGAACTGGACATGGAACAAAAGACTGGTTCCAAATAGGAAAAGGAGTACGTCAAGGCTGTATATTGTCACTCTGCTTATTTAACTTCTATGCAGAGTACATCATGAGAAATGCTGGGCAAGCACAAGCTGGAATCAAGATTGCCAGGAGAAATATCAATAACCTCAGATATGCAGATGGCACCAGTCTTATGGCAGAAAGTGAAGAGGAGCTAAAAAGCCTCCTGATGGAAGTGAAAAAAGAGAGAGAAAAAGTTGGCTTAAAGCTCAACATTCAAAAAAAGAAGATCATAGCATCATGGGAAATAGATGGGGAAATAGTGGAAATAGTGTCAGGCTTTATTTTGGGGGGGTCCAAAATCACTGCAGATCGTGATTGCAGCCATGAAATTACAAGACGCTTTCTCCTTGGAAAGAAAGTTATGACCAACCTAGATAGCATATTAAAAAGCAGAGACATTACTTTGCCAACAAAGGTCTGTCTAGTCAAGGCTATGGTTTTTCCCGTAGTCATGTATGGATGTGAGAGTTGGACTGTGAAGAAAGCTGAGCACCAAGAATTGATGCTTTTGAACTGTGATGTTGGAGAAGACTCTTGAGAGTGCCTTGGACTGCAAGGAAATCCAGCCAGTCCATTCTAAAGGAGATCAGTCCTGGGTGTTCTTTGGAAGTAATAAAGCTAGAGCTGAAACTTCAGTACTTGGGCCACCTCACACGAAAAGTTGACTCATTGGAAAAGACTCTGATTCTGGGAGGGATTGGGGGCAGGAAGAGAAGGGGACAACAAAGGATGAGATGGCTGGATGGCATCACCGACTCGATGGATGTAAGTCAGTGAATTCCAGGAGTTGGTGATGGACAGGGAGGCCTGGTGTGCAGCAATTCATGGGGCCGCAAAAAGTCGGCCATAACTGAGCAACTGAACTGAACTGAGCAAAGCTTAAAAACCAAGTTAAAGTATCAAAAATACATGAGATAAAGGTTCTAATGCTTTACATGAAGTACTAAATTACCATTGATGAAAGACTACGATAACTAAATTAAAGGTGAACAACATAAATTTTAATGCAAGTAATAAAGCAGCACAATGATGTGTTATTGCTGATAAAGTATATGTAGCCATAAAAGTACTCAAACCGGAAGAAATCACCACTGTCCATTTAATTCCCCAGGCAAGAATGCTGGAGCATGTAGCCATTCCCTTGTCCAGGGGGATTTTCCCAACCCAGAGACTGAATCCGGGTCTCTTGCATTGCAGGCAAATTCTCTATTGGTTGAGCCATGAGGGAAGCTCCATGTAAATACATACATGAAACTAAATGGAAGTTGTAGCTGAGTGTGGAAGAGTTACCATTTCTCACTTTGATCACAGCGTTTCTTTGCCATGCTGAACCTCTCAATCCTTTCTACAATCTTTTGTTTTCAAGTAACACCCATGTGGCAGGAGTTATTTCCCTAGGCCAGTGACAAAAACTTTCATTCCTGAGGTACTTGTGTTAGTATGTGGATGAAGAGACTTCCCGTAACCTTTTACACCGACATAAGCAGAATATGAAAGACGTAAGAGATTCCTTTTGTTCTATTCTTGCTGCTTTCTATTGCTGTTTTAGCCATTCCCTTCCCCTGTCTCTNGTGTTAGTATGTGGATGAAGAGACTTCCCGTAACCTTTTACACCGACATAAGCAGAATATGAAAGACGTAAGAGATTCCTTTTGTTCTATTCTTGCTGCTTTCTATTGCTGTTTTAGCCATTCCCTTCCCTGAGTTCAGTCAGACTCAGTCCTCTGTGATACTAAACCACCTCACTCCCACCTTTTTTTTTAACCACCTCACTCCCACCTTTTTTTTTTTTTTTTTGTCTTATGTATATATAAGAGACAAGAAGCCTGAAAGACCTGGGTGGTTCTGTGTGTGCTCAACCGCTCAGTTATGTCCACCTCTTTGTGACCCCATGGACTGTAGCCCACCAGGCTCCTCTGTTCATGAAATTTTCCAGGCAAAAATCCTAGACTGGGTTGCCATTTCCTCCTCCCTTCCAAATTAGTAGGAATAGCATCATCTCTTGTTGGAAACATTCCTTCCTTACTTGCTAAAACATTTAAGTCAATAGCATGCCTGGATACTGGGACAGGAAACAATAATTTTGAAAAAGGATCATTAGAGAAAATCATGTAATATATTAGGCTTCCCTGGTGGCTCTGCATGCAATGCAGGAGACACGTGAAGAATTCTCAGGTTCAATCCCTGGGTTGGGAAGATCTCTGGAGAAAGGTAATGGCAGCCCACTCCAGTATTCTTGCCTGGAGAATCCCACAGACAGATGAGCCTGGAGGGCTACGGTCCGTGGGGTTGCCAAGAGTTCAACATGACTGAGCAACTGAGCATGCATGCCTGTAATGTATTAACTATTTAATACATTTCCACCCCTTGTGTTACATGCTCAGGTATTTGAGATGTGGGAAAAGTAGCACCAATTTGCCCATAACATCCTGTAGGACAGTATCAAAAACTTACCAGAAACCGTAAATAGAATATCTTATCTTTTTCATGAGTTAACCTCACTGGATGAATGAAAAGAACAGTACATTCCTTGAAGATGGTAACCAGTTTTACCTGATCTGAGGAAGTGTATGGCTTCTATTTCTTACAAAATGTCCACTTGTATCTTTATAATCAATCACATGTTTATTGACTTCACAGAGCAAAAATTAGATAGCTGTGGAAGAAGGGCAACTCACATCCATAAAAAGGTCATTTTGTCCTGCTTTATTGGGAATCTTTTATAATCATTCAGATAGACAAATATTCTCATCCTTTGTGAAATGCAAAAAAACTAATTTTCATGCATTTCTCCCCCCTACCAATTTTAATCAGCTAATTGGCAATCTTCCTCTTGTTCCCTCTTTTACAAACATGACTTTTTGAAGGAATCAGAAAGTAGGATAAAACTTCTATTTGCTGGAGATAAACATTTCAAATATGTAGTCAGAAATTAAAAAAAAAAAAACATTTGTTGTCATTCTATTAGTCCTAAGTGCCATAATTCCTCAGTTTAACCAGTGGAAAGTAGAAGCCTTTGGATCCGCATAAATCAATGTCAATTTTCAGGAAAGATCGGAAGATTTTCCATCCATAGTTTACAGTGAAACTGGTAAATAACTGTCATTGTTTAGTTGCTAAGTTGTGTCTGACTCTTTTGCAACTCCATTGACTATAGCCCGCGAGGCTCCTCTATCCAAGGGGATTTCCCATGCATGAATACTGGAGTGGGTTGCCATTTCTTTCTTCAGGGGATCTTTCCAACCCAGGGATTGAACCTATGTTTCCCTCATTGGCAAGTGAATTCTTTACCACTTTAACACTGGCCCCAGTAAACTGGTTGAGATTGGATCTGCACACAGAATAGGAAGCCATGGTTCTCTGCAACAGTGGTTCAAAGCCACGTCTAATTTCCCTACCTGATTTTTGTTTGTTTTCATAACAAATAAAATAGAACCTTGTTAGATTGTCCTTCTGTTTTATTCTAACTGGCTACAAGAGTAAATACCTCAAACCAAAAATCACTGTGAGTCATAATTTTCGTTTACTCTACTGTGTCCACTGCCTCTTAAGTAATTGTTTAAACCATACCTATAGCAAGCAAGTACTATTATTTTCCTTTTAACATCTAAGAATTTTCTTTCATATCTATTGAAATCCCTGGCCTAAAATACTTATCAAAATTGTTGCATCCCTTCCCTATATATTTATTGGGATCTTCACAAGAGATTGTTCCCTTTCCCTCTTGCAATTTATCATCATTATCACTTTGAGTACTAGCATGATTATTGCTAACAGTTATATATAACTAAATATGTACCAGGAAATTATCTCAACTCTTTACTGATATTATTTATCTCTCATAACAAACCTATAAGAAAAGCACTATTAAAATTCCATTTTACAAAGAGGAAATTCAATGACTTGCAAAAAATTACTTATTTAAGGAGTGGTTGGTCATGTCATAACTGTTAAAATTACTACTGTGTTTTCATTTCCATACTCTTTGGAGTCTTTACTAATACAAGGGAACATTTGGCATCTTAACTTAGTTAACTTGGTGTCATAGCCGAAGCTAGGTTTCATTCAACAACCAAGCAAAAAATTAAAACCATTCCCAGCTGTTCCAATTTGCCTAATAAGGGAAACAAAAACAACAACAAACATAAAAGTCTGTCTGAGTCAGTGAATCCCAACCTTGGCTTCACGTTACCTGAGGACCTTGTAAATATTATTGATGACAAGACTACACCCAAACCAATTAAATTAGTCTCTTGGATAGATATTTAAGCATATTTTTTAAAGGATTTTCTAAAGGCGGAAACAGCCTGATCAACTAGATAATAAATAACTAAGTTAAGGGATAAGAGGATGAATTGGAATGTGGCTATGCAGTCTTCAGAATCGCTCAAATAATGATTTTGATTTTAAGGCTATTTCCTATTCTTCAGCAGTGTGTGTCTTGTTACATTAAACATCTGGTTAAGACTGTGAGTTCAACTGATGACATTCGTCCATCGGTAGGAAAAAATGATGCATTTGGGTTTTGGTTAATCATCCCTGTAGCTGCAAGAGCTAGACTATTTTAGCACAGATATAAAATGTCTCAAAGCCTCAGATCACAATATTTTAAAAGGTGTGTTTATCTTTTAGAAGTAGCCACTCTGCTACTTTGAATTACTTTGACAGTCTTTGAATTACTGGTATTCTTTATTCTTTATGACACGATGACAGTAGACACTTGTTCCTCAGAGTTCTGCTGTTAATGGACAGTTCATTTTAGTGTCCATTAGCAATAACTTATTTGCCATTTCATAACTATATGCCATGGGATGGCAGTGTCTTTTACTACTAATTGATTTCTTATTGCCTTCAACAACAACTAAACCAGATAATCAAGCCCAGATCAGTTTTCCCACTTCTTCCTGAGGTTATATTGACTATAAACCCAACACATTTCAACTCATCATGTTGCAAAAATAGAGCTTTTTATTACCTTAAACAAATTGCTTCTCATATATTGTATCTCCCTAAAGGTTTTTCTTGATAAACCTTTCAAGTGCAAGTTCTCTATTTTGTCTTCTATAATTATACCCACTTTACACTTATTTGATTCTTTTCTTTTTTTTTTTTTTTTTTGGTATTATAAACTGTCTCTTCCACTGGATTATTAGTTCATGAGGATAACGTAAGTACCTAATTTTCTCATATCCACACCTCAGATACATATGAATAGTGTATAATTCTGCTCAATCATGCTTAATATACACAAGCACACATAACACATGCATGTAGATGCATAATTTATTAAGTGCCATGGAAAATATGTCTAAAGACAGCCAATGACAACTCTTTCTATTTTGGTACCTAGATGCTCCTTTTTCCATCCAGAAATGGAGTCAATTTTCTTCCCTTTGAATGTAGACTGGCCTCATGACTTGCTTTGACCTATAGATTGCAAAGGATGCAAAGCTGTGAAAATTCCACTCTTAGATGTTTAGAGTAATGATACCTCTTTTTCTGTTTTCATGGAACCCAGCTACCATTCCATAGGGAAGTCCAAGATATTCTTCTAGATAGAGATGCCACATGATGATAACAATATAGTTTGTATGCTATATTGAGAATAAATAGTATTCTTAGTATGGTATAATGTGTTTCCAAAATACTAAATAAGAGTTCAGAAGAGGGAGAGGTAGAAAAAAAGACAAATGTTTACTACAGGTATACTATGAAAGCACATTTTGTTTGACCTCATATATTAGTTAATATTTTGAATATTAAATTTACAAAACTATATTACATAAAGCGTTTATAAACAAGCTATTGAACATCATTTTCACATTTTCTGTGTTCTACTCTGAATTGAACTTTTAGGCTAACAAACATTTCATATAGTTTGGGGGTAATTAGGAAGTAGAAAGCAAACATGTTTTCTCTTCTAAAGTTGTTGATATTCTAATATGGAGATAAGCAAATTATCAGTCTTGGTAGCACAATCTGATAAAATTTGTTGATCAGAAACACAGGTACCATGGGACTTCTAGGAAGGGCACCTTGGTAAGGTTTGGGAATTTAGAGAAAGTCACTGAAGGAGAGATCTCAGTGATTAACAAGGGAAAATGTGATGGAGGAGAAAAGTGAAGGAATAAGGCAACTAAGAATCTTTCCTGGTGGCTCAGATGGTAAAGAATATACCTGCAATACAGGAGACCTATCTTCAATCCCTGGGTCGTAAAGATCCCCTGGAGAAGGAAATGGTGACCCACTCCAGTATTCTTGCCTGGGAAATCCCATGGACAGAGGCGCCTGGCAGGCTACAGTCCATGGGTTCACAAAGACTTGGACATGACTGAGTGATTAATGAGTCAAGTAAGGACATACCCGTATGTGAAGGCCCATAAGTTGGATCACAAAGCACACAGTGTTGAGCAAAATAAAAGAGTCAAGTCACAAGGAAACATCTAAAAATAGTTTTCAGGAATTTGGACATTATTTTGACTGTGATAGGAAATTATTGAGAGTCTTAGATTAAAAAAAGAGACATAATTATGTCTACAAATTTTAAAATATAACCTTTCTATAGGGTGAAGTATGAACTGGTGAAAGATAAGACTACAAAAAGCTGTTGTATCAGTTCAGACAAGAAAGAATGTTTGCCTAATATAAAATAGCAGCAGTAAGAATAGACATCCACATGAATAATTATCCTATTTTAAGGAAGCAAAAATCTATCAGTCTTGNGCTTTAGCATCATTCTTTTCAAAGGACACCCAGGGCGGATCTCCTTTAGAATGGACTGGTTGGATCTCCTTGCAGTCCAAGAGATTCTCAAGAGTCTTCTCCAACACCACAGTCCAAAAGCATCAATTCTTCAGCACTCAGCCTTCTTCACAGTCCAACTCTCACATCCGTACATGACCCTGGAAAAAACATAGCCTTGACTATGTGGACCTTTGTAGGCAATGTAATGTCTCTGCTTTTCAATATGCTATCTAGGTTGATCATAAGTTTTCTTCCAAAGTCCTTCTAAACTTTCTCCTCAACTAAGCCCTGACTTTTGGACTTCTGTGTTCATTTCTTAATTTTCCAGTTTAGCAAGAATCCTAGCATATTCATTTATTTAGTCTAGCTAAAATCCCCCACCCTTGATATCTGATCACTCCCATATTTGATCAGGTACCTTATCCTCCATAATCCCTTAGGTGATGTCTGTCCTTACCTGGTCTGCCCTCAATAATAATCCTGTTATATAGATTGTTAAACACAATCATTCCTTACCTCTGATGTTTATTCTCCTCAGTTTTCTATCCACTGACCACTCGCTGCTTCCCAACTATAAACTCCCATTTTTCTTTGTTGTATTTGGATTTGAGCCTAAGCTTGCTCCATTGCAAAACCCCACTGAAGTGAAGTGTACCTACCATGATAGTCCTGAATAAATTCTTCCTACTGTTCTTTAACAGCTGTCTTTGAATGAATAATTTATTCTTTTATAGAACCAGCAGAAATATGATATCTTTATTATTGCTAATATTGTGAGTAGTAAAGTCCACTGACTCGGATGTTTTTCATGAATCTAGGTCAGGCTAACTTGCCAGCAGGGATGTGGGGTTCGATTACAAAAAATTCATAATTCCTGACTTTTGGTGATGAAGATGGGATACTGGTAGAGTGATGGCTTTCTGGAAGAGTAAAGGTAAGAGCCTCACAGACTAATTAATGGGATTTGAGGGAATCATAGGAATCGCCATGATTTTGTCCAAAATCACTAGATTTTGTCCACTAGAAAATGTGGACAAAATTATATGCTCAACTGGGCATAAATGGTACTCCACTTGATTGCATGATAAACAGGTGGAATTGAGGAAGGTTTCAGGCTGAGTGATTGGAGATTAAACAACTGACCAAATGTTTCCCTGTATGTTATCAAATCTTAAACAAGTATGAGGATTCCCATGCCAATATTTTGGTAAGACTCACTCAAGATCCTCAGATATTTAATAAGAGGAGAAAAGTGTAGAATGTGTGAAAACAGAAAAAAAAAAAGAGAGAGAGAGAACTAAAACTATCTGTATTTGAAGGCTGTATCATTATATGTATGCTATGATATATAGTATATCCCAAATAAAATATAAGAAAAGCTCATAGATTTATTGGTTAATAAGTAACTTGAGTAAATTAAAAATAAGATTTACAATATGAATCAGTCACAGTTCTATAAGAGAAACAGAGCTAGAAGAGTGAGTCTGAAACAGANATGATATATAGTATATCCCAAATAAAATATAAGAAAAGCTCATAGATTTATTGGTTAATAAGTAACTTGAGTAAATTAAAAATAAGATTTACAATATGAATCAGTCACAGTTCTATAAGAGAAACAGAGCTAGAAGAGTGAGTCTGAAACAGAGACAGAGAGGGAATTGACTTACTGATTGTGGGGCTGGCTAAACAAGTCCAAAATTCATAGGAGCACATTGGAAACTCTCAGGCAGGAGCTTCTGTTGTAGCTCACAAAGAAACAGTTGGTTGTTTTTAAGCCCTTTCAACTGATTGAGTCAGATCCACCCAGATTATGCAGGATAATTTCCTTTAGAAAGTCAACTGATTATAGATATTCATCATATCTACAAAATACCAGTATTTTTATGTTTGAACAACTGGATACTAAAGACTCACTGAGTTGACAAAACTATCATACAATATTATCCAAAACTAAATTGAAAGTGTTAGTCACTCAATCGTATCCAACTCTTTGCCACCCAGTGGATTGTAGCCTGCCAGGCTCCTCTGTCCGTGGAATTTTCCAGGCAAGAATCCTGGAGTGCTTAGCCATTCCCTTCACCAGGAGTTTTCCCATCTCAGGAAATGAACTAGAGTCTCCTGCATTGCAGGCAGATTCTTTATTGTCTAAACCACCAGGGAAGTCCCCATCCAAGACTAGGTATATATTTAATAAGATATGTGTAAGATCTCTATATAAAGCTATAAAATTTTGCTGACAGATACTGAAGCAGACAGATAATTGTATATATATGTATTTTTTCATATTTGAAAGACAATATTTTTAAGGCAATAGCTCTTCTAAAATTGATTTATCATATCAGTGTGCCTGCATGAGTGCTCAGTTGTATCTGACTCTTTGAGACACCGTGGACTGTAGCTTCACACACTTCTCTATCTGTGGAACTTTCCAGCCAAGAATACTAGAGTGGGTTGCCATTTCCTACTCCAGGGGAATCTTCTCAACCCAGGGATGGAAGCTGACTCTCTTGCTTCTGCTGCATTGGCGGGCATATCCTTTATCACTGCACCACCTGGAAAGCCTCACATCAGTGTAATTCCAATCAGAATATAAGCATATTGATAGAATGATAGGATGATTACAAAATGTATATGAAAGTGAGAAGTAACTAGATAGACAAAAAATGAGTTTTGGAAAACTCATTTGACTCGCTATCTGACTTGAAGATTCATTTGCTATGTTAATCAAAACAGTGTGGTATTGACATAAAAATAGATATATGAAACAAAGTAGAGGGTCCTGAAATAGATCTACGCTCAGGTGTTCCATTGATGATCAACAGTGATGCAAAGATGCTTGAACAACTGTGTATCCATATGGAAAAACAAAAATGAATCCTTATCTGTACCCTCCTCCATACAACAGAATTCAATTAAAATGGATCTTAAATCTATATATGTGTGTTAAATCTATGAAAATTCTTTTTAAAATATATAAGGTTTGTGACCCTGGGGAAGACAAGTTTTCCCAACTAGAAAACAGCTATCTATCTATCTTTAACATAAAATCCACCAAGTCTACTTTTGGTTATTTGCCTAAGAAAATGTAAAAATATGTCCATATAGACTTGTTCCAATGGAGCCTAGACAAATATAGATGAATAGGTATACAGAGGATAGAAAAGTAGACACAGTAGGTTGGCCAGAAAGTTTATTAGGGTTTTTCCATAATATCCTATGGAAAAATCTGAACAAACTTTTTGGTGAACCCAATATGTATTTTTCAGCTAGAAAAAAGTTCCATATAATCTGTCTGTTAGAACATTTCTATTTGTTTACCCTATTTGAAATTTGTCACTAACCTCGTGTAGTTTTCAAAATATATGCATATCTTTCAACTCAGTAATAAAAGGACAACCATTTTGATTAAAAATAAGCAAACAGTTGAAGAGATGCTTCACAAAGTAAAAGATATTAATGGTCCCAACGCAATTGCAAAGACATTCAGAAAAACATTAGAAATTAGTAAAGTGCAAATTGAAACTACAATGCAATATGGCTATATAACCAATAGAATGTTTAAATTAAAAGACTGAAAATATCTAGTGTTGACATTTTCATTTGTTGGTGGGAATGCAAAACTAATTTCTTACTTATATACACTTAACATACAATCCACCAATTCCACCATTATTCATACACTCAAAAATATGTCCATACAAAAACTTGTACAAAATTGTTTGTGTCAACTTTGTTTATAATAGACAGAAATTGGAAACCTCCCAAATGTGCATCAGTAGGTAAAAGAATAAACAGATTGTACTGCATCCAAACTTGGTCGGCTGCCCAAAAATTATTAGGAATGAACTACTGATTCACATAACAACATACATGAATCTCAAAAATATGCTGAATGAAAAATGCCAGTCACAAATAAGAACTCCCTGGATGATTCCATTTGTATGATTTTCATGATTATAGGAAAGACAAAGCTAATCTACAGTGACAAAAAATAGATCAGTGGATACCTGGGTGGTCTGAGAATTTACTACAAAAAGACCTACGGGTTTTAGGTTGACACAGATACTCTATATTTTGATTTTCATGGTGCTGTATATTTGTCAATACTCATTAGACTTTTATGCTTAAAGCATATATTATTACATTAGATTATACATCAAAATTTTTGGTTTTGAATGAAAAATAAATTGAATCAGTTTATCCTCAACACAAGCAAAATACAATTTAGAAGAAATAAAAGGCTGTCATACTTAGGCAAAAGGACCATCCCTTAAAAAATTATGCAGCACATAGGAAAAATGTTGACATGTAGAAATAAGGAAAATACCAAGATCTACATGTTCATGTTTTTTAAAATTTAATATCTGTTTCCTTCAGTGAGACTACAACTGTCTGAGGTCAGAGAACTTTGTCTCACATTTGTCCCCAGTGCTTGGTACTCGGCTTAACACGTAGTAGGAAATCAAATACGATTTGTCACCTGAATGGATATCTCAGTATTTAACTTCTTCTAGAGAAATAGTGTTTCTTGCCATCACAAGCAGAGTTTCTTTCTAGACCAATTTTAAGAAACGGTGTCAGTTAAATTGTTCAAATTTACCTTCATTATGTGTAGGCATTCAGCAGCTGCTAAGACCACTTAAAGGTCACTACAAAAGTCCATAGACACTAAGACCTGTCACAGACTTGTGACTCCATGTGTTTGACCATCAGCCCAACAGAGTTTCAAAACAGTGGACAGCATCTGCAATAATTGATTCTCAAATAAGACTTGAATTGAAGATAAAAAATAAGATGAAGATCAACAGTTCATAGTGAATATAATTACACTTGCATGTGATGAAAGGGATGGCACAATAGTGAGGTTTTCCATTATCTTTCATCTTGTCATCAGCACGTCAGTGCTCATTTCACTTTTGACAAGTTATAAAATTGACAGAACATTTGCTACAAATTGCATGGCATTTCAGGAGATGCAATTTTGAGATAGTTTCTTTTTTTTTTTTTCCTGAGTCCTTGGTTAAGTTACTATAGAAAAAACATATGATAGGCAATATGTTCAGAACTGGCAAATTATCAAAATTACTAAATAGACTTTCACTGTGACTAGAAAGTAGCCTTAAATTATGGGCTAAAATATGTAATGTAGATCAAATGGGAAGAATCATTTTTTTTTTCAGTCAGCTTAAGAAAAGAAAGCAACAGTGAAACCCTTCACTAATATATTTACATACATATAAAGATCTACAAAAGCATCTAAAACAATGATTAGTGCAACTGAAGGGATTCTTCTTGAAACTTAACTGGGTTATATTTGTATTATCTCACATTTGGAACTGAACCAGTAAACCAGGTTTCAACAACCCTGATTTAAGGACTCAAATTTGAGAATATAGCTTCCTGAGATAAAAGTATTCTTTTTCAAACAGCTTTAAGAGGGGAGTGAGACCACTTTTAACAGTGTGGTTTTCATCCATTGTCACATCTTACTTAAATCACTGGAATTCTCTAAACAAGTATTTGAGGTTTATTTTAGAATTTTTCTGAAACACCTTGATTTCCATTGAACTTGTCATCTCTTGTGGGGATGAGAAAGCAGAAAGGGCAAGACAGGCCACCAGCAAAACTGGAAATGTGTGTCCTTGAGGTCGCCAGTTTGTATGCTTACAGGCTTCATCCCATTAATAACACGTGTTCATCCATCTCTCTCACTGTCTATCACCCAAAGCTTACTCCGCTGATCCTACCTTCAAAACCTGCTATTGTCAAATGACCTGAAGAAACTCATTCACATGTAGGCATGCATGAATACTACCTACAGCTCTTTTTAGAATGTGTTATTAAGGAATGTAGATTTCAGCTGAATGTATTAAATGAGAATAGTTTGATTTCAGATATTAGTGACATACAAGTTTCTGGTACAATCATAATGTAGCTATTCATTACCACAGGAATGTTGTCTCATGAACAGGGAGTGTGTCTCATGAAAAGGGTGGCTACCAAGAAAGGACTAGAATTGGATAACTCTCATTCAGTGTGTATATTCTGGGACAGATGACCTTGGCATTAACCCTTTTCATTTACACTTCATTTGCTATCCCAAACCAACTTTAACCATAAAAGGGCAGATTTTTAATTTTTGAATATGTCTATAGCAAAAATCTCTAGTCTTTCACATTCTGTTGGTTTCCTCTATTTCTTTGCATTGATTGCTGAAAAAGACTTTCTTATCTCTTCTTGCTATTCTTTGGAACTCTGCATTCAGATGCCTGTATCTTTCCTTTTCTCTTTTGCTTTTTGCTTCTCTTCTTTTCACAGGTATTTGTAAGGCCTNATAGATAGCATATTGAACCTAGATAGCATATTGAAAAGCAGAGACATTACTTTGCCTACAAAGGTCTGTCTGGTCAAGGCTATGGTTTTTCCAGTGGTCATGTATGGATGTGAGAGTTGGACTGTGAAGAAAGCTGAGCACTGAAGAATTGATGCTTTGAACTGTGGTGTTAGAGAAGACTTTGAAGAGTCCCTTGGACTGTAAGGAGATCCAACCAGTCCATTCTGAAGATCAGCTCTGGGATTTCTTTGGAGGGAATGATGCTGAAGCTGAAACTCCAGTACTTTGGCCACCTCATGCGAAGAGTTGACTCATTGGAAAAGGCTCTGATGCTGGGAGGGATTGGAGGCAGGAGAAGGAGGGGATGACAGAGGATGAGATGGCTGGATGTCATCACTGACTCGATGGATGTGAGTCTGAGTGAACTCTAGGAGTTGGTGATGGACAGGGAAGCCTGGCGTGCTGCTATTCATGGTGTTGCAAAGAGTTGGATACGACTGAGCGACTAAACTGAAGTGATAGCAAAAATCTCTAAACTTTAAAACAACAGAATTAGGAGAATCACTGAACAACAATTTGAAGGAAGAAATACTGTATTTTTTGTCTTGAAATACATGAAGATAAAGTATAAAAGTGCAGATAAAGAGTATAAGAATTTGGACTGCCTCAGTATAATCCTGATGGTATGATTATTACTAGCATTGTAACATTGGCTATATTGTTACATAAAGCACTTGCCTCTCAGGGCCTCATTCATAAAATTCTTAATTAACCCCTTTAGTAAATTGAGAGTAGCAGTAGAATACACATAATTGAATTCTTAGGAGAATTACATATGTTCAGTTCAGTTCAGTTCAGTCACTCAGTCATGTCCGACTCTTTGCGACCCCATGAACTGCGGCACTCCAGGCCTCCCTGCNTAAATTGAGAGTAGCAGTAGAATACACATAATTGAATTCTTAGGAGAATTATATATGTTCAGTTCAGTTCAGTTCAGTCACTCAGTCATGTCCGACTCTTTGCGACCCCATGAACTGCGGCACTCCAGGCCTCCCTGCCCATCACCAACTCCCGGAGTCTACCCAAACCCATGTCCATCGAGTCGGTGATGCCATCCAGCCATCTCATCCTCTGTTGTCCCCTTCTCTTCCTGCCCTCAATCCCTCCCAGAATCAGAGTCTTTTCCAATGAGTCAACTCTTCGCATGTGGTGGCCAAAGTACTGGAGTTTCAGCTTCAGCATCAGTCCTTCCAATGAACATGTTAATCCATATGAAATGTGTTACAAGTTTCTGAGAGAAACAAAACGTTGAATTCATATTAATTCTTATCTTTCCTGGTCAGGATTCCTTTAATATTGAGTGGAATGGGCATAGCTACTAGCTTCTGAAAAACTGAGATGACTGATAAAGTAAACCTACATTAATGGCTAATAAGCAGCTGAGTCATGACTTGAACTTTACCAATTCTAGGCTAAGTCACTCAGTCATTTCCTACTCTTTTGTGAACCCATGGACTGCAGCCTGCCAGACTCCTATGTCCATGGGATTTCCCAGGCACAAATACTGGAGTGGGTTGCCATTTCCTTCTCTGGAGGATCTTCCTGACTGAGGGATTGAACCCACATTTCCTGCTTTGACAGGCATATTCTTTATTAGTTTAGCCACCACAGTTGTTACCTTATAAATTTCTATCCTGCCAAGCTAGGAATGAAGGGAGAAGTCTTACAAATTGGAGACTCTCTGATGGCATGTCAAGGATTCTAATGTACCAGACACACTAGATTTTACCTAAAGGTGTGTTTATTCTCCATATCTGATGGAATTCCTGGGGTGATTGCTGGCTGAATGTGACCACTAACCTTCAAGACCCATAAGCCAGTTACACGCCTTTCTGTGCTCGGCACTCATAAGAATCACATTTAGATTCTAGCTGCAGTCAGAGAAAACTAAGTTAATAAGACAGTACTAAGCTCAAAATGTATCTAAGAAATTGAGTTAAACTTTGATGTGGAGGTTAAATTGACCTTCAGCAGAACTGTTCTCTAATTTTTCTTCTTGCCCTTTTGTGTGTGTGTGTTGTTTCAATCTGCCTTTCTCTTTCTCATTGTCTGAGAGCATTATCTTCATCTTTTTTCTAAGCCTTTCTGTCTTTCACCATCTTTCAACCTAAGCTTCACATATTTTACTTTTCTTTTGAACCTTTATTCTGTGAACTATCCTTCCAGATTATATTGCACTTTGAGTCTTATATTCCTGTTATATTTCACAGCCCTGGGAACTTAGTTAGTTTTAAGGAACACTGGTTTTAAGATTTCATCATTTTAAATCTTGAGAGGTATTTTGGGATTATTTAGTTCATCTTTCTATTTTACCTATTAGGCTGCAAAAGTTGAATAATATTTTTAAGGATAAATACTTGGCAGGAGATTAATTACCTAATTTACTTATATTTCTATATTCCTATTGATGTATTGAACTGGATGAAGTTCTTCATCATATTTACATTCACTTAAATTTGATTTTGGTTGTCTGCCTTAGTATCTATTATTGTCTACCTTTATTTTTTGTAGTTACATATTTTGCAAATTAGAAATAATCTTCGTGACGTACTCCCATGCTGCTCTTTACAAATGAAGTCCTTTTTTTTTTGTTATCCTTCTCAGAGAGACATGGTCAATGTTTTTAAATTAAAAAACTTTACTTTTTAGAGTAGTTTTAGATTCTCCACAAAATTGAGCAGAAAGTACAAAGAGTTCTTATATAACCCTACGTCCACATATTCATATCCTCCCCTACTATTGACAGTGCACACAGAGTGTATATGTGTTACAATTGATGAGTCTACATTGACACATCATTTATCATCTAAAGTTCATAGTTTACATTAGAGATCATTCTTGGTATTGTGCAGTCTGTGGATTTGGACAGATGTGAAATGATACGTATCCATTATTAGAGTATCACACTAAGTATTTTAACAGCCCTGAAAAATCCTCTGATATTGTTCCTGTCCATCTCTTCCTTTCCCTTTACCCCTGTTACCACTTGATTTTTTGTCGTCTCAGTAATTTTGCCATTTTCAAAATGTCATATGGTGGGGCTTGTGTAGTATGCAGACTTTTCAGATGGATTTATTTCACTTAGTAACATACGTTTAAGCTTCTTCCATATTTTTCATGGCTTAATAGCTCATTTCTTTTTAGTCTTTAATAATACTATACTGTATGGATGTATTGTATCTTTCTACTCACCTACTAAAGGACATCTCAGATGCTTCCAAGTTTTGGCAATTATGAATAAAGCTTAGTAAGAGCGTTTCAAGTTTTCCACCATTAACGATGATGTTAGCTGTTAAGTTTCTTACAGATATTCTTTATCAAGTTGAAAAGTTGTCTTCTTTTCCTACGTTCTTGAAATTTTTTAAAAATGGGTGTTGGATTTTGCCAAATGATTTTCCTACATATGTTGTATCATCATGTGATTTAATTGCTGTAGTCTGTTTCTGTGATGGATTGCATTAATGGTATTCAAAAGTTGAACCAGCCTTGTATCACTGGAATAAATCCCCCTTGGTCTTGATATATAATTTTTAAATGTATTGTTGGACATGGTTTGCCAATATTTTGTAGAGGAATTTTTCACATATGTTTATGAGACATATAGGTCTGTCGTTTTTTCTAATGACTTTGGTTTTTCCTAATGTCTTTGGCCAGAGTAACGCTGACCTCATGAATTAGGAAATACAGTGTCAGTTTCTATCTTCTGAAAGAGGCAATGTAAGTAATTGGTTTAAATTTTTCCTTAAATGTTTGGTAAAGTTCACCATCCATTTGTGACTGGAGCTTTATATTTTGGAAAATGGCTAATAATTTATTCAATCTTGTAAATGGGGCAGGAGGGCCATTCAGATTGTCTATTTCTTCCTGCCTGAGCAGTCATCAAGTTTTTACACATGCTTTTTTTCTTTCATATATGTAAATACATATATATATATTCTCTATTCTCATTATATTCATTTGTTGATAAATCTATAGAAAACATGGTATAAAAAGTAAAGACCTAAATATATGTACATGTTTCACATACTTCTATGTTTGATGAAGGAAAAAATATATCATGCAGTTTCCTGTCTTAACATAGAAAAATAGTTTTGTGGGAGAATATAACAGGATTTTAGTAATAATAGTGATGGTTGTGGTTATATGTGTTGGAATATCAGAAAATAAAAGGAGACCTGTGAGTAAATGTTAATTATATAGGTTAAGAGTGAAGTGAAATTTAAAGAAAATTCAACAATTCAAGTGTAAGAGACAAATAGTATATATAAGGTCTTGAATTTTGCAAACATTAAAGACTGTTGTAGGTTTTATTCATTAGTTAGAGGAAATAATGCTAAAAGTAAAAATCTAAAATATTTAAGTATGGGAAGATTATTCTAGCCCATCATCTATTTAAGGATTTTGCAGTACATTACAAACTGAATTAGAGGTAATTTTAAAGAATTTTGATTGGGGGAGTGAATGGATTTGATTTAGTCATTAAAAAAAAAAAAAAGATTATTCTAGGTGCTATTTGAAAATGGACAGAGAGGAAGGGAGCAGGAAAGGCACAAGAGAGTTTGAATTTCTTTTCATGGCTAAAAGCTAAATAATTTGCCAGAAGAAGGGTGTTTCCTGCAGAGACTTTTTTCATTGTTCTTTAGAAAATAGCATTTTGTTATTAGCAGACTTTTATTACTGCAAACAGTAAATAATAGTGCAAATAAAATTTATAAAAGTAAAATATTTACAAATATAATGCATTAGGAATTGAAAATTAGAATTCAGTGAAGTCTAGTATCACTAAAATATGAAATTTTTATCTGATAATCTGAGTAAGTAAATACCGCAATTGTCAAAATTTAAAACCTATTTTAATTTCAAGAATGATATTTAGTAAATTAATCTTCTGTGCCACTAGATATACATTAGCTCAATGAATATGTTATGATCTCACTGGAAGGACTGTTCTCCGTGAATGCAAAAAATAACAATAAAAAATGATTTTAAATAGTGGAAGGGGTTCAAATTACAGTTTTAGAGATGGAAAGCAGATTTGACAGTGTTATAAACCATTCGAGGCAGCCATATTTGATTTAATGTAAGGCATGGATAAAATTAACATTTTATATCTGCAAGTATCATTAATATGATGGTTTATTTATCTGTTTACTCTGTTAGCAAGATGAAGACATCTCAAGTATATATTATTTATATTTATTTATTTCCAACCATAAAGTCTCTGTCTTGGACTAGGGAAGTGATGAAGCAAGTACTTAAATTATTGCAGGGTATGTTTCAGTAAGGAATCTGGTTCCAGTGACTAGTAATTCTGGCAGGTATTCTCTAAGGTAATTAATCATCATCCCTTATTTTTAGTAGTAACTAATTTACATTGTCAGAGATGGACTGTGGTTTGGCATGTGATAAAGTGATTTTAAACTATTCTTCCTGATACTGCAGACAAGTTCAAGTAATTATGACATGTTTTGTGAGTCTAATTTTTAGAGAATATGAAAGGCATGGCCTGTACAAGCATGAGGGACTGCCTTATTTTCTCGTCATTCAAGAAAATAATATTATATTATATTGTTTTTATTAATGCTACTTCTGAAATTGCTAAATTAAATCATATTCTAAAAACTATAGCAGTGACTGTTTTCGTGCATGTTATATTTAAAATTTTTAATGTAGTGTGGCTAAGTTTATTATAAAATGAAAAAAGCCAACAAGTTAAAAAATAACAAAGTAACTCACCAATAAAATAATAAGTCAGAGCTCATGTTTATAAATTAAATTTTCTGTTGAATTTTTCTTTTAACTCAAGTGTCTTCAATTCCATTTTCATTATATAATCTCTAGTTTAGTAACAGGCACCTCAAAAATGACTGGTTATGTTTTTTTGTTTTTTTTTTAAAGAAGAAGGAAGAAAATGGCATTGTTTTACAGTTGAATGCAAATTCATTTCCACGTACATTAATCTTTTGCTTTTAATTTAGTGGAATTTTTCCTCTGAGACATTTTCAGTTTGTCAGTTCTTCACTAAAGCAGATATATGTTGTGCAATGTAATATGGTTTCCTGACTGGATTTCAAATTAACCTTTCTTAAAATGCAATGCTTGACCACTAAAGGTATTGTTAACACTTCACAAGTTCAAGGTGATATTAAACTTAAATAAATCGATGAAATTCATATTAAGATCAGATTAAAGATTTACACTTGGTAAAAGGTTAAGCAAATCTCCATTCATTTTGATATTTTTAATTTGCATCTTTAATAAGCTGTAGCACAACAGAGTTGCTGGTCTCATTTGTACATATTTCATAAGAGGAAAAACTGTTCTTTTCCCACAATGTCAAATTATTCTAAGTTGGACATTAAAAATCTTCAGAATACCAACATGTTTAAGCCATCAAAGCTTAATACATTAAAGTGCTTCAGCCTTGAACATGGTGCTGAGAGATTTCATCATCGTGATCATCAACTCTCCTTATCTAATGCCTCTTCACTCACTGTTACTGGTGGCCTTTGTGCCTTCTGACGTGGAAGCAGAAGCCCATACTGAACTCCTTACTCTAAAGAAAGTAACTCGCCTTTAGCAGAAACTTGAACATTAATTCCATCAGGCCTCTAGAGAATCTCTCCATACATTTTCCTACTTAGTTAACACACCTTTCAAAATTGTCATTTTCCCTTTGAGGATGATTTAGACAACAGAGTAGTCTGTGATTTAAAATTTCTTCAGTAGCTAAATTACCCCTTCCAATCCTAGGTGTTCAAAAATGCACTTTAACATGGACTGTTTGGGATCACTAGGGCATCCTAGAGCCAATTTACAGTGGGAAAGTGTTAGAGTATATTAACTCTTCAGTCTATTAGGGTGCCTTTCATATGTACACCCAATATGCTCTCCAAAATACCTAATTTTCCACCAGAGAATTTTGCAGTCTAGCTGGGATGAAGATTTAATTGAGTGTTTCACTTTTTAAAGACTGTTTTAAGTGACAAAGATGTGATTTCAAAGAAGTATTTATGAGTGTGTGTGTGGTGGGCTGAAGGGTAAACTGAAGGGTTTTATGCATATTCATGATTTTTGTGTCTGTGGAAATTGTCTGTTCTTCAAATTCATTATTAGAGTTCTAGTTTATAAGGCTGTTGTAATATGCATTTGGAGCAAAACATTTAGATGGAATCTGTAACTGTAATTTAAAGACAAAGGAATAAATTATGATCAAATGGTTTCTTGGAGACACTATTCTGTTCAGTTCAGGCACTCAGTCATGTCCAACTCTTTGCGACCTCATGAAAACCCAGGGTTGATCTCCTTCAGAATGGACTGGTTGGATCTCCTTGCAGTCCAAGGGACTCTCAAGGGTCTTCTCCAACACCACAGTACAAAAGCATCAATTCTTCGGCACTCAGCCTTCTTCGCAGTCCAACTATCACATCCATACATGACCACAGGAAAAACCATAGCCTTGAGTAGACTTAGTCGGCAAAGTAATGTCTCTGCTTTTGAATATGCTATCTAGGTTGCTCATAACTTTTCTTCCAAGGAGTAAGTATCTTAATTTCATGGCTGCAGTCACCATCTGCAGCAATTTTGGAGCCCTCAAAAAATAAAGTCTGACACTGTTTCCACATCTATTTCCCATGAAGTGATGGGACTGGAAGCCATGATCTTCATTTTCTGAATATTGAGCTTTAAGCCAACTTTTTCACTCTCCTCTTTCAGTTTCATCAAGAGGCTTTTTAGCTCCTCTTCACTTTCTGCCATAAGGGTGGTGTCATCTGCATATCTGAGGTTATTGATAGTTCTCCCAGCAATCTTGATTCCACCTTGTGTTTCTTCCAGTCCAGCGTTTCTCATGATGGACTCTGCATAAAAGTTAAAGAAGCAGGGTGACAATATACAGCCTTGACACACTCCTTTTCCTATTTGGAACCAGTCAGTTGTTCCATGTCCAGTTCTAACTGTTGCTTCCTGACCTGCATACAGATTTCTCAAGAGGCAGGTCAGGTGGTCTGGTATTCCCATCTCTTTCAGAATTTTCCACAGTTTATCATGATCCACATAGTCAAAGGCTTTGGCATAGTCAATAAAGCAGAAATAGATGTTTTTCTGGAACTCTCTTGCTTTTTTTGATGATCCAGTGGATGTTGGCAATTTGAAATCTGGTTCCTCTGTCTTTTCTAAAACCAGCTTGAACATCAGGAAGTTAACGTTTCACGTATTGTTGAAAACTGGCTTGGAGAATTTTGAGCATTACTTTACTACCATGTGAGATGAGTGCAATTGTCCAGTAGTTTGAGTATTCCTTGGCATTGCCTTTCTTTGGGACTGGAATGAAAACTGACTTTTACCAGTCCTGTGGCCACTGCTGAGTTTTCCAAATTTGTTGGTATATTGAGTGCAGCACTTTCACAGCATCATCTTTCAGGATTTGAAATAGTTCCACTTGAATTCCATCACTTCCACTAGCTTTGTTTGTAGTGAAGCTTTCTAAGGCCCACTTGACTTCACATTCCAGGATGTCTGACTCTAGATGAGTGTTCACACCATTGTGATTATCCGTATAGTGACTGCCATAATAATATTGTATATACATGGGAGTAAAAAAAACGTGGTGCATGGTAAAAGAAATGTTCATGCGACTTTTTCATTTCTCTTCATAATCTCACTGTTTTATCTGTAAGAATCTGAAGATCTTTCAAAAAGGAATCCCTAAAAAATTCCCTCTATATACCTTTCTGTGTACCATGCTCCTTTGAAGACAAACCTAAGCATCTATTGGAAGACAAACCTAAGCAAGCAATGACAAACCTAAATAGTGTATTAAAAAAAGCAGAGTTATCACTTTGCCAATGAAAGTTCTTATAGACAAAGCTCCAGTTTTTCCAGTAGTCATGTAAGGATGTGAGAGTTGGACTGTACAGAACACTGAGCACTGAAGAACTGATGCTTTCAAACTGTTTTGCTGGAGAAAATGCTTGAGAATACCTTAGATAGCAAGGAGACCAATCTGGTCAAACCTAAAGAAAATCAGCCTTGTATATTCATTGGTAGGACTGATGCTGAAGCTGAAGCTGAAACTCCAATACTTTGGCCACCTGATGCAAAGAACTGACTCACTGGAAAAGACCTTGATGATGGGAAGACTAAGGCAGGAGAAAACAGGTGACAGAGGATGATATGGTTGAATGGCATCATCAACTCAATGGACATGAGTCTGAGCGAACTCCAGTGAAATTGTGAAGAATAAGAAAGCCTGGTGTGCTACAGTCCACGGGGTAGCAGTGTTGGACACGACTGAGTGACTGAACGATATGCATCTTTCAGTATTCAAAGTCATCATATTTACTGGATGACAAAGGCATTCTCAAATTAGAAACTATTATGAAGGTAATACTAAATTTGGATATTGGCATGTCTAATGTGAGGGCTTCCCTGGTGGTTCAGTGGTAAAGAATCTGCTTGCCAATATAGGAGGTGTGGGTTTGATCACTGGGTCAGGAATATCCCCTGGAGAAGAAAATGGCAACCTACTCCAGTTTTCTTGCCTGGAAAATCCCATAGACAGAGGAACCTGGCAGGCTACAGTCTATGAGGTCACAAAAAGTTGGACACGACTTAGTGACTAAGCAACAATGACAATGTCTAATGTAGGATATGGGTATGAGTGCTGTTGGTTAAAGCTTTAACCTCTTAAACTAAACAACAGGATTCAAAACCACTTCAGTGACTTGGTAGCCAAATGACTTAGTCATAAACTATTAATATCTCTTTTATGCTTGTTTTCTCATTTGCCAAATGATGTTCAATCCCTGAGTCAGGAAAATTCCATGGAGGAAGAAATGGCAACCCACTCCAGTATACTTGCCTGGAGAATCCCATGGACAGAGAAGCCTAGCAGACTACAGTCCACAGGGTTACAAAACAGTCAGATGTGACTGAACAGGCACACATAAGGATAATACCCTAGGAGCTGAATAGCCTTGCAGTGTTGCTGTGAGAATTAAATGAGTTAATGTTTGTAAAACATTTAGAACAATGCCTGACACATAAAAATCAGAGTTATTAAGATATGGTGTCCAACTCTTTGCAACCCCATGGATTGTAGCCCATCAAGCTCCTCTGTCAATTTGATTTCCCGGGCAAGAATACTGGAATGCATTGCCATTTCTTTCTCCAGGGGAGCTTCCCGAACCAATGACTGAACTTGGGACTCCTACATTGCAGGCTGTTTCCTGCATTGCAGGCAGATTCTTTACTGATTGAGCTACCAGGAAAGCTCCTTATTAAGATATGAAAAATGATAGATAAATGTTAGTACAAATTCTAAATACTTCTCTATATTTTGTTTATTCCCTGATTCTTTTCATTTCAGTGACATTCTCAGATTTTAATTAAAAAAAAGAAACATAATCTGTTGCCTCTATTTGATATTGCATCATAGACAAATGGGCTTCCCAGGTGGCTCAGACGGTAAAGAGTCTGCCTGCAATGGGGAAGACCTGGGTTCGATCCCTGGGTTGGGAAAATCCCCTGGAAGAAAACATGGCAACTCACTCCAGTATTCCTACTTGGAGAATCCCCATAGACAGAAGAGCCTGACAAGCTACAGTCCATAGGGTCTCAAAGAGTAGGACACAACAGAGCAACTAAGCAGAACAGAGAAGAGCTCGGATTTTATTGTACAGTTCAGGTATCATATTGTGGCCCATAAAAAGCCTTCCTTATTTTTTCCAACCAAGTTAAATTTTCTTTCACTAAACTTCTGGTTGCAGGTCGTCTACACCATACTTAGTTACACAATATCCCCTGCAACATATATCAAGTTGTAATTCATGTTATCAGTTCATTTTGTCTTAAATGAAAACTTAGTCCCTCTGGGCACCAGTGGAAGTCTTTTTCTTCTTACCTTGAACTTTGTGAAAGTGATGAGCAGGACACAATCATCCATATAATTATATACTTAAAACTTGAAGTCAAACCCCTTGCAGTTTCATTTTTGGTACCTTAACTACAACACCATAAAACATGTACTGGCAAGGTTATTTCTCCAGAATTTTTACCGTTTTCTTCAAACACTATACACCCCATTTCACTCTTGACATGCCCTCATCCTATTCTCTGGTTTTCTCAAAACACAGCTTACTTTCCTCCTCTCCCAGTATTGGCATAAACCATCAAGGATCGATATGTTCCACACAGAGCGGCACCTGCATTACTTTCCTGTCCAGAAATAGTAGCTTACCTGAATTGTCTGTGTCTATATATGGAAATGGCAGTATCACTTCTTTCATTCATTACTAGCTCTCAGAGTAACTTAGTACTTTTTTTTTTTTTCAAGAAAGTTCCATTTAAAATTTGCATCCTGATAGGTAGGACCACCTGCTCTTTTAGCTAATCAATATTCAGAAACAATATTCTGAAATACATCTAAACTTTCTTCCTTAGGAATATTCTGTGGCCATTACCAAAGGCAATTGAGCATTATAGCAAATGATGACCCCAATTGATAGTACTTTTCATCATTTATACAATATGTCTAGCATCCATAGTCCAACCTGCTCCTCTAAAACCAGTCACAATATAATGTGTACTTAAGATTTTGTTTACTTAAGTGAACACATTGACTACTGTAGTGGGAGGAAAGAAACCTTTTCCTCTACCTCCTAAATTCTATAACTGTGGTCCTTTTAATTAAACTGACAAAAGACAAGTGAGCAAGACAGAAAAACCCAGAGTTTATTAACATGTGCAGCATGAATACCCATGAGAGAAACTCTGCTAGTATCCCAAAGGAATGATTAGAACTTGGGTTTAGAGGTTTATGAAGGTGAAAGTGAATGTCATTCAGTCGTGTCCAACTCTTTGTGACCCCATGGACTGTACAGTCCATGGAATTCTCCAGGCCAGAATACTGAAGTGGATATCCATTCCCTTCTCCAGGGGATCTTCCCAACCCAGAGATCGAACCCAGGTCTCTTTCATTGCAGGCACATTCCCCTGGGTCACCAGGGAAGTCCAAGAATACTGGAGTGGGTAGCCTATCCCTTCTCCAGTAGATCCTGACCCAGGAATCAAACAGGGTCTCCTTCATTGCATTCAGATTCTTTACCAGCTGAGCTTTATAGGTTTATATAGCATCTTAATAATGAACAATGAATTTGTAGAAAAATGCTAAGACTGAGGGAAAGGGGTATAGGTTTTTAAGGCTAGCTAACAATGGGACAGTAAATATATGACAGAAATTAATGCAAGGAAAGCATTATTTTAGTAAGATTTGCTATTTAGATTCCTTTCTGTTCTGCATCTGGGCTGATAAGAGTTGCTCCAGGTAATTAAGCCTCTTTTTAGGGAAATAGAATATGAGGGCAGGGGCTTCTTTTTCCATATCTCCTGTTTCTCAGTTGTCTTCAGCTCAAAATAATCCTGTGTCAAAGCATCATATTTTGGGATGTCATATTCTGTTCTCCTATAATGCATTCTATCTATAGATATTTCATTGATGTTAATAAATATAATCTTTTAATTGATACATTGGCAAATCTACATTAAGCAAAATTATAAAACCAAGTTTTGGCACCCTCTGATGTACTGATTTTTATACAATGTGTCATCTAAAGAGTTATACAAGCACCAGGCCTCACATTCCTCACGTAAGTGCAGGATAGTAATAAGACTTAGTTTGTAAGTTATGGCCGACTAAGGCCCTTGGGCCCAAAATATGAATGAATGACCCCAGTTCAGTTCTTTGGTTAGATCACAATAGCTACTCTTGATAGCTGTTAACTTCTCTGAATGTAAGGACATAATTAAAAGTAGGATTTCTTAGAATAGTTGCATAAAATCAGCTTCAGAAAATGAGAAGGAGGCTTTGAGTTCAGACAAAAGAAAACAATTGAAAAGGTCTCAATTAAGATAAACAGGAAAGTAAATGCTTAATAAATGGTAGGTAGTAATATTTTTGTAATTATTGCTGAAACTACTAGGTTCCTGCTTGTATTAAAGGTCAAGCAAATATTTTAATCTATAGACTCCTGAGGTTGGAAGAAACTCATATTTTAAAATAATCTTATCTGTAACCTGTGGGTAATCTTTTTCTTCCCTAAGTATGACTAAAGGAAACACCTAGAATAAAGAACAGCTAGTTATATTTTAATTCTTGTCCTTATACTTACCTTGAGTTTGTACTCCCTCAACATTCACAATGTAGTTGTATTTATAATGAAGTTCTAGAAAAGGGGGCAAATGTATCTCTTAAGATTGGGGTCTTAATCTTAAAATTAAGATTTAGAAATGTACTGACTAGTAAGTGCTTCTTGCTTCAGCACCTTCCAATAAGGTCAGGAGACAGAATCCACTCTAGTTAAACTAACAGAAAATGTAATTTAAAGAATTTGTAACTAAGTGTTAGAGAGCTGAAAAGTCAGAAAGGACACACTATGCTGTTACAGAGATAGTAATTGCAGGAAATAGGACTGAAGAAAATAAGGGAAGAGGTTTGGACTATTAAAGTTTGCATGAAGAATCCTGCAAAATCAGGATTCAGTCCTCTCTGAGGAGGAGTGTTAGGTAACTGAGGCTCCAAACTCAGATGCTTGAACTTCAGGGGCTCAGATCAGAGGTCTGTGGACCTCAGGATTCAATCAGACATCTGAGAAGGGGGAGATAGCCAGCTGGTAGCTGTCAGAAAGAGGTGAGTATAATTATATATTTATCTTTGCATAATGAAAAGTTCTTGGAATATAGAAATTCATATATGTAGTTCATAACTGACAATAAGTGAAAATGAATTGAAAATTTGAGACTATCTTTGTGATTGCACCAGAATCTAAATCAGTTTGATTCTAGCATATTTATAAAGAAACATTATTAAATTTTAATCTTACTGGAAAACTATGAGTAAGTTATGTTTCAAGCATTGCACCTAAAATGATTTAGAATTTATATCTTCCCATCTGCTGTATATTAAAATTGACTTAATGTGTACTGTCGCATTTTGTTACATTTGGTACCAATCTTTTTCCCCATCTCAGACGAANTTATTAAATTTTAATCTTACTGGAAAACTATGAGTAAGTTATGTTTCAAGCATTGCACCTAAAATGATTTAGAATTTATATCTTCCCATCTGCTGTATATTAAAATTGACTTAATGTGTACTGTCGCATTTTGTTACATTTGGTACCAATCTTTTTCCCCATCTCAGACGAATACCAGTTTCTAAACATTTTAAATAGAAAAAAATTTTTTTCCCCAAGAGTGAACATTCCTCATTACCCATTGCAATCTTTCAGATCACTGAGAAAAGGAATGGGTTTATTAATATTCTGGAGTAGGTACCCAAATAAACCTGAAAGTTTATTTTTAGGGGAAAAAAAATAGTTGCAAGAAAAGATTTTATTAGAATCTGTACAGAATGAATATGCTATCATCTAAATTCAGCTAGACCCCACACAAGTGCAAGAATAGCACAAGAGATTAATAACATGTACACCAGCATATTTTATTCATGGTTATAGCCACTACACTTCCAAAATCTGAAATTCAGAGGCTATAAATCTCTAAAGAAATGATAAATGCAAAAGGTTGAGAAATGGACCAGAGTCTAGAATGGTGTCTTGACATTCATACATGCTACATTGGCACCCATTAGCCATATGTCATCTTCCCTTTTGAGACTGAAGACTTCTTTCACCTTATAATTATTTACATATGTTAAATAAATAATGTCCTCTTCTACTTTCAGACTGATGTTCCTCTTCTTTGAAATGGGGAGTTTCAGAATGGCACACCAAGATCCACACATAGCTTATTATGGGCAAGGGAAAAATATTATTTCCTCCTCCACAAAAGGCTCATGGCCAAGTTTTAACCCCATAAGTTTCCATGCAGATTTTGTTCACAAGCAAGCAGGACTAAGCCTAAGGGAGATGATGCCTCACCCCAGTAAGAATAGAGATGCACTGTTCTCTTGTCCACAGGGCTTGCTTCTCTGTGCTTCCCTCCTAGGAATGCTCTACCCATCTAATCCTGCTCATTTATTAGGGTTTTAAAGTAAACTTTTTATTTGAGTTTTGCCTTTTAGAGTATAAAGCAGATTCTAACAGATAGAAAGATTGATCAGGAAAAGAAATTATCCTTCATTATAACTAAGGTGGATATTCCATTTAAAAGTCAGAGACTATATTTAACCCCAATCAGTCTCCAAAGAGGAACATATTTCATTATGCATACTTATCTGCCATGTAGGATACTCACTGAGCCCACTTTAAGGCATGAGTGTGAGAGTTGGGAATACCAATTCAAGTTACAGGAAATCTACTGTTCACTGTTCTTTCGTTTTATTTCAGTGTGCTTTTCTGTGTTTGGCAGTAAACTGACTGTCAGGTTATCCTGGACGACCTTTGCTGGGAAAACTGGGGAAAGTCAATTTGCTTGTATCTCAGCCTGAAACATGTTAAGTAGTTAGCCCTGTATGGTGAGGAACAGGAGTGAGCAGAGCAAATTCTGCAACAGGGAAAGCACAAACACAAGTACAGTTAAGCAGAAATACATGTCATGTATTCTAACACTCCTTTGAGCAAAATAAATCACATGGCTAGGCCCATGGTCAGATTGTGATGTGAAGTGAAAGACTCTCAGTCATGTCCGACTCTTTACGACCCCATGGACTCTACAGTCCATGGAATTCTCCAGCAGGCCGGAATACTGGAGTGGGTAGCCTTTCCCTTCTCCAGGAGATCTTCCCAACCTAAGGATCAAACCCAGGTCTCCTGCATTGCAGGCAGATTCTTTACCTGGTGAGCCAGAAGGGAAGCCCAAGAACACTGAAGTGGGTAGCTTATCCTTTCTCCAGGGGGATCTTTCTGAACCAGGAATCGAACAGGGATCTCCTGCATTGCAGGCAGATTCTTTACCAACTGAGCTATCGGGGATGCCCTAGTGTCAGATTGAGAGGGGTTAAAGTATTTTTAGGGCAAAGGGAGCAGATACAGGGAAGTAATTAATTAGGGTCATTCATTCAATTATTATACCACTATCAATAATTCTGATTTTTATACACATATAAAATACTTATCAATTGAGACTCTCATAGAATAGGGACTTTCCTGGTGGTTCAGTGGTAAACAATCCTTCTGCCAATGCCAGAGATGCAGCTGACACACATTCCACCCTTGGATCAGGAAGATCCCCTGGAGGAGGAAAAGGCAGCTCACTCCAGTATTCTTGCCTGGGAAATCCCATGGATAGAGGAACTTGGTGGGCTACAGTCCATGGGATTTGCAAAGAATCAGACATTACTGGTCATGTACACACACTCATAGAATAGGCCTTCCCTCTCTACTATTTCTGTCTTTTCCATATGAAAATCGTACCTAGAGATAACACAGTAAAAGTATTCTCGTTGTCATACTAAGACTATGAAAACATTAATTTGCTTTCCTACAGATTGAAATTAGCTTCTCAGATTCCTATACATGAAGAGGACATGCACCCCTTGCAGCAAAAGTTAACTTTTATTCATGCCAAATGTGGTCCCTTTACTGGAAGACCTGCAGCTACTTTGTGTAACGAAGGAGATGCTTTGGTTAAACATTTATAATAAGAACTGAATTTATTAGGACTTCCCTGGTAGCTTAGACCATAAAGAATCTGCATGTTAAGGCAGGAGACTCTTGTTTGATCTCTGAGTCAAGAAATCCCCTTGAGAATGGAATGGCAACCCATTTCAGAATTTTTGCATGGAGAATTCCATGGACAGAGCAGCCTGGGGAGCTACAGTCTATGGGGTCACAAAGAACTTACTCAGCATCCTATCTCACCACAATCTGGAATATATAATAGATACATAAATTACTTTGAATGAATAAATACAGTTTTTAAGCCTTGAAAGTGAAAGTGAAGTCATTCAGTCATGTCTGACTCTTTGTGACCCAATGGACTGTAGCCTACCAGGCTTCTTAGTCCATGGGATTTTCCATGCAACAGTACTGGAGTGTGTTGTCATTTCCTTCTCCAGGGTATCTTCCCGACCCAGGGATAGAACCTGGGTCTCCCGCATTGTAGGCAGACACTTTACCCTCTAAGCCACCAGGGAAGCCCAGTAGCTTAAAGATGTATAATTATTAATAAACATATTTACTATATTTGGAATAATTGAGGGTTTCTAAAACCAGTATAAATTGAGAAGAATAGAATGCTGTAAACATGTTACTGGTTCTGTGATTAAAGTAGGAAATACAGAGGTGATATATGTGTTGGAAAAGAGGTTGCTTGAACAAAAGAGCTTCTTGTTGAATGTTCTTGAGTTTAAAAACAATAGAAAGTGGGTTGGTTCCTCAGTTGGTAAAGAATTTGACTGCACTGGAGGAGATGCAGTTTCAGTCCCTGGGTGGGAAAGATCCCTTGGAGAAGAAAATGGCAAACCGCTTCAATATTCTTTCCTGGGAAATCCCATTGACAGAGGAGTCTGCTGGGCTATAGTCCATGGAGTTGCAAAGAGTCAGACATGATTAAGTGACTAAACCACTAGGGAAAAGAAGTAAAAGATGTTTGTTTCATGTAAGTAAGTAGATGACTTTCTTGTTGGCTCCCTGAGCCTCTGCTCTAGATGGAAGATTTGTTTTATCCAAAATTCATGTCTTGAAACCTAATACCGAGGAAAATGGTATTTGGAGAATGGGCCTCTGAGCAAGCTCTCATGAAGGGGAATGCTAAATCACTTCAGTCGTGTCCAACTCTGTGAGACCCCTTGGATGGCAGCCCACCTGGCTGCTCCATCCCTGGGATTCTCCAGGCAAGAACACTGGAGTGGGTTGCCATTTCCTTCTCCAATGCATGAAAGTGAAACGTGAAAGTCAAGTCGCTCAGTTGTGTCTGACTCTTAGCAACCCCATGGACTGCAGCCTACCAGGCTCCTCCATCCATGGGATATTCCAGGCAAGAGTAATGGAGTGAGGTGCCATTGCCTTCTAGTGCCCTTGAAAAAGATACCCTAGAGAACTCCCTCAACCCTTCTGCCTTGTGGGGACACAGTGAGAAGTTAGCTGTCTTTAGGCCAGAAATCAGGCCCTCACCAAAGACCAAATCTGCTGATGCCTTGATCTTGGATTTTGAACTGTAAGAAACAGATTTCTGTTGTTTATAAGTCATCCAGTCCAAAGTTTTCTGTTATAGGAGCCTGAACAGACTAAGACAACCTCCTAAACTTTGTTCATCAGCATTTCTCAAGCCATCCTAAAATTTCCTTTTCAGTCCTCTATAGGGTAAACAAGGCCTTAATGTTTGCATACTAAACGTGTATTTTCTGTTCAGGCCATATCCCTTGTATTTGGTATATAGTATAGACGATATGAAATTAATGATTTTTTCAGACTGTTGGAAAGAATACAATTAGGACTGATCAGGTTATAAATAATATATTTGAAAGAGAAAANTGAGCTCTGGTCATACTAGTCAGTATGTACTTGGGATTTTTACAGGACAATTACAACTGCAGTTTATTAAAAATCCAGTATTCTTCTAATAGAAGAGATTCAAAAGAAACTCAAAGCCAGTGATAATTCTGACTCCCAGCTCTAAACCTGATGCCTGGAAGAGTGAAGCCATATGTTGCTGAGACCACTCCTGTGATTAGAACCTGACAAGACTAAACGGAAGCCTGTCAACCTGAATGCCTCACCCTGGGGGACATTTTCAAATGTTATGATAATAAGCTGAGTAATTATTAATGACCAAGTGGAATTCTAACAGTGTGCCAGTATCTTCATTCTTTATGGTCATTTGCTATGAGTGGCTTATAGCCACATACCAGGTTGTTGAGTGTGACATAATAGAAATAAATCTTTTGTCTCTACCCCCAGTTCCTAATATAGAGCTCTAACACTTGCAGTTTCTTGAATGACAAGGTGCCAGAAGCACCTTTTGTTCAAATATTTGTTCTTTAAACCTGGTTCCTGACACAGGGCTCCTGAATCACTTGGAAACTCCTAGATGATAGGAGTGTTTTTATTGGACTGAGAAGATTCTCAGTGGGATTTTGTATAGCTTCTGGATGAGGGGGTTCAGGATGGGGAACACATGTACACCCATGGCTGATTCATGACAATGTATGGCAAAAACCACTACAATATTGTAAAGTAATTAGCCTCCAATTTAAAGAAATTTTTTTTAAAAAAAGGACTGGTTACCAAAAAGATCAAACCATGATTACAAACTTGGAACTTTACATTCACACATGTTTCTGCAGTGAGGTTGGAGAGGCTGGAGACTTTTTACGTAGCCTCCATAAAACTCCTAAACTATGGGGTGGAAAGCTTCCAAACTGACCAACAGATTCATGTGCTAAAATGGTTATACACTCCAGATTATACACTTCAGCTTTCTGGAGATAGAAGCTCCTGCCCTGGAGACCCTTCCAGACCTGGTGCAGTGTGTCTCTCCATCTGGCTGTTAATTTGTCCTTTATAATATCTTTTATGTTAAACTGGTAAATGTAACAAATGCTTCAGAGAATTTTGTTGAGTCATTCTAGCAAACTCTCAAACCTGGAACAGGCCTGTGGGAATCCTTGACTTGTAGCCAAGTTGGACAGAAATGTGGATACCCTGGGGACCCATTACTTGCAACTGGTGTCAGAAGGGAGGGCAGAGTTGTGGAACTGAGTCTTAAACCTGTGAAATCTGACTGTACCTCCAGGGAGTTAGTGTCAGAATTGAATGAAAGAATAGAATATCAATTTGATGTTTGGATATTTAGAACATACCAGTATTCCAGTTGGTTGATATGGGGAAAAAAATACCACAAAGTTGATGTCAAGAGTGTTGTGGTTAGAGAATGTTTTTCTTTATCCATTATTTGATCATTTCACATGTTTTAATTTATCCTTGTTTCATTTAATCATTGTGTTTCCACCTAAAATTTGCCAGAATATGACAGATAATCTACATTTTAACTTAGCAATGTATTATAAATAATATCCCATTTTGCTTCTTACTATGTCTCCCAATCCTCACTTTTTTCACCCCATTACACTGAGTCAAGGACTTTTATAATCTAAGTCTTGCTTTCAGATGTTCTAAAAAGTTGTCTCAGTATTTACATTGAGTTGGGAGTTCCTGAATTCCAGAAAAAAATGAGGGCAGATTATTATGTAAGAAATACNTTGGACTGCAAGGAGATCCAACCAGTCCATTCTGAAGGAGATCAGCCCTGGGATTTCTTTGGAAGGAATGATGCTAAAGCTGAAACTCCAGTACTTTGGTCACCTTATGTGGAGAGTTGACTCACTGGAAAAGACTCTGATGCTGGGAGAGATTGGGGGCAGAAGGAGAAGGGGATGACCGAGGATGAGATGGCTGGATGGCATCACCGACTCGATGGACGTGAGTCTGAGTGAACTCCGGGAGTTTGTGATGGACAAGGAGACCTGGCGTGCTGCGATTCATGGGGTCGCAAAGCGTCGGACACAATTGAGTAACTGAATGAAACTGAACTGAATGGCCTCGAAAACTTCATGAACCAATTCTCACTATACAAACCAGTTCATATAATATACATAACAAAAATATATCTTATGAAGAACCCAGACTAATTCAAGGTACTCTTCCACCTTTTGCCAGTTACTAACCTATTGTTTATTCCTTTTTATCAATCCTTCTGTATCCTATTATGTAATGCTGGACCTAGGCAACTGTAAGCTGATTTTTTTTTTTTTTCCAAGTGAGTCCCTATTATTCTTTTGTCAATGGCAAACACTGGATGCTAGAATGCTGGAGAAGATAAACCACTTTTACCATTCCTTACTATTTTTGCTAGTTATTGCCTCAGAATGGCCCTTAAATCTGGTAGGAAAATTGTTTGAAAGCAGTTTCATTTGGTTTTACCCTCCAGTTCTTCATACCTCTAAGTCCAGCCTCTCCCCTCTCTGTAGGAAGCAGAAGTTCTAGGAATGGTCTCTGCTGTATGTTGAGTGATCACCAGAAAGACATGTTGGAGCCCTAACCTCTCGTACCTGTGTGATGCGGACTTATTAATAGGGTCTTTGCAGATTTAATTAATATACAAATTAAGATAAGGCCTCCCTGATAGGTCAGTTGGATAGACACTCATAGAGAGGAGACCGCATTTGAAGACACTGACATTCAGTGGGAAGATGGTCATATGATGAATTGGAGTTATGCACCCATAAACCAATTGACATCAAGGATTCCCAGGAGCACCAAAAAATAACAGAAAGCCATGAACAGACTCTTCCTCTGAGCCTTCCTGAAGGAATCAATCTTGCCAACACCTCCAATTTGGACGTCTAGCCTTGTGAATACTAGAGAATGAATTGCTGTTGTTCTAATTTGCCCAGTTTTGGGTACTTTGTTACACAGTAATTGGGAATTCCCAAGATTTTCCACTCCTACATTCACAAGGGCCTGAAGCTCCTGTGGTTGTGTTATGCTACTTAGCACTGCTGCTGCTAAGTCACTTCAGTCAGGTCCGACTCTGTGAGACCCCATTGATGGCAGTCAACCAGGCTCCCCTGTCCCTGGGATTCTCCAGGCAAGAACACTGGAGTGGGTTGCCATTTCCTTCTCCAAAGCATGAAAGTGAAAAGTGAAAGTGAAGTTGCCCAGTAGTGCCCAACTTCTAGAGACCCCATGGACTGTAGCCTACCAGGCTCCTCCATCCATGGGATTTTCCAGGCAAAAGCTACTTAGCACAGTTTACTTTAAAATGGTGAGATTATCTGGGTGGGCCTAATCTAATGACAGAATTCCTAAAAAGCAGAGAATTTTGAATATTGAGATGGGCAAGAAATGAGGAATGCAGGAGGCAAAAGGGTAAAAGCAATTGTATGACAACCAGCAAGGAAGTGGGGACCTCAGAACCATAGTCACAGGCACTGGGATCTATCAACAATTTGGATGACCTTGTAAATGATTCTTTTCCAGTATCTCCAGATAAGAGCAAAGCTGGACAGTATTTTGATTTTTTCTTTATGAGAAAGAAGATGCAGCTCAGCCTTCCCAGATTTCTGACTTGGAGGATTGTGATTTAAAAGAGCTGTTTCAAGCCACTTTTTTTGTGGTGGTTTGTTATACAGAANCCAGATAAGAGCAAAGCTGGACAGTATTTTGATTTTTTCTTTATGAGAAAGAAGATGCAGCTCAGCCTTCCCAGATTTCTGACTTGGAGGATTGTGATTTAAAAGAGCTGTTTCAAGCCACTTTGTTTGTGGTGGTTTGTTATACAGAAAGAGAGAACTCTGTCTTTGGGGATATCAGCAGCAACATAACAACACCCACTCCTTAAAGGTCTGAGTCCCAGATCTGAAAGTCCCTTCCTTTAAGTTTCTTTGGTACCAGAAGAAGCTATACAGTATTTTCTTCTCAGTAAACTGTCAACCTCGCCAGTTTCCCTTCTCCAGGTTTCCAGATTCTGAGTGTCCCAATTTTCTCCTTCTTTCCATTAACCTTAAGAATATAAATTGCTTTCTGAAATTATATTCTCTTAGCTCAGTGTTCCCTTTGTGATTTTACCATTCATCAATGCTTGTTAGACAATTTCTTGTATCAAATTCCTTCTGTTAAAGTAACTGCTGTGGTTTCTATGTGCCTTGATGCAGTTTAATTGATACACCCTGATTCTCAGATTATCCCCTAAGAGAAGAGTGACACCTAATATAAACTAACAACTCAGACATTCTGTGCCACAGCACCTATATTAGTTATCTTTATAGCTTACTTTTCAGTAGTTTTTGTTTCTTTGTGCACTTGACTGATTGGTTTTATCAACTTTGTCTACTCAAAAGAATGAGGGCTATGTTCTGAGCCAAAAGGTTGCTTAATGTGGTTGCTTATGTCTGCACACGTTCTAGTCAATGGCTGTAGGAACAAGGGGTTGTCATTTATTTCAAAATTTCAACAATTTAGGGAAAACTGGATTCAGCTTTCCCAACAGTTAGCTGTCTACAGAAAGACGAACTTAAATCCTAGGGCAGACTAATAAATGAGGCCAGATAGAGAATACTGAATTACTCTAGCTAAGCATTTACCAATATATGTTTTATTGAATAATGTTTAAAAAAACTAATGCTTTTCTATGAAAGTGAAAGTCACTCAGTCGTGTCTGACTATTTGTGACCCCATGGACTGTTCAGTCCATGGAATTCTCTAGGCCAGAATATTGGAGTGAGCAGACTTTCCCTTCTCCAGGGGATACTTCCAACCCAGGGATCCAACCCAAGTCTCCCGCATTTCAGGCGGATTCTTTACCAACTGAGCGGTAAGGGAAGCCCAAGAATACTGGAGTGAGCAGCCCATCCCTTCTCCAGCAGATCTTCCCGACCCAGAAATTGAACTGGCATCTCCTGCGTTGCAGGTGGGTTCTTTACCAACTGAGACATCAGGGAAGCCATACTTTTATGTAGTCATTCAGAAACTCAGAATGTATGCTGTTTATCCTATAATAAATGATATAAGACATACTATCAATTTTGTAATTTAAAAGTTTTTGTTCTCTACTTTAGTTTAGTATCTTCAAAAAATGTTCAAAAATCCAACACTTTCTAAAAAGTAAAACCCTGGACATATTTTGGAATACATAGAACATATATTGATTTAGGTGATTGTCCACCACTCTACTCTTTTCATTCCACTCTTCTCACCTCCAACATAGGAACCCCTATGCTTCTCATTGCCTGATCTCATAATTTATCACCTTGGTGAAAACTGATAAATATTCCTAGAATCGGTTGATGTCTGTCTCAAATAGTTAGTAATTTGAATTCAAAATGTGTGACTATATAGACCTAAGTCAGTGTTATTGACCCTCTTGCCCAAGAAAATAAAGGAAAATTTTGATAAATAATATTAAAGAGAGTACTGGTTTATATTATCAATGTGTGTGTATGTGTGTGTGTGTGTAAAAGTTGCTCAGTCATGTCTGACACTTTGTGACCCCAGGGACTTCAGCCTGCCAGGCTCCTCTGTCCATGAAATTCTCCAGGCCAGAATACAAGAATGGGTAGCTGTTCCCTTTTCTCAGGGATCTTCCCAACTGAGATATCTAACCCAGGTCTCCTACATTGCAGGCAGATTCTTTACCATCTGAGCCACCAGGGAAGCCCATTATCAATTAGGTATACCAACAGAGTATGTATTTATCAATATATCAATTTTCATTAATATTTTTTGAACATTAGAAAACATTCCTTTCTAAAGTGCTGTGTTATTGTCCCTTGTTGCAGTGCCTTGACTTTCATTATTATTCAAATTTTTGTTGTTCAGTCACTAAGTCATATCTGACTCTTTACAACCACATGAACTGCAGCATACCAAGCTTCCCTGCCCTTTCACTGTCTCCCCGAATTTGCTCAAACTCATGTCCACTGGGTCAGTGATGCCATCCAACCATCTCATCCTCTGTTGCCCTTTTCTCCTCCTGTCCTCAGTATTTCCCAGCACATTAATCTAAAATAATAATAATAAGCTAACTACATGCAGGGACTTTTTCAGTTTTGTTTATGTCATATTGTGATACTTCAAACAGGGCCAGTATGTATTATCCACACAGTATCTATTTTTTAATGAATTAATGTAATAATGTGTAACTAAATTTCCAGATATTCTTATCTGTCCTGAATCAAAAGCAGTGTTAGTTAAGTCAGTAGCCTCCCCCAATTTTTTATATGTAGATACAAGATTGATTGGCAGAGCACAATGTATAATAGAACACGGATCAGATAAACTAGATAATTTCTAAAAAGAAAATTCTATGCAAAGCAAATTTAATTTGGATTTCCTTTATTCCTCACATCAATCTAATAAGCTTGGTAAGTGTAGAATCTTCATTTGTCTTTGGATTGCATAGACACAGCCTTAACTGACTCTTTATATAATCATCACAAAGTAATTGTATTCCAGCTGGATGCTTTGTGACTCTCCTTTGACCACAAATTAGTTTGCACAAAGTGACACAAGCCATATTGTGTGGCATCTTTTATTACTGCCAGTCACTGATATGTAGCTGAGAACAATGAATATGTTTTGAACAAGAATCGCATTGTTCCCTGGAAGGCCAAATTAGAACCTGCACTACCACAGATGTCTAAATAATTATTTTAAACATTGTTCTCTGCCTTCCCCACCCTGTTCATAATAATGTAATTAATTACTGTTGGTGCTTTTATATGTATTACAAGTTCCTAAGATATTTGTCTTCTCGGTACCTCCCTTCACTGAAGTAGATATAAAGTATTAACAATTAAATGAATAACTTTGGGCTGGAGATAATCATAGTGGGCCTTTTCCCTTCCTTAGATGTAATGAGACTAATTCTAGTACTTTACAAGGCAACAGAGAATAAGGAAAGCAACTAATGCTCCTTGAGATTACCAAAGCCAAAAAGGTACACAAACACCCACTCAGCTTTTCAAAACCCTATTCTTCTTGTATGAAAAAAGAAATTCAGTTATGAATAATTTAATGCAAATTGTCAATTAGATGCGATATATAAACACCTATATATGTATATGGGATTCCCTGGTGGCTCAGATGGAAAAGAATCTGCCTGCAATGCAAGAGACCTGAGTTCAATCCCTGGGTCAGGAATATTTCCTGGAGACGGGAATGTATTCTTCATTTCCTTACAATGTGATTTCCTTAATAATGTATCCAGTATTCTTGCCTGACACAATTGAACAACTAACACTTTCACTTCATTTCGTATATATACATATAGATATAAACACAGAAATATACACACACTATAACATCTTCCAAGTAATTGTGTTAAATATCACCTCATTGAAAGAAGAAAATTAGAGTAAATTTTATTTCTAAATATTTATTAAAATTGAAAAATTAATAAGTACTCAGCTTTTTTTACGGTGCAACTCTCACATCCACACATGACTACTGGAAAAACCATACCTTTGACTAGACAGACATTTTTTTGAGAAAGTGATTTCTCTGGTTTTTAATATGCTGCCTAGGTTGGTCATAGCTTTTCTTCAAAGGATCAAGCATCTTTTAATTTTATGACTGCAGCTATCATCTGCAGTGATTTTGGAGCCCAAGAAAATAGTCTCTCACTCTTTCCATCGTTTCCCCATTTATTTTCCATGAAGCGATGGGAATGGATGCCATGATCTTAGTTTTGTGAATGTTGAATTTTAAGCCAACTTTTTCACTCTCCTCTTTCACTTTCATCAAGAGGCTTTTTAGTTCCTCTTCACTTTCTGCCATAACGGTGCTGTCATCTGCGTATCTGAGGTTATTGATATTTCTCCTGGCAATCTTGATTCCAGCTTGTGCTTCATCCAGCCCAGCATTTCTCATGATGTACTCTGCATATAAGTAATAATCAGGGTGACAATATACATACAGCCTTGATATACTCCTTTCCCAATTTGGAACCAGTCTGTTTTTTCATGTCCAGTTCTAACTGTTGTTTTTTGACCTGCATACAGATTTCTCAGGAAGCAGGTAAGGTGGTCTGGTATTCCCATCTTGAATTTTCTACAGTTTGTTGTGATCTACACAGTCAAAGGCTTTGGTGTAGTCAATAAAGCAGAAGTAGATCCTTTTCTGGAATTTTCTTCCTTTTTCCATGATGCAGCAGATGTTGGCAGTTTGATCTGTGGTTCTCTGCCTTTTCTAAATCCATCTTGAACATCTGGCAGTTCATGGTTCATGTACCTTTTAAGCCTGGCTAGGAGAATTTTGAACATTTCTTTGCTAGCTTTTGAGATGAGTTCAATTTTGTGGTAGTTTGCACATTCTTTGTCATTGCCCTTCTTTGGGATTGTAATGAAAGCTGACCTTTTCCAGTCCTGTTGCCACTGCCGAGTTTTTCAAATTTGCTGGCATACTGAGTGCAGCACTTTAACAGCATCATCTTTTAGAATTTGAAATAGCTCAGATTCTCCAATCAAAAATACTGGAATCAGAAGCCATTCCCTCCTCCAGGTGATCTTTCTGACTCAGGGATTGAACTCGCCTTTTCAAGAGGGTTCTTTACCACTAGTGCCCCCTGGGAAGCCCAGAAGTTCTCTGTAACTCCTTACTTTCCTTTTTTACACTTTGTCATTGTTCAGTCACTCATTCATGTCTGACTCCTTGACCCATGTAATGCACTTCACCAGGCCTCCCTGTCCTTTACCCTCTCCCAGAGCATGCACAAACTCTTGTTTATTGAGTTAATGATGCAATCCAACCATCTCATTCTCTGTAATCCCCTTTTCCTCCTGCCTTCAATCTTTCCCAGCATCGTGGTCTTTTCTGAGTTGGCTCTTCACATCAGATGGCCAAAGTATTGGAGATTCAGCTTTAGCATAAGTCCTTCCAATGAATATTCAGAATTGATTTCCTTTAGGATTGACTGGTGAACTGAACTGAAGGACAGAGAAGCCTGGCAGGCTACAATCCATAGGTCACATAGAGTTTGACAGGGCTGAAGAGACTTAGCACACGTGCACAGAGAACTTCTAGGTTTATATGTAGAACAATCTAACATACACACTGTTAGCATTTCCAACACTGTTACATTTATTATTTGATTTGATTTAATAAGTAGACTGCAGTGTAAATAAAGCAGCTATATTTCTTTAAAAAAAAAGAAAAAAAAAAGAAAGAAAAATTAATAAGTAAACCAAAGAGGCAAGTGATAAATATTTAGGTATAAGCCCATAGCAGTCACTAACAGAGAGAAACTAAATAAGACAATTAAATACAAAACAAGGAGGGGAAAATCTCCCCTACTCTTCTGGGTTCTTTTGGCCAGTCTAATAATTAAGTTGTTGTAAAACACATTAATGGAAGAAAATAAAATTTAATTTTGTACATATGGAGGCCTCATATATATAGTATCAAAGAAATGACCAAAGCAGGCAGTTTTTGTACCTTCTAGACAAAGAAAAAGTAAATTTGTAAGGAATTGACAAAACAAAGAAACTTGGGCTTGGGTGCTAATTAATGAAGAATGTAAACACAGTTTTTAATACAGTTTTCTCAGCCCTGAATTCCCTAAGGTAAGTTTAATTCAAAATAATCAATTTGTCACTTTGGTATATTTTGGGATGAAGTGCCCTGAGCTCCAACAATATTTTAGAATTATTATATTGGATTTAGATGGAAAAGTTTGCATCAGTTATGTTACTGTGTGAAGGTATTGCATGAAGACATAGAACTATTTTTTGTTTGTTTAAATGTATATTCAGTTTAACATAACATTGGGAAAAAAAGGGTAGAAATGAGGATATTCAAAATAAAAAAGCAAATTAAGCAGTGACAAATATTAACTATGCACCTTAAAAAACTTCATAAGCAAACTTTAAAATCATATACTCACGACATCAGTTTTCACACATTCTGTTAAAAATGAAATATTACTGAGCCTAAGATGAAGATTCACACTAGCATTAGTTTTGTTAATATGTACTTTTAGAAATTAAAAATTATAAAAAGTAAGTGCAATACAGAGCCAGAAGAATTTTCCTGTTGTAATAGGGGGTAAGAGTTAATTATTGTTCTCTATTTCCTCAAAATCAAAACATAAAGATTATCCTCTTTATCCAGACTTTGCTAAACTGAAGCTCACAAATACTGGTGAATCTTTTCTAAATATATATTAAGTATATTTCAAATGTATATTAAATGGCAAAGCTTAAATACTCTAACAGCTCTTCATATTTCTTACAAAATATTATTTTTCAAATCTCAAATTCTAGTATAAAAAATATTCTGAAGAAGACTATATTTCATGTTTATCTTTTCAAGATAAAGTTTGTTTTGTTTATTTCTTGTATAGAACTGTGTACATGCATGTCTCTCATAATCTTTTACATTTTCCTTTCCTTCCTTTTCTTATTTTTTATATTTATTCATTGTATTCCTTGATGCTGTGACTCTCCTATACTCTTTAAATCTCTTGAAATTTCTCCTTAATTTATTGCAAAAGAATTGCACCTTTAAGTTATATAATGAGATAACTTTAATTTCAAGTTCTGTCACTGAATTAATAAGAGGATACAAGCAAAAGAATGCTGTGTTTTCATGCTCTAGAATTAGAAAAAGTGCTATCTTTTTCTACAACATTTTGGATCCCCTGATGCTCAGAGAGTAAGAATTTTGGAAGATAATAAAGGAGTTAATTGCAATAGTCAAGATGGAAAGTGATTAAAGCATTTAATGGAAACATTTCTATGATTATATTCATTGTCACAGTACTGCCAAGTCTTACTAGGATCACAGAAGCACATATTGAATGAACAGTAAAAATGTATGGGTCAATATTTTATTTTTAATTGCTTCCAATTTTAATTTCCTAAAATATAACCACATGATGATTATTAAAGTCCAGCATACATAGTATACGAATAGTAAAGATTTTTCACATGTCTTCAGAAGTACCTATCCAGTGATTATTGATTCTTCCCAGTTGTACCTGTGTGCTGAAATGAATTATATCAGGAATTGGAATGTACAGGGGAAAGGAAACAAAAAGAAACCTTTGGATATATTTTCTGGGTCAGAAATTACTTACTATTTCATAGTACATAGGTATGCTACCCGTACTTACCCCCAGGCTGCATTCTTTATGTGTCATGATTAAAGTTGATGACAAATTTTCCTATGAGTATCCAGACACTGAAGAGGTGAGAATCAAGGCAATATATATATATTTTTTTTATCTCTCTTCTTATAATGAGAAAAAAAAAATCTGTCTAACTCTGCTTTTGAAAGGGTTTCCTTCTTACTCCAACTTTCTCCTGAAGACTTTTCTGATGTGAAGTTATTTTCAAATCTGGGGGCTTCATTTCTTTGGCATGTAAATTCTTTGGGAGGTAATGCTCTACTCTCAGAGGCACCTTGGGGCTTAACATAGAACCAAGTTCAAGCTGTAGCCCTTTGACTTTTGGGGGATGTAACAAATTTTTCTTAACCTTTTGGATCAGAGCAGTTAACTAGAAAAATAGCCACAGATATAATTCTCATGATATTTGAAATGTTTATAAGAGAATTGAAAACATACATTCTCCACATTTAGAGTGTTTATGTTTCAGTGGATTAAAAAGGTAAAACTTTTTATAGGAAGATTGAGGGGAAAAAAAAAAAAAGTTTTATTCTCCAGAGATGGCCTGTCCAATTCTAAGCAAAATCTATGATCAAATTCCCATTAGAGTCGCTATCGCCAATTTTCAGGGACATATAATACAGTGCTTGCCTTCAAGAAGTTTATAATTTCATAGTGTCATTGAAGCCAAAAGACAAACAGACAACACTTAACATAAGACTAGGGGCTTCCCAGGTGTCGCTAGTGATAAAGAACCTACCCGTCAATGCAGGGGACATAAGAGAAGACTATTCAATCCCTGGGCCTGGATCAGGAAGATCCCCTGGAGGAGGGCATGGCAGCCACTCCAGTATTCTTGCCTGGGGAATCCCAGGGACAGAGGAGCCTGGCGGACTGCAGTCCATAGGGTCGCAAAGAGTTGGTTAAAATTGAAAGGATTTATTTAGCATTTAAAGTATATGAATGTATGTGTATACTTCAGCAGGAATACGTTTATCGCACCTTTGAGTGTTATTAGGAAGATATAATATCAATTTATAATAATTCTACAATATTTCATAAAAAATGATAATTGAGCTGAATCCTAAAGATTTTAAAATGCATAAAAGGCAACATTTCCAAAAAGAGTACATTCTGGGCACAGAAAACTATATAGATAAATTAATTAGATACAATATTACAGTACGATACTACATTACCTGAGGTTGACCCCCATTTATGGTCCAATTGACCACTTATTTTGGACTCAACATTTTTTTTAATATGAACCATAAAACAAGGATCATTCTTGGTAATAACAAAAAACAGGAAATAATTCTGTTAAAATTTCATTAAGCTAACTAATTACTTACTATACATATTATGCAGTAAAATAAAGTAAGATAAATGAATATAGACACTGGAGTGATGTATTCTGATTAGAATGGCATCTCTGCTAGAGTGATGATGATCATTTGATGAAAAGCTTAACTGAAATAATGGCAAAAATCATGCATGTGTAGAGGAGGAAAAAAACTTTTTTCTTCTATCCATTTTAGGTTCCCTTTGGAGTGTATAAATTAGGCTAACAAAGGAAATATTAACAAGAAAGAAACAATGAATGTATTAGTATGCATATCTTGGAGTACAAAAAGAAGCAGGGCAAAGGCTAACAGAGTTTTGTCAAGAGACACACTGGTCATAAAAAACATCATTTTCCAACAATAAAAGAGACGACCTCTACACGTAAACATGGCCAAATCAGTTCAGTTAAGTTCAATCGCTCAGTCATGTTCAACTCTTTGCAACCCCATGAATCGCAGCACGCCAGGCCTCCCTGTCCATCACCAANCTAACTGCTGCTTCCTGACCTGCATACAGATTTCTCAAGAGGCAGATCATCGATTGATTATATTCTTTGCAGCTAAAGATGGAGAAGCTCTATACCATCAGAAAAAAATCTTGGACCGGACTGTGGTTCAGATCATGAGCTGCTTATTGCAAAATTCAGGCTTAAATTGAAGAAAATATGGAAAACCACTTGGCCATTCTGGTATGACTTAAATCAAATCCCTTATGATTATACAGTGGAGATGATGAATACATTCAAAGGACTAGATCTAATAGACAGAATGCCTGAATAACTATTGGCAGAAGTTCCTAATATTGTACAAGAGGTAGTGACCAAAACCATTTCAAAGAAAAACAAATGCAAGAAATAAAAGTGGTCATCTGAGAAGGCTTGGCCAATAGCTGATGAAAAAAAGAGAAGCAAAAAGCAAGAGAGAAATAGAAAGATATATCCAACTGAATGTAGTTCCAGAGAATAGCAAGGAAAAATAAGAAAGCTTTCTTCAATGAACAATACAAAGAAGTAGTATAAAATAATAGAATGGGAAAGACTAGAGATCCCTCCAAGAAAATTGGAGATATCAAGGGAATATTTCATGAAAGGATGGGCATGATAAAGGACAGAAACAATAAGGACCTAACAGAAGCAAAAGATATTAAGAAAGGGTGGTAAGAATACACAAAAGAACTATACAAGAAAGGTCTTTATGACCAAGATAACCACAATGGTGTGATCACTCATCTAGAGCCAGACACCCTGGAGTGAGTGTAAAGTGAAGTGGATCTTACGAAGCATTACTGCAAACAAAGCTATTGGAGGTGATGGAATTCCAGGTGACCTATTTCAAATCCTAAAAGAGGATGCTGTTAAAATGCTGCACTAAATATGTCAGTGAATTTCGAAAACTCAGCAGTGGCCACAAGACTACAAAACGTGTTTTCATTCCAATCACAACTAAGTGCCATAGAATGTTCAAACTTCCATACAGTTGCTCTCATTTCACATGCTAACAAGATTGTGTTTGAAATCCTTCAAGCTACTGTTCAGCAGTACATAAAACGAGAACTTTCAGATGCACATGCTGGGCTTAGAAAAGGCAGAGATCAAATTGCCAACATTTGTTGGATCCAAGAAAGCAAGAGACTCCAGAAAAACATCTACTTCTGCTTCATTGACTACATGAAATCCTTTGACTGTGTGGATCACAACAAAACGTGGAAAATTCTTAAAAAGATGGAAATACCAGACCACATTACCTGTCTCCTGAGAAACCTGTCTGCAGGTCAAGAAGCAATAGTCAGAATTGGCGATGGAACAATGGATTGGTTCAAAATTGGGAATGAAGTATGTCAAGGCAGTCTATTGTTATCCTGTTTATTTAACTTGTGTGCAGAGTACATGATCCAAAATGTCACTCTGGATGAAGCACAAGCTGGGAGAAATATCAACAACCTCAGGTATGCAGATGATACCACTCTAATGGCAGAAACTGAAGAACTAAAAAACCTCTTGATGAGTATGAAAGAAGAGAATAAAATCTGTCTTAAAACTCAACATTGGAAAACTAAGATCATGGCATCTGGCCCATCACTTCATGCAAATAGAAGCGGGGAAAGAGGAAGCAGTGACAGATTTTACTTTCTTCAGCTCCAAAGTCACTGCAGATGGTGACTGCAGCCATGAAATTAAAAGACACTTACTCTTTGGAAAAAAAAGCTATGCCAAACCCAGACAACACATTAAAAAGCAGAGACATCACTTTGCTGGCAGAGGTTCATATAATCAAAGCTATAGTTTTTCCAGCAGTCATGTAAGGATGTGAGAGTTGGACTAAAGAAAGTTGAGTGCCGAGAAATTGATACTTTTCAACTGTGNAAAAAAAGCTATGCCAAACCCAGACAACACATTAAAAAGCAAAGACATCACTTTGCTGGCAGAAGTTCATATAATCAAAGCTATAGTTTTTCCAGCAGTCATGTAAGGATGTGAGAGTTGGACTAAAGAAAGTTGAGTGCCGAGAAATTGATACTTTTCAACTGTGGTGTGGGAGAAGACTCTTGAGAGTCCTTTGGACTGAAAGGAGATCAAACTGCTGCTGCTGCTGCTGCTGCTGTTGCTGCTGCTGCTAAGTCGCTTCAGTCGTGTCCAACGCTGTGTGACCCCAAAGACGGCAGCCCACCAGGCTCCCCCATCCCTGGGATTCTCCAGGCAAGAACAGTAGAGTGGGTTGCCATTGCCTTCTCCAATGCATGAAAGTTAAAAAATGAAAGTGAAGTTGTTCAGTCGTGCCCAACTCTTCACAACCCCATGGACTGCAGTCTACCAGGCTCCTCTGCCCATGGGATTTTCCAGGCAAGAGTATTGGTGTGGATTGCCATTGCCTTCTCCATTCATTGGAAGGATTGATGCTAAAGCTTCAATACTTTGGCCACCTGAAGCGAAGAGCTGACTCATTGGAAAAGACCCTGATGTTTGCAAAGATTGAAGGAAAAGGGAGAAGAGGGTGGCAGAGGACGAGGTCATTAGATAACATCACTGACTCAATGGACATGAATTTGAGTAAACTCTAGGAGATAGTGAAGGATGGGGATGCCTGGCGTGCTGCAGTCCATGGGGTCACAAAGAGTCGGGCATTACTTTGTGACTAAACAATAACACACCTTCACATGGGAGTGCTCCGATATGAGTAACTCAAGAAGAGTGGTTAGAAATTGGAGTCTATATATCTTATTTAAAAGAAAGGGATGGGGTGTTAGGGCACTTATGGAAAACAAATGACTGTTTGGAAAAATAAATGGGATCTTAGCAGAATAGATGGAAGATGTAATAATAATAATAATAATAATAATAATAATAATAAAGAGAAAGCTCAATTAAATAGAACCAAGAGACCAGAACGGGGAACTTTAATGCCCTACCAGAGTTCAAAATAAAGAAGTCCCTTCTTCCTTCCTGGCAAGGACTCAGCCAATGAAAAACCATGGAACCCTTGTTAACTGTAGCTCTCTCAACTTTCTTTTCCTCTGTAAAAGTGTTCTTTCCTTGCCATATAGGGACATGTACATGGCTCTTCATGGTTGCAGACCCTAAATTACAATTCTCTGCTGATCTTGAACAAACCCATTTTTTGCTTGAGAAATAACTGGTAGTCTGTTTGTTTTAGGTCAATATTTTGGTGTCCTCTAAGACCACAGAAGACCCCTGGAGGGCTCTGGAACTGATGAGCAAGCTTATGTGGTTCTACAATTGAGCCCACCATGCTTAATGCTTTTCATATCAGTCTTGCATGTTGAAGGTTTGTTCCTCTCCTGGATCTGAGATTATGCTATCTTTGCATGTGAAGTTCTGCAGGCTTTATTTGGGTTCTTTTTAAAGGTTTTATTCTGCATGGTTAAGGCCTTATTCTATATGTGAATGATCATTTGGCACTTTAGTCTGATTTTGGTATTAAACAGTTCCAATCCAAGCTGGCTTATAAAACTGTCAGCCCATTCCTTTGGAAACAGAGACCGCTCCCCTGAAAATGTGCTATTGGTCCTTTCCTGTGGAATAGAGGATGGTCTTGGGGAAGAAGCTAAAATTTTGACTGCTTCTCTGGAGAGAAATTGCTTGATGCAATACATTTACCTTCTGCTTTAGCAATTATTATGATTCCAAGTCATTCTAAACTTCTCTGGAATCTAAGATCACCTAGCTTATATTTCTACAAGGAATGCTGCCCTTAAAGAAACCAATTGCAGCCATGCTATTTCATGGTCCAAAGGAATATTTCCCCAAATAATAAATCATAAAAACTTACTAGAGAAGCCTAACAATTGGCCTTAAGTGAAACAAACAAACAAACAAACAAACAAAAGAAACACAACACTGGAGATTTAATAATTATTGATTTGATATAAAGAGAAAGCTTTGATTTGGGCCAAATAACAATCCAGCCTTACTCAGTTCAGTTCAGTCACTCAGTTGTGTCCGACTCTTTGTGACCCCATGAATCGCAGCATGCCAGGCCTCCCTGTCCATCACCAACTCCCAGAATTCACTCAGATTCACATCCATTAAGTCAGTGATGCCATCCAGCCATCTCATCCTCTGCTGTCCCCTTCTCCTCCTGCCCCCAATCCCTCCCAGCATCAGAGTCTTTTCCAATGAGTCAACTCTTTGCATGAGATGGCCAAAGTACTAGAGTTTCAGCTTTAGCATCATTCCTTCCAAAGAAATCCCAGGGCTGATCTCCTTCAGAATGGACTGGTTGGATCTCCTTGCAGTCCAAGGGACTCTCAAGAGTCTTCTGCAACACCACAGTTCAAAAGTATCAATTCTTTGGCACTCAGCCTTCTTCACAGTCCAACTCTCACATCCATACATGACCACAGGAAAAACCATAACCTTGACTAGACAGACCTTAGTTGGCAAAGTAATGTCTCTGTTTTTTAATATGCTATCTAGATTGGTCATAACTTTTCTTCCAGCCTTACTAGAGATCCTCAAATTCCTTCTTCTCACCAATTCATCTGCATTAAGCCATTGGTCTACCAACAGAATGACTATATTCATGAATCAATATTGGTGTCAAGCCACAAAAATGACTAACTCACGTGGACCACTTTTCCGAAGTACAACCTAAGGAAGCCTGTTTATGCTACTCTTGGATATTTTAAACTGCTTATTGGTTGGGCAAATCGATTTCATACAGCTTCCTTCCTCTAATGGATAAAAATATGTTGTTGTTGTGCTCTGGATACTAGAATGAAGCCTTCCCTTGAAGAAATGGTATTTCCTCTTCTGTGGCTGAAGTCCTGTTGGAAAGGATCATCCTGACCTGGGGACTCCTCTCAAACATCATAGTAATCAAGAAACCCATCTTACTAGTCAGGCACTCCAACAAGTCTGTGCTGTCTGCTCAATTTTACAATTCTTTCACTGTTTTCACCATCCTTGATTCTCCAGTTTAGTAGAACACACTAATGGCATTATTAAGACTCAACTGGCAAAGTTTTTATAGGACTTTTAAATAGCTTACCAAAAAACATTGTCATTTGTCCTTCTAAGTCTCATATCTACCTTTATGGAACTTGTGAATTCCCATGCTTTGAGATAGTCACAGGATACCTAATGCACTTAATATCTGCCTCTTTTGACCCACAGTGAATCAAAGGAGAGACACTCCAATATTGTGAAGGCCTAATCGCTTGTATTAAAAATAACCATAATTTCATATGGCAGTCTTTCTGCGGTGCACTCTTGGGAGACAAAAACCTTAAACATTATACCTTGCAACCTGGAGATTTAATATAATGGAAAAGAGAGCTCCAGGAAAACTCTTTTCAATCTTGTTGGAGAGGTGCTGATCAGGTCCTGCTAACTAACCCTTGGATAGCCAAACTCCAAGGGAATGACACCTGGATTCATGTGACACACCTAAAGAAAACATGAAGCTCTTGGTAGACCCACACATCATCTGGTGATTTTCAGATACAGGTTTCCCGGAATTAAAGCAGATGATATCTGATGAGACAGCTTTCCCAATACAAAAAGACCAGGTCTTCTGGAAGCTTGTTGCCGAATTTTTCATGATGACACAATCCTTCAGATGATTGTCAGTATCTATGACTTTGGTAATATATGGATTCTAGATTAAAACCTATCTGAGAGTTCTCACTCCTACCTCACTTTGTTGCTTGAATGTGACCTTAATAGGCTTCACTACACCCAAGAAACATCTTTTCTGACACTGAGAGACAAAAAAACAAGCCGAGATTGGAAAACTTGACTCTTAATGCTTTCAGAGAAAGATTTTGAACAAAAGAGGAACTTTAAAAATTAATAAACAAAACCTCAATTAAGTAGAGTTAGGAGGTCAGAGGAGGAGCTCTCATACCCTATGAAAATGGCAGAACTCAACAAGAAGACACCTCTTCCTTCCTGGTAAGAACTCAGTCAGTGATAAGTCATGGACTCTTTGTTTACTGTAGCCCTCCCAACTTCNGGGAATGGCAACCCACTCCAGTACTCTTGCCTGGAGAATCCCATGGACAGAGGAGCCTGGTGGGCTATAGTCCATGGGGTTGCAAAGAGTCGGACCTGACTGAGCAACTGACACACACAAGTAACACTACTATTTCCTTTCTTTTTAGCAACAATGCAATGGAAGTAAAGGAGAAAAAAAGATGAGATACATCAAAAAGGCAAAGGAAAATAAATTTATAGCAAATTTATACCCAGGCACATAGTCTACTCCCATAGAGCAGGGTTTCTCAGGCTTCAGAAGCCATGCACTGGGAGCCTGGGTCTAAATTCAGGGCTTTCCCTCATCAGGTGTTTAAAAACATGCCTTTGATTTAGGATTTGACATGTACACATGGCTATGTTTCAAATGGATAACCAACAAGGACTTACTGTAAAAAAAAAAAATTAAAAAATAATTTGAAAAATTAAAAGTCATAAAGCAGAGAGAAAGAGAAAAAGCATGCCTACGGTCAAATCGCATCAAGTTACACCCCATCAAAAAACAGCTCCAGAATCAGAAAGCCAAGTCTTGGTGAAAGGCAAGGATCTATTTTCTCCCTCTTTTGTCTCAGCTGAGGGTGTACACAATCACAATCGTCTCTGTAAAAGGAGATCCAGGCCCAGGATTCCGGTGCCGCTTCTCTGGTCAAGAAAATGAGTCCAGGGCTTCTCCGGTGGCTCAGTGGTGAAGAATCCGCTTGCCAATGCAGGCGACATGGGTTCCGGGACGATCCCACGTGCAGCGCGGCAACTAAGCCTGGCTGCCACTACTGAGCTGTGCTCCAGAGCCCCGAAACCGCATCTGCTGAGCCCACGCCCCAGAGCCCTTGCTCTGCAACAAGAAAGGCCAGAGCAATGAGAAGCCCATGCACTGCAGCTAGAGAGGAGAAAGCCCGTGTGCAGCACGACGAGCCCGTGCAGCCAAACGCAAACAAACAAAAAGAAGACGGGTCCACATGGCTCGCCGCTCCTGACCAGGGAACACTGCTGGCTTGTGAGAGGGCCGGATGAAGCTGGCCAGCAAGGATGCTGGGGAAACTGGGCACTGCTGCAGATTATAACTGGGCTTCCCGCCCTTGGCTCTGCCCACATTGGTATATGGCCCTTGGCGTAACAAAAGAGAGTCCCTGTCCTTTCTGTTTCAGGCAGAGAAATTTCACTAAACAAAGATGAAGGTGTTTTTTTTCTTTTTTTTTTTCAGCATGTGGGACTAGTTCCCTGACCAAAGATCAAACCTGTGCCTCCTGCAGCGGAAGCGTGGTGTCTTAACCACAGGACCGCCAGGGAAGTCTCAAAAGATGAAGCTTTTAAGCACCGGGGAGTGGGGACAGAGGTGGGGTAGACTCTTGGAGCAGAGAAGGAGGCTGGCTATTGGTAGCATTGTGTGTGTGTGTGTGTGTCTGTGTGTGCTTAGTCATGTTTGACTCTTTGCAAAGCCATGGACTCCGTCAGGCTCCTCTGTTCACAGAATTTTCCAGGCAAGAATACTGGACTGGGTTGCCATGCCCTCCTCCAGGGCATCTTCTCGAGCCAGGGACAGAATCCAAATCTCCAGCATCTCCTGCATGGCAGGCGGATTCTTTACCGCTGAGCCACAGCGGAAGCCCGTTGGTAGCATTAACGCCTTCTTTTTCCACCCACTGTGAGAGGCAGGTCAGGGAGAGGAGACTGAGCAGGGCTAGCCCCACCTCCAGGTCCACCTCCAGGGTGCACCTGAACCCAGCCTCTCACCTTGAACCCACAGCACAGCCCTTGCACCATAGCCCATGGCTCTGCAGCAAGGCCCAGGCCTCTGGCTTCTCCATGCCCACGGCCTGTCTCTGGGACGGCCTGCTTGAGGCCACAGTCCTACTGGCAGGTCCCAAGACCCACAGTGGACACTACAAAGAGTGCACATTTCTGGATCCTGCAAGTCAGTCAGTCAGTCAGTAAGTTCAGTCGCTTAGTCGTGTCTGACTCTTTGTGACCCCATGAACCACAGCATGCCAGGCTTCCCTATCCATCAGCAACTCCCGGAGTTTACTTAAACTAGTATCTATTGAGTTGGTGATGCCATCCAACCATCTCATCCTCTGTTGTCCCCTTCTCCTCCTGCCCCCAATCTCTNGAACTGTGGTGTTGGAGAAGACTCTTGAGAGTCTCTTGACCTACAAAGAGATCCAACCAGTCCATCCTAAAGGAAATCAATCCTGAATATTTATTGGAAGGACTGATGTTGAAGCTGAAACTCCAATACTTTGGCCACCTGATGCGAAGAACTGACTCATTTGAAAAGAAACTGATGCTGGGAAAGATTGAAGGCAGGAGTAGAAAGTGAAGACAGATGAGATGGTTGGATGGCATCACCAACTCAATAGACATGAGTTTGAGGAAACTCCGGGAGTTGGTGATGGATAGGGAGGCCTGGTGTGCTGCAGTCCATGGAGTCATAAAGAGTCAGACACAACTGAGAGACTGAACTAAACTGAACTGAATCACCAGATACAACTTTTGACTCTTATCAGCCCAAAGACAGTCCTGTAGGGAATCTACATAATAAACTTTACTAAAATAACCCTCATCTTCAATAAGTTGCCTTCCTCCATATATTTACCTACTCAGAGTTTACTTCCTCTGAACCTCTTTTCCTTTTTCTTGTCACTTTTCTACAAATTTATTGTTTGTTAAAATGATGTGTAACAGCCAAATTCTAATTTGAAATGCTCTCAATTCTCAAATTCGCCCTTGATATATTCCTAAGTTTCTCCCACTTGAATGTGCCCTTCACATGTTTACATATGGTGCGTTTTCTTCCTCCTGTTAGTTTGTCTTTTGTCAATTTAATCCATAGTTCCAGGTGGAGAACCTAAGAGGGTAGAGGAAAGGAGTTTTTCCTTTCTTCCAGTATAATGCTTAGAGCTTTGAATTACACAGCAACAAAAGAAATAGTCATGTACTCAAGGAACTTAGAGAGGAAATCAAATATGTCAACTGCACTAGCTAACAGGAACCAAGACAATGCATTAACAATGCAAAGCCTATTTTGCTAAAATGAATGTCATAACTTTCCCCAGTGAAATAATCTCTTGATATTCCACACGNGAACTTAGAGAGGAAATCAAATATGTCAACTGCACTAGCTAACAGGAACCAAGGCAATGCATTAACAATGCAAAGCCTATTTTGCTAAAATGAATGTCATAACTTTCCCCAGTGAAATAATCTCTTGATATTCCACACGACTAAATTGATTTTCCTCTCATCATTTGTAAACATGGGTCTTTTTCTCCAAAATTATGTTTAGATACATTAGTTTCCTTGGCCAGAATATTTTTGATGTTGTGGATAAACACTGCATAAGTGAAATGAACTCTCTTTTCTTGCCTGGCAAATCCCATGGATGGAGGAGCCTGGTAGGCTGAAGTCCATGGGGTCGCTAGGAGTCGGACATGACTGAGCGACTTCACTTTCACTTTTCACTTACATGCACTGGAGAAGGAAATGGCAACTCACTCCAGTGTTCTTGCCTGGAGATTCTCAGGGACGGGGGAGCCTGGTGGGCTGCCGTCTCTGGGGTCGCACAGAATCGGGCACGACTGAAGTGACTTAGTAGCAGCAGAATGTGTATATATACATATAAGTATAAAAACACACTCAAAGCAATTGGCTCGGCTGCCTAATTTTTCTAACCAAGACAATGGAGACATGCTTCCACTTAAACACATAAAAATGTGGATTCTTATGTATACTATACACACACACACACACAAGCAGTAATATGTAAAGAACATTAGCAAGTCTCCACATTTTTTTTTATAAAGTAGGCACTTCTAGGATAGAACACAAGTAATGCATGTATTCAAGTAAACTTAATAGTACTATTGTCTGAACTGCATTAACACCCTAAAGAGAAGAATTCAGTATATTTTTCTTATAATTTGAAGATATAGGAACATGGAAACTTTATGGATGATCTAATTTTGAATTTGGATTTTCAAAAGTATTATTTGATTCAGCAATTTTTATTTTAAGTGATATAACAAGAATAAATAAAAATCAACATGATTTGAGAATTAGTTTCTCTCAATTCTAATAAGAGATTCATGTCAGTTATGAGTTTTTCATCAAAGATGTGTAACATTAGCCATTTTCAGGAGTATGTATATATGTGCATGCCTGTGTTCTGAGTTTAGCGTTTTGCAAATATCTAACCATTCTTTGTCATGGTTAATGCAATATTTATTACACCTAAGCAATGACAAACAGTAAAAGGAGAAACAACTAACACTGTTTTCTGTACTCTACCGAGGACCTGCCACTAACACCATGATAAGCTCCTTCTGCCAGCCCCCTCCCTCCATATTGCTTAGGCTCTTCTGTCTGTGTAGAATCTCTCTTGTTTAATTATTGGTGTCCTAATTGTTTTCCAAGATAAAACATGGGAATCTTCTCTGGAAATTTTTTTTTTTTAATTTTCCCGAGCTAAAAGAAAAACATTCCCTCTTTTGACCAACACTGTACCTATGCATATCATGATTACCATATTAACAATAAATATTTGCTTAAGTATCTCTTTCTTTCTGGCCAGTCTTTCTGCTTCTTTAGAACAAGGCCTATACATCTTGTTCCCCAGAGTCTAAGCACTGCCTGGCATATTAAAAACACCTACAAGATCTTTTGAAAAATGAATGAATACAAATGTGAGTGATGAGAAAACACAGTAGGACAAAGTTGTATAAGATGATTTGAAACATCTTCAAAACTCTTAAGAAACATCCTAACATTTTTGAGAAAGTTAGAAAAGTGCTATAATAAAATGTACTTCCTGTAATTTCACAATGCATTTATCTCATTTATAAATTGTTTAATATTTATTCTTCATTTCCATCTATTACATTCAATCAGCATACAGTGGTTTTGCTTTGGTTAACTCATGGTATGCATGATTTGGGTCTCATATCACTTGAAAAGGCTCCTTGTAATAAATTTTTGCTGTTTTCAGTGTTTTGGAGATCAATGAAAAAGAATATCAAGTCAGATATTTTTTTTCCCTGAAAAAAGCAGCAAGGACATATCCTCAGACCATAGATAATGTGAAAGGGGTAAAAAAAGTACCACACATGAAATGATTTGAGTCCTAGTTCTGGTGTATTTCATCAGTAATAAGAAAATTCCTACCAATATTCTATTACGAACAGTTCTTCTGTGAGGACTTCACATGAAAGATTGTGAGATTAGACCCTGAGGCTGTTCGTCTCCAAACCGTGCAAGGACACCTGGGGTGCCACACATAATTTAACTGGCCAAGTTTATAGTTTTTCTGCTAATACTATAGTATATCATTTTCATGATTCCCGTTACCAGTAGGAGGACTATGGTAGCAGGTTGAAGGTAAAAACTGAGATGGAGAAAATGTACAAAAAATGACCTAGCAAAACCATTTCTTTCTACAAAGCTGTTCAAATAAAAAAGAGGGGTGCACTGTCTCTACTTAACCCTTGCTCACCCACTTTCCTTGCCCCTCAAATTTTAATTATTTGTGACATATTTTACCAATTAGACATATTCAAACTATTGTCAATTTTCCTTCAAAGTCAAGGTTCAGGAATAAAGATAAAATAATCTAGGAGATATGCAACTAGAGTTATTTTTTCATCTGCCTTCTTTTTTGACCACCTGAATTAGATAACTGGAAGGACTGATGCTGAAGCTGAAACTCCAATACTTTGGCCACCTCAAGCGAAGAGTTGACTCATTGAAAAAGACTCTGATGCTGGGAGGAATTGGGGGCAGGTGGAGAAGGGGAGATGGAGGATGAGATGGCTGGATGGCATCACTGACTCGACGGACATGAGTTTGAGTGAACTCCGGCAGTTGGTGATAGACAGGGAGTCCTGGGGTGCTGTGTTCCTAGGGTCACAAAGAGTCAGACGTGACTGAGTGACTGAACTGACTGAAATTAGATAAAGCTGTTTTAAATTTGTTTTATTTACATCTTGAAAAAATTAAGAAACAAACCATAAAGAGGAGAATGTTAGTGCTGAAGAGTTATTATGTAGGGGTCCTGCAAAGTCATGGGTTGGAACACAGTGTTCCCATACAATTTTTTGGATGAGACCTCATAAGAGAACCTACATCCTTTCCAGAGTTTCCGTTCATGCAGCAGTTCTTCAGAATTCCCTGCATCTTTTACCACAGCAAAAGGAATTTTTGTGTGGAATGTGGGGCTGTGTAGGCAGAAGAGTTCTTTGAGTGGAACGAAGATTTTATTTTCTATTTTCTAATAGGGTACAAACTCTGATCTTTGACTCTTCCTTGATTCTCCCATCTAGGCTGTAAGAGTTCCAGGTCTCAAAGCTGGTATCCCTTTACCTTTCCCATGGGCACCATCATGACCCAAGAAATTATGAACATTTGTCTCTTGCTGTCAGCTGAATGTTTCTGTCCATCAGACATTCAAATGTTGAAGTCCTAGCCATCAATATGTTGTTATTAGGATATGAGGCCTTTGGGAGTTTATTAGTACTTGAGAACAAAGCCCTCACAAATGGAATTAGTGCCCTTATACAAAGCCTCTTATACAAGAGGCTTCAGAAAGTTTCCTCACCCCTTTTACCATGTGAAAATCCAGTACCTATGAATCAGGAAGTGGGCTCTCACCAGACACTGAAAACACTAGTGCTTTTGGTCTTGGATGTCTAGCCTCCAGAACTGTGAGACATAAATGTCTGCTATTTAGCCATGCAGACTGTGGTATTCTGCTATAATAACCTGAAAAGACTAGGCCCTCTCTTTTCTCCCAAAGGCTAATAGTATCTTACATATCTAAACCTCTCCTCTTCACCTTCAGTAATGCTTATAATTTTTCATTATTTGTATTTCTGAAGTACTGATCAGACATGGCACTATTCTATAAAAAAACATTTACGTATTCTGAATTAAATCCATGTACTTTGGTATTACAAGAGATATCCTTTATAATCTGTTCTCTACCTACTTCTGCAGGCTTATCTTCCAACAGTGTCTTTGTTAATAACATAGATTCTGACTAGGTTTAATATGGTCTCTGTGAAGTCACCTTCATTCTTTTCATTAGCTAAACATTTTTCCTTCTCTTTTATTGAAATATTGTTATACTTCAAGATCTAGATTAAATTCTACTATTTTCACAAAACAGTTTCCTCAGACACTATCAAGGCACTGATTTCCTTTTTTCTTTAAACTCCTAAGTATATTATTTCACTACCTTTTTTAGTAATCCTCATCATCCTCACTGTGGTTACTTGCCAGTTAACATCTTTATGATGCTGTAAAAGTGTTTTCAGCAGGGGTAACATTTGGTCATTTCTTAGTAGGTGGCTTACCTCCAAGTGCCTAACTAGAGCTTTGTATAAAGAAAGCATTCTGTATATTTTTGATGAATGAAGGGAAATCAATTGATCCTTAATTTTCAGAAGCATTTAGGGCTTGCAGAGCTCAGAAATTGATGAGAAAGGTCTTCCCTTTATATGCACACTTAAATAAATAGGTGCATCCTTGCCTAGCCTTTCTGTTCTTGAGGTGCATCTGTGTCCTCCAGAGTTAGCAAGAGCCAAAGCAAAAGTAGCAGCAGGTTTCGAGGGTTTAACACCGCAAGCAGCAGGTACAATCTTTGGCAACAAGCAGATTCTAAGAGAGCTTAGAGGGTGCTACTGTGCCGCTGAAAGATTAACCATCAAAGTATCATCCTCTTTTTTTTCCATTTGGCTTTTGTCAGCAATTGGCAAAGCTCCACACAGTAAGAACATGCTAAAAGAAGAAGGAAAGTAATGAGAAATAATTAGAGATGGCCCATTGCCAACCTATGTCTGCATTTAAGAGAAGAGAAGAGAAGCTGCTGAACAATATTAGGCAAAGTAACTCCATGCCTAAATTCTAAATGAATATTGCTGAGGAGGGTCAATAAGATAATATCATGAAAACATAAATGCCCTCTCAATTACCACTTACTAATGGCTGAAGCACACTTTTTGGAAGTCATAGTACAGTGGGTTGGGAGCTGAAGAATTGACACATGGAACTGAGAACCATGAGCTCATTCCTTCTTTCCCTCTGACAATTCCCTCATTAATGCACAGCCAGGAAACCTGGGAAAGTCATGCTTTCACTGAGTTGGAGAGAGATGACAGTACCGTCAGCTGCTGGGCTTTTGTTCCTTTGTTCAGCCATATTAAAATGATAGAAGGGAAGTGAGGATGAAGCTTCTTTTTTTTCCCAAGTCCAGTGGTATAAAGCATTTTGCTGGACATCTGCTTACCTATTGTTGGTTTTGAAAGGTTTCTTCTCACTTTTGAAAGCAGAAACACATTAGACTATCACATCAGTTATCAAGGATATTAGATGATTAGCTAGCTGCTTCTGTGGGTAAAAGATAACTAGAAATGAGTGAGACAGAAAGAACTCATCAAATATTTCTTTCAGAGCAGGAGGTTTTTGTTTAATACATAGGATTTCTCAAAACATAAGTTACCCCTTCAGCCCACATCGTGCAGTCATGTTTTGGGAATTGAGTGGAAAACTCAGGTCTGTTTTAGGCATTTAAAAAGCTTTAATGAGTATGGTGAAAGAGAAAAATGTTAAATTAACAATAAGAGGCTCAAAACACAGCTAGACATGGTGTGAGTCACTTACTCCTACTTCATGCTTTTTACCTTCTTGCTCTGAAAATAAAAGTCATTTTAAGCAACACCTTCAAATGTCTTTGTCTCAGGAAAGTATTTATAATCTATGAAAATCTACCCAAGGAATCATAAAAGTAAAATAATTGTAAAGTTTTCTTTTATATTCCTTTTCTGCATTTTTATGTTCACCAGTAGAAATACTAAGAAAACAAAGAAAGATGCTTGTGTAGTGCTCTATTTATTCCTTACTCTGGGTCCCTGAGTGTGTAACCTTCATTAGAGCAGAAATATATTCAAATGGTGATTTCATTCCACAGTGTCACTACCTAGGTCATCTGCACAATCAAAAACAATTTGTAATTAGCATCTCAAATGATCTGAGAAATGAAGGCACCAGGTAAATGAGATCAACTCCTGGGGGACTTTCTCCTTCTCCGGTGAATTGTCTCACAAGGCAATTCCCAAATACTTAAATAGATAAATAGAATATATAACTTATCTCCAATGTTTCAGTTGTGTCATTTATGGAATACAAGAGCAGATGTAGCAAAAATTTTTAGCTTGAAAAACTCATAAGGACACATGCAGACACACACACATACAAACTCACCATTCAAATATCATTCAACCTTGGGATCTAAATAGGAAAGTAGAAGAATACAGGTGGCAGAGATTTAAAATTATTTTTTTAACTTAAGTTTTAATTGTATCACACAATGAAGCATAGAATGCTCCCTGATAACATAATTAGCAAGATTAAAAATTGAAAAATAAAAACAGCAAGGTGAGAAGATGGACAAAATATACAATTAAAATTTTTGGCTTTTTTACCCTAACACATATATTTTTTTCTTTAAATTTTATTCTAGTTGAATGGGGTCATTTCCGCCATTGATTAACTAAATCCAGGCTACCCTGGAAAGCCTTGTTCATTTGCTTCTAAGTATTTCAAAAAATAGAGAAATCTTCAGTTCAAAGATTGCTTTACTTTAAAGGAAAAAAAAAAAAAATCAGAGTCTGGTCATGGTACTCAGAGATTAGAATGAATCATGGCAGAAATCCAGATCTCAATTCCTTAACAGAATTCTATATTAAAAGAAATTCTTCAGAAATTTCCTGAGATTCACGGTCCTCTCACACTGGAAGTGAACATATTTGTGAAGGCACAGATGTATTCATTGTACACATTATGTTGTGAGTAAAAGCTTTTGAATGCCCTTGTGGACCAATATATCACTTGACTATTTGGCTTATTTTGCCTATAATCCATTTTGTTCCTTATCATTTTTGTGAGACAGACATTGTGCAAAGTCTTTTAAGTTCATCATTTTATTTTTTTCACATAGAAAATGTCATAAATTTTATGATAATCACCATTTTACAGGTGATGAATGCTAAGGCTGAGAATAGCTGATAGTCTTAGTCAACGTTTTCTAGCTGATAAAGTTAACTTTTTTAATTGTGGTAAAAACACATAAAACAACAGTTCAGTAGTGCTAAATATATTTATGTTGTTGTGAAACAATTTTCTAGAACTTTTTCACCTTACAGAACTGAAAGATATACAAAATAAATAACTCTTTTTTTTTTTCCCCCTCTCTCCTCCATGCCTTATAACCACTATTCTACTTTCTGTTGCTGTGAATTTGACCTCACCTATTTATTTATTTTTTTGTGACTGTTTATTCCACTTTATCATTTCCTCAAGATTCATCCATGTTACATCATGTCATAGGATTTTCTTCCTTTTTAAGATCGAATAATATTTCATTGTACTGAAGTGGTCCAGAAGACACCACTATGGCACAAAAATTTACTTTTATCTAAAGGCATAGAAGAACAGAATTTTTTAACTCCCTTGTCTTCTTAAAAACAGTCTCCCAAAAGAAGTCAATTGTTACAAATCTTCATGGCAGTTTCTCTACTAGAGAAGATTGATTCATCACTAGAAAGAACTCAACATCAAATCTAACCAAACATTGTTACAAAATTTTTATGTCTCCTATCTGTTCTCCCAAAGACTCATTCAACTTTCCTAAAAGTCATTTTTCCCCAAAAGTGCCTTTCTCTAACTCTTTTTCCTTATTAAGATGCTATAGAAGTTTCAAATTCTAACCAATTTTTTTCAGCCACATTCTTCTGTGAATTTCTGTACACCCACATAAAAAACATCTATATTTTTTTCTTGCTGTCTTTTGCCAGTTTAATTTGCAGACCCTCCATGTAAAAAATGTAAGCAGATAGAGGGAGAGTTTTTCCTTCCTAACAGAATGCACATTGCAAATTTTGGTTATCCATATTTTTGTCTATGGACATTTGGATGGATTCCACCTCTTAGCTATTGTAAAGAGTGATGATAGAAAATCTGATTGTGCAAATATCTCTTCAGGACTCTGTTTTCAATTATTTTAAAACTATACATGAAGTAGAATTATTATTAGATTGTGAAGCAGTTTTTTTTTAAATTTGTTTTAGGAGTCTTGATACTCTTTTCCATTGTGATTGCACCATTTTACATTCTGGCAAACAGTGGACAAGAGTTCCAGTTTCTCCACATTTTCACAACACTTGTTATTATTATTTATTGTTTTTTTTTGGTTAATTTTGCTTTGTTATGAAATCTTAAGGGGTGTAAGGTTTTATTAGTGGGTGTACTATTTTATTGTGATTTTAAGGTACAATTCTCTGACGACTAGTGAAACTGAGTATTTTCTTCTTACGGTTGCAACTAATACATTTTTAACTCTGAATTCAGGCAACCTTGACTCCAGAGACTCCATTTTTGAGTGCTAAATTGTGCTTTGAAAGATCTCATTTTTTCTATTTTTGTTGACTATTTATGGAACTATGAAATTTTAACACATGTACTTTCTAACATTTTATATTTGTAAGCTATCTTGATGATCATATTTTTAATTATGGTAACATTTTATTTTAATTATATGATAATAGTTAAACCAATAATTTAAAATGTTGAGCTCTTACAGATTATAAGGACTTTGGACATGTAATAACATTTTTCTATATCCTTCCCTTATACTTTCCAAGAATGTTCACTTTTGGATTAATTGCCATTTTTAAACATCATAACTTTACCAACCTATATGGGGCTTTCTTGATGGCTCAGTGGTAAAGAATCTGTTTGCCAATGCAGAAGTAAGGGTTCCATCCCTGGCTCAGGAAGATCCCTGGGAGAAGGAAATGACAATCCACTTCAGTATTCTTGCCTGGGAAATTTCAGGACAGAGGAGCCTGTGGGCTACAATCCATGGGATTACAAAAGAGATGGACACAACTTAGCAACTAAACAACAGCAGTATACCTATGTGTCTGGGGCTTGTATTTTCTCATTTCTTATTTATCTTTGTGACCGCTTCTATTATGAGGACCACAATTAGAAAGGATAGATGCAACTAAAATAGATTTAGACAGAGAATGTATTTACCAAATTAACTCAGGTTTTTCATTTCCTTTGAAGAAGAAATGCCTTGAAGCTGAATATTCATGGCCATGGGTTATACTTCAGTATGCGTGATTATTTCAGTTCTTATACATGGAATAATATGCTGATCAAGAGTTTTACTACTTGTTTATACCAATCCCAGTTGATTTATTTTTATTGTAAGTATACGATTTAGATAAATCTTATGTAAACCTGTACAACATGAACAGTTAAAAGAAAACCATTATTATTTTAATTTAAATCTGGACTGAATATTTTTGAAATATTTAATGGAAGTCAATCACTAAAGTAAAAATAAAATGTAAATTTAAAATATGCAAAATTGGGGAAGTATAAAATGCTATAAATATTTGGAAAATATAAAAATACTCAATATTTAATATTGAATTGCTTTTCCTGCATTTGTAAGCTCTTATTCCACTTCATGGGAATGCAAATCTAAATTGCATATTGTGGGTATAGTTTATAAATGAAATATATCCTAGTATCTTACTTTGTGACTCAACATCAAAGGAAAACACTTGCACTTAAATCAAAAGATTACCAAATGAATGTTTATTTGTGTGGTAATTAAAAGAAAATGAGGCAGATATGAATCACATTTTTTGAGTTTTATGCTTACATGACCTTTTAGTTAATCAGCTAAACAATTGCATTGCTTGCTTTGGATAAAAATGGCTTTTACTATAAATGTTCAAGAGCTGACAGCTCTTTTGTTCTCCTTGTGCCTCTGTCTCTATTTCTGTCTCTTTCCATCTTTTTATTTCTTTCTCTCCATCTAGTTATATATATATATAGAGAGAGATATAATATTTGTATACGCAGAGATGAATCCCACACATATGAAAATATAGTCCACTTTTTCATGCTATCAGAATTTGTTTGAGTATTTTGCTTAGGAAAAAAAAAATCACATAAGTGACTATTGTTTCCTACTGTAATTAATGTGTAAACTGCAAAGTTTCTATTAATGCATAATTAAATTGAAAAATTGAGCTGGCACTCATAATAAGATATTAAAATTATATAGTGTAAATGAGTCAAACTTGCTATTACACTAATTAGTTATAAAGTTATCTGGAACAACTTGGAGTTTGATAGCATCTATAATGCTAGCAAAGATCAATTGGTTTTATCATGAACATTGCTGACCATTTTTCAGAAATGCTATTTTTTCTTCAAATAAATATACATCCTTCAGCTTTCTCATCCATAAAATGGCATAAGCACACTTTGTAGGGCTACTTTGAAGGTTACATGAATTAATTTATGTAAAGTATTTAGACACTGTACTTAGTAAGCACTATATGTGCTAGATTCATTATTATAGTTATTACTATTACTATTATTTTAATGTGGGAAAATAGTACACAATATGTACCTTAGTAGATATCCAGAGAAAAAAGTCTGAGTGAATGTTTTGACTTCTTGTTCTTTGAAATATATGGTATTCTAGATCCAGCCTCAAAGTTTGTACATCTAAAAAAAAAAGTGATGTGTAGAAAAGTGCATTTTTATACAGAACCAAAACATGTTAAAGAGGGAGAGTCCCATTTGTTTTTGTGGTTTGACTCCTTTAAAGCTTAGACAGACCTCATTTTTATTCCTCTTACTGTGCAATGTCAAAGAAAGCATACATTTCTTTTTATAATACTTCTCCTGAGATTAAAAAAAATAACGATTTGCATTTTGAAGTATTTTTTGTAATACTTCAAAATATTGAGAAGTGTGTTAATCAAAATACCAGGAACAGCTACATTTCTGTGATCCCCTTGTCTATGTTTATGGTGGAAACATTAGAACTTGTTTTGCTTCCAATCAGTTCTTTCTGCTTTGGTTCTGAGTTGATCTGAATTAATATTTGTACAATATTCTGCCATGCTACCATTGCTGATGTTATCTACATAATTTTCCTCCATAGGCTCCAGTAGCTGTAATCATTACTCTGCCCTGGGAGTTGTAGACTTCTCTTTCTTCTAGTATTTGTCTCTCCAACAAATCTATATTCCCCAGTAACAAAGCCCTGGGGATTCCACAGTTCTGTTGCACATGTCTTCTTGTCTCCATTTTTGTTCATTGTAGGAAATTACTGCATCAAATGACTTGCCAAAATTCAGGCAGAAACAAAAAGTAGCAATTACTGAAAAAGTGAAAAACTATTTTATAAAAGCATAAGTGTTAGAGAACTTTTTAAAATTTTAACAGGTAAAGAAGATGATAATATTATGAACTGTTCATGAATTAAAAATCTAGATGTAGGAGATAGGTTGCCAAACCATTTAATCTTGATTTTTAAATAGTTTCTGAGAATATTTTCATTCCATGATACATATAATAATCACATATACTCCTATGCCTGAACCTATTATTTTGTTTTTTGTTTGTGTTTGTTTTTTCTAGCCACACTATGTGAAGGGTTTAATTGTATTTGAGACTCATTTAAAAAATATCATTTGTAATATCTTCCCTCTTAATATTTGATAATACACACGTGAAAATTTACTTGGAGCACTTGTTTCCTGAATCTCAAGAGGAAAACAACTGTAATTTGAAGGAGTCTTGTGATTCTCTCACTCCAATTCCTATTTCCTGATAAAAATTATAACTAAACTATAATATTATAATTCCAATATATACCTATACCTATATCGCAACAATGTTGTGCAAACAAAAGAATTCAATAGGTGAAAAGACACAGTAAGTCATATATGTATTGCTCAAACCATATTAATCAGGTGTGCATTTGTCAGTTTTTTGCTACAGTGCACTGAATGATGTCATCTTAAAAGATGTGTTCATGTCCTCATCCCTGAAACCTGTAAATATTACCTTATATGGCAAAAGATATAATTACATTAAGAATCTTGAAAAGGGAGGCTTATCCTAGATTATCCCAGTGAGTCCTGCATGCTATCAGAATGTCTTGTATCCCTACAAGACATTCAAAAGAAATACACAAAACAAAAGGTAATACGAAAACAGAGGCATAGATTACAGTGATGGTGGCCACCAGCAGCTGGAAGAGTCAAGAACAGTCACCCCTAGATTCCCTGGAGGTAATGTGGCCCTGCCAACACTTTGATTTTGGCCATTCTGGCAATATTTAACTCTGAATACTCATTGGAAGCACTGATGCTGAAGCTGAAGCTCCAGTACTTTGGCCACCTGATTGCGAAGAGCTGACTCACTGGAGAAGACCTTGATGCTGGGAAAGATTGAGGGCAGGAAGAGAAGGGGTGGCAAAGGATGAGAGGATTGGATGGCATCACTGACTCGATGGACATGAGTTTGAGCAGGCTCTGGGAGTTGGTGATGGACAGGGAAGCCTGGCTTGCTGCAGTCGATTGGGTCGCAAACAGTCAGGATCAACTTAGTGACTGGATAACAATTTTGGACTTCTTGCTGCCAGACTGCTTAAATATTATTTAAGCTACTGACTTTGTGGTAATTTGTTATTACAGACACTGGAAACTAGTACAATCTCTAATAAGTTTACCAAGAGCTTAAGAAAGCCCAAACAATGTGCACAAAAATGGCAGTGACAGTAAAGTCCCTAAAGTGCCCTCTCCATTGGAGAAGCAGCCTCACATTTCCTTTTTTCCTCAGTACGTGACTGGTTATTATTACTGCTGCTCTGCCTCCAGTGACTCACCCCAAAATCTTCCCTTTAGTTTCGCATTCTCCTGATTTCTCAATGTTTTATGGTTAAACACCTGCTTTTCCCCTCATTATAAGTAATGATGAAAATCCAGTCATAGGTTTTACCAAGGTTTCTCTAAGGCTGGATCATAGTGTTTTACAGGATCAGCATTCTTGGTGTTTCATATCCCCAGTAGGGGAAGTTTAGACCTGAATGAAATCTACTTCTTCACCTAGGTTCAAATTCAAGTTCCACTAATTACTCAATATGTGACCTCCAACAATTTAATTAACCTCCAGAGTTGTGCTTTTCTTATCCGTAAATCCAAGATGCTATCAACTTCACCAGTTAGTTATGAGCATTATAGATCACGTAAGTAAAATGTCAGAAAAATGGAACTTAGAAAACAAACATTTGTTCTTTCTCTCTACATTTGTTCTTCCCTGATGCAAGACAAACTGCAGTCTCGTATGCCTGTCCATTTTGCTTAGACGAGGAGATGTTTTAGGCAAGTACTTGGATTCATCAACATGAATTTATATACTCCTCTTTGTAAGAACAAATGAGAAGTTTATGCTTTATGAGAAAAGACAGTTGTCGGAGTCATTTTTAAATTTTCTCCTTCAGATAATACTGAGAAATAAACACACATTACTTAACACCTGTTTTACCTAGTCTGCTGGCTAACTTCCTGACCTTTAATTGCATCAGGCAAACTGAAGGATTTAAATTGCATCCCCACCTTCATCCTGGTTTGAGTATAGGAACAGAAAGGAAAAAGGGCTTCCAAAGTGGCGCAGTGGTAAAGAATCTGCCTGCCTGTGCAGGAGACACAAGAGAGGGGGTTTGATCTCTGGGTCAGAAAGATCCCCTGGAGTAGGAAATGGTAACCTGCTCCAGTATTCTTGCCTGGAGAATCCCAAGCACAGAGGAGCCTGGCAGGCTATAGTCCATGGGTTCGCAAAGAATCAGACACAACTCAGTGTGGGCGTGCACACACATTCACACACACACACACACACACACACAGAAAAAAAAAAAAAAAGCCTCCATAATCAGTTACCATGGACAAAATCTTGTTTTATTTTCTCCTTTTGGGACTAGGAGGTGGAAAATTGGAACTGGGAGGTGGACTTTTTCTGCCTCCAACAGAGATATTTGAAAGTAACACATATGCAGAATTTCTGTTAATAACATTAAAGGTGAGTCTATGCCCTTGTCAAAACCAATACAGTATTGTAAAGTAAAATAAAATAAAATTAAAAAAAAAAAACTTAAACAAATTATCCCTTGAGGATGAAGCAACACCAGCTTTGTTGTCCCAGGGAATTTTATCAAGTTTATTTTTATTTTTCCAGTGTGCTAACATAATTTCCACATGGCTAGTAGCCAAGAGCTCTCTCTGGTGCTGGAGGCAAGATTTTCAGTATCCTTCCTGTTCTGGACTGTTTGTGATTCTTATCATCCTAGGGAAAACAGCAAACAAACAAACAACAAAAAAAAAAAACCCTCTTATAAAGGATAGTAAGTGGGAGCTTTTGACAACTTTTCTCTGAATTAATTCTTTGCAATCTGGGCTCATTCACAGTTTCCAGTATGACTCGAATATTGTTACAAATTGCTTTTTTGACTCTGAAATACTCTTGAGTTTAGTTATCACATTTGAGGTTGCTGACTGACATCTTCTCCTGAGGGTCATGCAAACACTGGAAGCCAACATGTCCAAAATGGAAATCGCATTGTACAGAGATAACTAACAATTCTAAGGGGAATAAGAAAAAGGTTCCAAATAGAGGCCACAGAGTAACAAGTAAAATTTTAAAAGAGATGAAGTTCTGCTGACTGGGGTAGTTGCAGTTGGTTGATGTGAATGATAATTTTAAAGCAAACCTCAAAGAGCAAACTTTGACTAAATTGACAGAAGGTGTTTGATTCTGTATGGATGTGAGAGTTGGACTGTAAAGAAAGCTGAGTGCCAAAGAATTGATGCTTTTGAACTGTGTTGTTGGAGAAGACTCTTAAGAGTCCCTTGGACTGCAAGGAGATCGAATCAGTCCATCCTAAAGGAGATCAGTCCTGGGTGTTCATTGGAAGGGCAGATGTTGAAGCTGAAACGCCAATACTTTGGCCACCTGATGTGAAGGGTTGACTCTTTGAAAAGACCCTGATGCTGGGAAAAATTGAGGGCAGGAAGAGAGAGGGGTGACAGAGGATGAGATGGCTGGATGGCATCACTGACTCAATGGACATGGGTTTGGGTGAACTCCAGGATTTGGTGATGAATAGGGAGGCCTGGCGTGCTGCGGTTCATGGGGTCACAAAGAGTCAGACACAACTGAGCAACTGAACTGAACTGAACGAAGAAAAGAATAGGATGCTAAGATTCAGTGGTGAAGATATTCAAGGGGTGTTGGGAGAAGAGAGAATAGTCAAATTTGGAAAGGAAAAAAAAAGTGAGTTCTTAAATGTTTTTTTTAAACAGGAGTAAAGCCCCACATAAGCTTAGCATTCAAAATTCTCCTTAGTTTTGCATGTAATTCTTTGTCCTGGCAAATATATTCGGTTTATCCTGTCTTGTTTATTTTCTAACTCTACCAGAATGCGCAAAGCTCAATAAAATTTTCCTCATATTATTTTTCTTACAATATTTTGTTCCATTTATCCTTTTCCAGTATATTAATACATTCAGTCACTTTAATTTTAAAAATCTTACTTTTCACTGACATAGTTTTTGTTTGTTTGTTTAAACCTCAAGTTCAGAAAGTCTGATTTATTGCAAAGCTCCACTTTAGCACTGGTCTAGAGGTAAATGGGCTTCCCTTGCTTCTCAGCTGATAAACAATCTGCTTGCAATTTGGGAGACCAGGGTTGGATCTCTACATTGGGAAGATCCCCTGGACAAGGGAAAAAATACTCCAGTATTCCGGCCTGGAGAATTCCATGGACTGTATAATCCACGGGGTCGCAAAGAGTCTGACTTGACTGAGCGACTTTCACTTTCACTTAGCGGTAGATTGCATCCTCCCTCTCCAACCCCTGAATCTTCATTTGGGAGCTTTGTAATCCATGTTTAAAAGGGCTGTGATCAACCACCTCTGTTACTGCATTCGTTACTGTTATTCATGCTGCAAATATATGGATTAGAGAAGCCTAAATGTGTTTTTAAATGCACGGAGCTTTTTGTCTCAGAAAAGGACAAACTTCATAGTAGCTCTGTTGCTGAGAGCTGTTATCTTGGAGAAGCTGGGTCAGCCCTCTGACTCTCCAAACACTAAGTAATCTCTCCACTTGACATGATCCCATTAATCAAGCTTCAGTTAGGTTCTCTAGTACTTCAGAGCTGAATTCAGCTGTGTACTTGAAGCTTGATGGCTTGTCCTCAGTTATTCCATAGATACCATGACCACTTTGCTTTTGCATTCATCGAGAAGCAGAAGATACAGAATTAAGGTTCCTGGGGTTAAGTGAAATAGATGATCTGCATGTCACAATTTATCATACTGTTCTGACTGAATTTAAATGAAATACAGACAATTAAATTGTTTTCACAGGAATTTTGAGGGACAAGCAAATGAAACAGTATCTTTATATAAACAGTTCCAAAGTTGACCATACAAAACCATTCTATCTATAAGCATAGATTTCATACTGATGGTTAGAATTGAATAATATTATATTATGCCAATTTTGAATAAGTTTTAGTGCTATAGTAAGGAAATTGATAACTTTAGGCATAACATGATGAGGTTTTTAATTTTCACAGTATTAAATACAAACAAAAATTGTAGGGGCAAAGTTGGCAAATGGACAATTCTGTGTCTGTCATAGACATAAATTTTCAGAATATTGTGACTCTTAGTTTTATTATTCAATTCATGTTTCTAGAATATTTTTCTTTCTGATGAGTTTCTCTGATATATATATATATATATATATACATGCAAACACACACACAATACTCAGTTCATATTCTGCTGTAGGTATAAATTTCAAATTCTTATGAAAAAAGATGTTTTAAAATTCATATTTTTTCTACTTTGAAATATTTGATACAGATTTAAAGTTCATCCTTGAAAACTGAAGTTCTGTTGTATTAATAAGAGCAGTATGCCAGGGCAACATTAAGATCGTTGTGTTTCTCTTGGACTCACATTTTCATACTTTCTAAGCTTTTGTCATTTCATCCTAATAATGGAATGAAGCTTATAGTATTTTTTTTCTGTGTCCAAGATGGAAAAAAATAAATTATCATCAAGATAACATTATTTTTAGAAAATTTAGGGAATTTCTATTTTATTATATGCAAGTAAGATATACAGAAATTCCTTCTTCATGAAAATATTGATGATTTAAAAGTCATACATGTTTTTGTGTATAGCTTTGGTTTGATTTCTGTTTTTGTTAGTTTTTAAGCTGCCATCCAAATTTATCTGATATATCTCAGTCGCTTCTTTTGGCAAGAATACATTATAGAATATCAATTAAGGTACAGAAGAAAAGAAGCTTTGTAACAATAGGATTGGAGGTAGCAACTGTTTTTTGTAGAGGCATTATCCAAGTATCATTATTTGAATAAGGAGTCTAATACTTTACTTCTTCTCTTATATTACAAATATTTTGCATTTCTCTGTGTTATTTTAACTTATTTTTTCTTTTTCTAAAAAAACCATTTTTTGTATGCTCCTTTTGCTTCATCTGTCTATGACAACCATAAAGGAAAGTATCTCCACTATGCCTTTTGCAAATGTCCTTTGTTTGTAATGTGTGATTTCTGGGTTTGCAGGCTGTGAAAGTGGATGAATATGGATAATGTTTATTATGTCTCTACACTTCATGTTGCTTACCTAACTTGCAAATGTATTGTGAGGATTAATGCTTATTTAAAGTACCTTACTATTGCACTTTCCATTAGAGAGAATGACTCATACACATTACAAAAATCACCCGGTGGAAATAAAATTATACATACACTTACAATCCTCTGAACTTGCAGTAGGGTACATTTTAATGAGACAAACATTTTCTATAGCTATGCGGCAGTATTCTTAGTGATCAAAAAGAAGCCGTTGAAATGCCATGAGGAGAAAAATTTAAGTGAAAAATGCAGGAAGCTTTTCATAATTATGAGTATTAGACAAATAGCATTTAAAAAACACCAAGTTACCTGCATTTGTATTATATAGTCAGTCAACCTTATAAAAACAGATATACTGAGAAAAAAAAAATGCCTATATAGCTGATTTCCCCAGATAATGAATGCTATCTTTTCATTATAAACAGTAAATTTAATAGATCATAAAACTACACTAATAATCAGATATTGTGCCTTTTGGCCCCAGAATTGCCACCTAGTGACTACTAAAAGTCTCATAAAAAAGTAAAAACCCTAGCCAACAAAATCCTCACTTGAATATATTTGCTTCTTGCTATTTAGATACCCAGTAAAATACATTTTCTCAATATATTATTTTCTATCCTGGAAATAATATACGTTGTTTGTTTAGTCACTCAGTTTTGTCCAACTCTTCACGACCACATGGACTGTAGCCTGCCAGGTTCCTCTGTCCATGGGATTCTCTAGGCAAGAATACTGGAGTCAGTTGCCCTTCCCTTCTCCAGGGGATCTTCCTGCCCCAGGGATGGAACCTGGATCTCCTTCGTTGCAGGTAGTTCCTTTACCACTGAGCCATCTGGAATAATACTATTTTATTAATGCTGATTTCTAAAATGTGGCTATTTTTATGAAATGGAATGTTGAGTTCAATGCTCCCATAGTTTTCTACTTGATTCCTGGCTGACATGACTATTCTCATGAATCTCCTGGACCGCACTGTAAGCTAGTAACTGGAAAACAAAATCATAGTAAGGCAGTTCCTCTCCAGGCACTTTTCCGGTGTTCTCTGCATTGGTTCTGACTGGCCAGAGACCCTGCCCTGAAACAGTCTCTTACATCTGTGATTAAATTGGATTAGTCTGCATGTATATCTGAGTTAAGTCTTGATACATTACCTTTTCTCAAGAACTCTAGATTTGGACAAGAAAAAGGATGCTGCCTATCAGTCTTTCTGCAGTGACTTAAACATTGAGATGTAGAACTCATGAGCCCTGGGTCAGTCATGTTTTTCCCCTTGTAAATTAAACTAGCTGCAGTCAGAAAGGATGACAAAATATGGCATGAAGGAGACATGATTAAGAGAATGAGAACAGTTGCTCCTGAACTGCAGCCTGCCTTTTTCACAGCCTGATTATTACACATTTCTGAGTTTATGAACCATACATTCCATACTTAGCCTGAGTGAAATGTAACTCTTTTGTTCCTTAAACAACTGACAACTTCAAGGGCATTTGTCACATTCTGGGTCATTTACATGTACAGGTGGCTTCAGGGTAGCATACTTCCCTCTTGTAAACTACTCATCATTAAATACAGGTGTTAATTCACAGTACATATTCAACAGATGTTTGTTGAGTGACTTAATAAGTATGTCCACCTCTCTATTTTTATTCTCCTTGGCTCAACATTACCTTAGTTACCTAGAATGAACATAATAACAATTGACTTCATTGATTTTTTAAATTAATTTATTTGTTTTAATTGGAGGCTAATTACTTTACAATATCGTAGTGGTTTTTGCCATACATTGACATGAATAGCCATAGTTGTACATGTGTTCCCCATCTTGAACCCCCCACTCCCACCTCCTTCCCCATCCCATCCCTTAGGGTCATTCCAGTGCACTGCCTCTAAGCAGCCTGTCTCATCCATTGAATCTGGGCTGATGATCTGTTTCACATATGGTAATACACATGTTTCAATGCTATTCTCTCAAATCATCCCACCCTTGCCTCTCCCACAGGGTCCAGAAGTCTGTTCTTTACATCTGTGTCTCTTTTGATGTCTCACATATAGGGTCATCATTACCATCTTTCTAAATGCCATATATATAAATATATATGTGTGTGTGTGTGTGTGTGTGTGTGTGAATATACTGTATTGGTGTTTTTCTTTCTGACTTAACTCTGTATAATAAGCTCCAGTTTCATACACCTCATTAGAACTGATTCAAATGCATTTTGTTAAATAGCTGAGTAGCATTCCATCATGTATATGTACCACAGCTTTCTTATCTACTCATATGCTGATGGACATCTAGCTTGCTTCCATGTCCTAGCTATTGTAAACAGTGATGCAATGAACATAGGGGTACACATGTCTCTTTCAACTCTGGTTTCCTTGGTGTGTATGCTCAGCAGTGGGATTGCTGGGTTATATGGCAGTTCTATTTCCAGTTTTTTAAGGAATCTTCACACTGTTCTCCATAGTGGCTGTGCTTGTTTGCATTTCCACCAATAGTGTAAGAGGGTTCCCTTTTCTCCACACCCTCTCTAGCATTTATTGTTTGTAGACTTTTTGATAGCAACCATTCTGACTGGCATGAGATGGTACCTCATTGGGTTTTGATTTGCATTTCTCTGATAATGAGTGATGTTGAGTATCTTTTGTGTGTTTGTTAGCCATCTGTATGTCTTCCTTAGAGAAATGTCTCTTTAGTTCTTTGGTCCATTTTTTGATTGGGTCATTTATTTTTCTGGAATTGAGCTGCATGACATGCTTGTATATTTTTGAGATTAATTCTTCGTCAGTTGCTTCACTTGTTATTATTTTCTCCCATTATGAAGGCTGTCTTTTCACCTTGCTTATCATTTTCTTCATTGTGCAAAAGGTTTTAAGTTTAATTAGGTCCCATTTGTTTATTTTTGGTTTTATCTCCATTACTCTGGGAGGTGAGTCATAGATAATCTTTCTATGATTTATGTCAGTGAGTGTTTTGCTTATGTTTTCCTCTAGGAGTTTTATAGTTTCTGGTCTCACATTTAGATGTTTAATCCATTTTGAGTTTATTTTTATGTGTGATGTCAGAAAGTGTTCTAGTTTCATTCTTTTACAAGTAGTTGACCAGTTTTCCCAGCACCACTTGTTAAAGAGATTGTCTTTTCTCCATTGTATATTCTAGCCTCCTATATCAAAGGTAAGGTGTCCACAGGTGCATGGATTTACCTCTGGGCTATTTTGTTCCATTGATCTATATTTCTTTCTTGTGCCAGTGCCATACTGTCTTGATGACTGTGGCTTTGTAGTATAGTCTGAAGTCAGGCAGGTTGATTCCTCCAGTTCCATTCTTCTTTCTCAACATTGCTTTGGCTAGTTGAGATTTTTTTTTTTTTTTGTATTTCCATACAAATTGTGAATTATTTGTTCTAGTTCTCTGAAAAATACCATTGGTGTCTTAATAGGGATTGCAATGAATCTATAGATTGCTTTGGGTTGTATACTTATTTTCACCATATTGACTCTTCTGATCCATGAACATGACATATTTCTCCATTTATTTTGTGTCATCTTTGATTTCTTTCATCACTGTTTTATAGTTTTCTTTATATAAGTCTTTTGTTTCTTTAGGTAGATTTATTCCTAAGTATTTTATTCTTTTTATTGCAATGGTGAATGGGATTGTTTCCTTAATTTCTTTCTCTTTCTGTTTTCTCATTGTTAGTGTATAGGAATGCAAGGGATTTCTGTGTGTTAATTTTATATCTTGCAACTTTANGGTTGTATACTTATTTTCACCATATTGACTCTTCTGATCCATGAACATGACATATTTCTCCATTTATTTTGTGTCATCTTTGATTTCTTTCATCACTGTTTTATAGTTTTCTTTATATAAGTCTTTTGTTTCTTTAGGTAGATTTATTCCTAAGTATTTTATTCTTTTTATTGCAATGGTGAATGGGATTGTTTCCTTAATTTCTTTCTCTTTCTGTTTTCTCATTGTTAGTGTATAGGAATGCAAGGGATTTCTGTGTGTTAATTTTATATCTTGCAACTTTACTGTATTCATCAATGAGCTCTAGTAATTTTCTGGTGATGTCCTTAGGGTTTTCTATGTAGAGGATCATGTCATCTTTTCCAATCTGGATTTATTATTTCTTCTTTTCCAATCTGGATTCCTTTTGTTTCTTTTTCTTCTCTGATTGCTGTTGCTAAAACTTCCAAAATTATGTTGAATAGTAGTGGTGAGAGTGGACACCCTTGTCTTATTCCTGACTTTAGGGGAAATGGTTTCAATTTTTCACCACTGAGGACAATGTTTGTTGTGGGTTTATCACATATGGCTTTCATCATGTTGAGGTATGTTCCTTCTATGCCTGCTTTTTGGAGGTTTTTTTTTTTTTTTCATCATAAATACATGTTGAATTTTGTCAAAGGCTTTCTCTGCATCTATTGAGATAGTCATACTTTTTTTAAAATTTGGTAATGTGGTGTATCACATTGATTGATTTCCAAATATTGAAGAATTCTTTCATCCCTAAGATAAAGCCCACTTGCTCATGATGTATGACCTTTTTAATATGTTGTTGGATTCTGTTTGCTAGAATTTTGTTAGCATTTTTCATCTATGTTCATCAGTGATATTGGCCCGTATCTTTCTTTTTTGTGCGTGTCATCTTTGTTTGGTTTGGTATTAGGGTGATGGTGGCCTCATAGAATGAGTTTAGCAGTTTTCCTTCCTCTGAAATTTTCTGGAAGATTTTGAGTAAGATAGGTATTAGCTCTTCTCTAAATTTTTGGTAGAATTCACCTGTGAAGCCATCTGGTCCTGGGCTTTTGCTTTTTGGAAGATTTTTGATTACAGTTTCGATTTCCATGCTTGTGATGGGACTGTTAAAATTTTCCATGTCTTCTTGGTTCACTTTTGTAAGGTTATACTTTTCTAAGAATGCATTCCTTTCTTCTAAGTTGTCCATTTTGTTGGTATATAGTTGCTGATAGTAGTCTCTTATGATCCTTTGTATTTCTGTGTTGTCTCCTGTGATCTCTCCATTTTCATTTCTAATTTTGTTGGTTTGATTCTTCTTCTTCTTCTTCTTTTTTTTTTTTTCCTTGATGAGTCTGGCTAATGGTTTGTCTGTTTTATTTATCTTTTCAGAGAACTGGCTTTTAATTTTGTTGCTTTTTGCTATAGTCTCCTTTGTTTCTTTTTTCATTTATTCTACCCTGATTTTTATTATTTTTTTCCTTCTACTAACCCTGGAGTTCTTCATTTCTTCATTTTCCTAGTTGTTTTAACTGTAAAATCAGGTCATTTATTTTATTTTTCTCTTGTTTCAAGCATGTTGTTTAGCCTCCATATGTTTCTATTTTTAATAGTTTTTTTTTTTTCCTGTAGTTGACATCAAATCTTACCACATTGTGATCAGAAAAAATGCTTAAAATGTTTTCAATTTTTTTGAATTTACCAAGGCTAAATATGGCCCAAGATGTGATCTATCCTGGAGAATATTCCATGTGCACTTGAGAAATTCATTGTTTTGGTGTGAAATGACCTATAGGTTTGTGTTTCCTTGCTAACTTTCTGTTTAGTTGCTGTATCCATAGGTGTGAGTGGGGTATGAGAGTCTCCCATTATTATTGTGTTACTGTCAATTTCCCCTTTCATACTTGTTAGCATTTGCCTTACATATTATAGTGCTCCTATGTTGGGTATATGCATATTTATAATTGTTATATCTTCTTCTTGGATTGATCCTTTGATCATTATGTAATATCCTTCTTTTTCTTTTTTCACACCTTTATTTCAAAGTCTATTTTATCTAACATGAGTATTGCTACTCCTGCTTTCGTTTGATCTCCATTTGTGTGAAATATTTTTCCAGACCTTCACTTTCAGCCTGTATGTGTCCCTTGTTTTGAGGTGGATGTCTCATAGACAGCATATATAGGGGTTTTGTTTTTGTATCTATTCAGCCAGTCTTTTTCTTTTGGTTGGGGCATTCAATTCATTTACATTTAAGGTAATTGTTGATAAGTATGATCCCATTTCCATTTATTTTGCTGCTTTGATTTCGAGTTTATAAACCTTTTTTTATGTTTCCTATCTATAGAAGATCCTTTAGCACCTGCTGAAGTGCTGGTTTGGTGGTGCTGAATTCTCTAAGCTTTGACTTGTCTGTAAAGCTTTTAATTTCTCCTTCATATTTGAACGAGATCCTTTCTGGGTGTAGTAATCTGGGTTGTAGGTTTTTCTCTTTCATCATTTTAAGTATGTCTTGCCATTCCCTTCTGGCCTGAAGAGTTTCTATTGAAAAATCAGGTATTATCATTATGGGAATCCCTTTGTGTGCTATGTATTTCTTTTCTCTTGCTGCTTTTAATATTTGCTCCTTGTGTTTGATTTTTATTAATTTGATTAATATATGTTTTGGGGTGTTTCACCTTGGGTTTACCTTGTTTGGGACTCTCTGGGTTTCCTGGACTTGGGTGGCTATTTCCTTCTCCATTATAGGGAAGTTTTCAAATATTATCTCCTCAAGTATTTTCTCATGGCTTTTCTTTTTGTCTTCTTCTGGAACTCCTATTATTCAAATGTTGAGGCATTTAACATTGTCCCAGAGGTTTCTGAGGTTTTTCTTATTTCTTTTAATTCTTTTTTCCTCTCTGCTTTATTTCCAGCATTCTATCTTCCACCTCACTTTTCTTATCTTCTACCTCAGTTATTCTACTGTTGGTTCCCTCCAGAGTGCCTTTAATCTCAGTTATTGCATTTTGATTGACTCTTTTTTGTTTCTTCTAGGTACTTGTTAAACATTTCTTGCATTTTCTCAATTCTTGTCTCTAGTCTATTTATCTGTAACTCCATTCTGTTTTCAAGATTTTGGATCCCCTTTACTATCATTCTGAATTATTTTTTAGGTAGATTCCCCATCTCCTCCTCTTTTGTTTGGTTTGGTGGGCATTTGTCATGTTCCTTTACCTGTGGAATATTTCTCTGCCTTTTCATTTTCTTTAGATTGCTGTGTTTGGAATGGCCTTTCTGTATGCTGGAAGTTTTTGTTTCCTCTTTATTCTGGAGGTTGCTCCCTGTGGGTGGGTTTGGACTGGTGGTTTGTCAAGGTTGCTTGGTTAGGGAAGCTTGCATTTGTGTTCTGGTAGGTGGAGCTGGATCTCTTCTCTGTGGAGTGCAATGAAGTGTCCAGTAGTGAGTTTTGAGGTGTCTGTGGGTTTGGTGTGATTTGGGGCATGTTGTATTTTAATGCTCAAGGCTATTTTCCTGTGTTGCTGGAGAGTTAGTGTGGTATGTTTTTCTCTGGAACTTGTTGTTTCTTGGGTGGAGCTTGGTTTAAATGTAGGTATGAAGGCTTTTTGATGAGCTCTTGTTGATTAATATCCCTTGGAGTCAGGAGTTTTCTGGTGTTCTCAAGTTTTGGATTTAAGCTTCCTGCCTCTGGCTTTCAGTCTTATTCTTACAGTAGCCTCAAGACTTCTTCATCCATGCAACACAGATGATAAAACATCTAGGTTAATGGCCAAATGAGTATCCACAATGAGGGACACCCAGAGAGCTTCACAGAGTTACATGGAGAAGAGAAGAGGGAGGAGCAAGATAGAGGTGACCAGAAGGAGAAGAGGGAGAGTCAAAAGATGAGAGAAAAATCTAGCTTGTAATCAATTCTCTATGTGCTCTCCACAGTCTGGAACACTCAGAGAGGTTCATGGAGTTACATAGAGAAGAGAAGGGAGAGGGAGGAGATAGAGGTGACCTGGGGGAGAAAACGGAGATTCAAAAGGGGAGAAAGCAATCTAAGTAAAAATGGATACTGAAGATTAAATTCTTGAAGGTACAAAATTGATGACAATAACAAAAAGCAAAGATTAAATATCTGGAGTAGAGGTTGTGAAACTTTCTTAGTTATGTCTGACTATTTGAGACCTCATAGACTATACAGTCCATGGAATTCTCCAAGCCAGAATACTGGAGTGGGTAGCCATTCCCTTCTCCAGAGGATCTTCCCAGAGTAGAGGTTAGACACTCAAAAACACAGTGTTAAAAATACAAAATGAAATCAATCTCAAAAATTATTATATATATATATTTATATGATATTGCTTTAAAAAAAGGGTATTTTTTGCAAGGTAACAGTAGGTTATAAAAATGAAAATTAAAGGGGTAATAAAGAACTTAAAATTTAAAAAAAATAAAAAATGATACTAGTGAAATAAATCTGGGAATTTCTCTGGAGCTGATGAGGGCAGTGTGGGGTCAGTTCAGTTTCAGATAGTTCCTTGTTCCATCTTATACTTCTTCTCAAGGACTATAGGTCCCTTCCAATGCTTGAGTTCAGTTCAGTCGCTCAGTTGTGTCCAACTCTTTGCAACCCCATGAATTGCAGCATGTCAGGCCTCCCTGTCCATCACCAACTCCCGGAGTTCACTCAGACTCATGTCCATCGAGTCAGTGATGCCATCCAGACATCTCAACCTCTGTCGTTCCCTTCTCCTCCTGCCACCAATCCCTCCCAGCATCAGAGTCTTTTCCAGTGAGTCACCTCTTCGCATGAGGTGGCCAAAGTACTGGAGTTTCAGCTTCAGCATCATTCCTTCCAAAGAAATCCCAGGGCCGATCTCCTTCAGAATGGACTGGTTGGATCTCCTTGCAGTCCAAGGGACTCTCAAGAGTCTTCTCCAACACCACAGTTCAAAACATCAATTCTTCAGCGCTCAGGCTTCTTCACAGTCTAACTCTCACATCCATACATGACTANAGTTTCAGCTTCAGCATCATTCCTTCCAAAGAAATCCCAGGGCCGATCTCCTTCAGAATGGACTGGTTGGATCTTCTTGCAGTCCAAGGGACTCTCAAGAGTCTACTCCAACACCACAGTTCAAAAGTATCAATTCTTCAGTGCTCAGCCTTCTTCACAGTCCAAGTCTCACATCCATAAGTGACCACAGGAAAAACCATAGCCTTGACTAGACGGATCTTAGTCGGCAAAGTAATGTCTCTGCTTTTGAATATTCTATCTAGGTTGGTCATAACTTTTCTTCCAAGGAGTAAGCATCTTCTAATTTCGTGGCTGCAGTCACCATCTGCAGTGATTTTGGAGACCAAAAATGTAAAGTCTGACACTGTTTCCCCATCTATTTCCCACGAAGTGATGGGACTGGATGCCATGATCTTCGTTTTCTGAATGTTGAGCTTTAAGCCAACTTTTTTATTTCCTCTTTCACTTTCATCACGGGGCTTTTTAGTTCCTCTTCACTTTCTGACATAAGGGTGGTGTCATCTGCATATCTGAGGTTATTGAGATTTCTCCCGGGAATCTTGATTCCAGCTTGTGCTTCTTCCAGCCCAGTGTTTCTCATGATGTACTCTACATAAAAGTTAAATAAGCAGGGTGACAACATACAGCCTTGACACACTCCATTTCCTATTTGGAACCAGTCTGTTGTTCCATGTCCAGTTCTAACTGTTGCTTCCTGACCTGCATATAGGTTTCTCAAGAAGCAAGTCAGGTGGTCTGGTATTCCCATCTCTTTCAGGATTTTCCACAGTTTATTGTGATCCACACAGTCAAAGGCTTTGGCATAGTCAATAAGCAGAAATAGATATTTTTCTGGAGCTCTTGCTTTTTCGATGATCCAGCGGATGTTGGCAATTTGATCTCTGGTTCCTCTGCCTTTTCTAAAACCAGCTTGAACATCAGGGAGTTCACGATTTTTGTATTGCTGAAGCCTGGCTTGGAGAATTTTGAGCATTCCTTTACTAGCATGTGAGATGAGTGCAATTGTGCGGTAGTTTGAGCATTCTTTGGCATTGCCTTTCTTTGGGATTGGAATGAAAACGGACCTTTTCCAGTCCTGTGTCCACTGCTGAGTTTTCCAAATTTGCTGGCATATTGAGTGCACCACTATCACAGCATCATCTTTCAGGATCTGAAATAGCTCAACTGGAATTCCATCACCTCCACTAGCTTTGTTCGTACTGATGCTTTCTAAGACTTCACATTCCAGGATGTCTGGCTCTAAGTGAGTGATCACACCATCGCAATTATCTTGGTTATGAAGATCTTTTTTGTACAGTTCTTCTGTGTATTCTTGCCACCTCTTCTTAATATCTTCTGCTTCTGTTAGGTCCATACCATTTCTGTCCTTTATCGAGCCCATCTTTGCATAAAGTATTCCCTTGGTGTCTCTAATTTTCTTGAAGAGATCTCTAGTCTTTCCCATTCTGTTCTTTTCCTCTATTTCTTTACATTGATCACTGAGGAAGGCTTTATTATCTCTTCTTGCTATTCTTTGGAAATTTCCATTCAGATGCTTGTATCTTTCCTTTTCTCCTTTGCTTTTCTCTTCTCTTCTTTTCACAGCTATTTGTAAGGCCTCCTCAGGCAGCCATTTTGCTTTTTTGCATTTCTTTTCCATGGGGATGGTCTTGATCCCTGTCTCCTGTACAATGTCACAAACCTCCGTCCATAGTTCATCAGGCACTTTGTCTATCAGATCTAGTCCCTTAAAGCTATTTCTCACTTCCACTGTATAATCATAAGGGATTTGATTTAGGTCATACCGGAATGGTCTAGTAGTTTTCCCTACTTTCTTCCATTTAAGTCTAAATTTGGCAATAAGGAGTTCATGATCTGAGCTACAGTCAGCTCCTGGTCTTGTTTTTGCTGACTGTATAGAGCTTCTCCATCTTTGGCTGCAAAGAATATAATCAGTCTGATTTTGGTGCTTACCATCTGGTGATGTCCATGTGTAGAGTCTTCTCTTGTGTTGTTGGAAGAGAGTGCTCACCAGATAGGCACTATTAATTAAACAGATCTGAAATATGAGATAACACCTATTTGCTACCCCTCTGTTACCCTGTCACTTTCTAACTTACTCTTCCTCTCAACCTTATTGACTGTATAATGGAATGGATTTTTTTTTGCTTGAGAGATGAATGGGGCTTAATATTTTATAACTAGCCTCATATTTTTAGGTATACTTTGAAAAAAGTTTTAAACACCTATATTCTCTCAAAAATATGTAAAACTATATTTGAAGTAAAATCACTGGTTTATGCATAATAATTTTAAGGTGGTTTCTGATACTCTTGAGGAGTTGAAGTCAAATTTTATTGCTTTTCTCCTTCTCCATAAAGTATTTACTGAGTGCCTCATGGTATATGGTTTAAGCAAAGCATTGCACAAAGCAAATTATTCAGGTATAGTCTGAGTGCATAACAGTTTGAGACATAAATGATTTCATACAACTACAGGAGTTAGCAGGGCTAGTTTATAACTGGAGATATTGTTTCATAAGGTGTTATTATCTTAGAATACATGTGTCAAGAATTCAAAGAACAAAGTTATTTTCAATGATTACATTTATGGTGCCCAGATACTGTTTTACTTGGAAGCATGGCTTGGCAATCCACCCAGGATCTAGGCAACCATTTTATTCCCAATTGCACCCTCCACCCCCACCGTTTCAGGTAAAGTGTCAGGTTGGTGCTCTGCTGCTGGGAAAACTAATGATCAAAACTCGGGGAAAAAAATCTTTAGAGGTTTTTTCTGGCAGATACCTATGGTCTGGAGGGAAGTGTTGAACAGTGAAAATGATCATGTTTACTCCTAAACTGAATGGGCATTCATCTTATTCTTATGCCTGTCGTGGTGTACCCAGAAAGTGCTGGATGGAGTGAGCATAATGGAATAACTCCCCGCCCTCTCCAGGAAAAGAAACTTCTCATTGTAATGTTACGGTGTGCTGTACAATAGTAATGACTTTTATAGCTTCATAGTATACTCTCAACAAACAGCACTGAAAATGGATTAAATGATTTCGTTTTGCTTTGGCTATTAGTCTGTCTCGGAAACAGTTGACCGTCTCATACGTAATATACTGATAGTGATTATCCCTTATTTCTAAGTGACACTCTCAGGGATTCAATGACAATGAGAACAGCAGGAAACGCCAAGGAGCATAATAGCTTCCTAAGCAGCTATGTAACTTTCCATTTTTCTGAGGCCGAGGTAAGTCAGTGGACTGGTGGACAGAGAACTTTTGTCTTCTGAATGCTGTCTTATTTCCCCTGTAAGAACCCATGATGGAGGGGCGTCGGGACAAAAGAGCTTGAACTAGTGATATGAATTTTTTTCACATCTTGGTAGAAGCTCACACACCACCCTAGTCTAGTGTGATAATGGTATTCTTTTCCTGACTATGACCCACCACAGGAAAACCATGAGGGTCACACAATGGCCAGAAATTAACTCTTGACATGCTTGCAGCTTTTCCAGCAAACACTGGGGCTTAATATTACAGAACTAGAAGAGCTGATCTCCCCTGGTGATAGCAATCTGCCTTTCAATTTTGCTGTCTCGAACAGCCAGCTGTGAGCCTTTATATAACATTTCACAGTCCCTTAATTACCACATGACAACCTCAGGGCTGCTAATCCTAATACTGTTTCAAAGTGAGGGACTTATGACATGTCAGCAGTTTAATGCAACTCTTTCTGTGGTAATCATGTTTCGTGGAAAATATAGTTCTTCCCCAAACACAGTGAATACTCACCTTACAATGTTCAGATAAACTTTTGCTTATGCCCCAGATCACTGGAGAGAAATAGCCTCTTGTGTCCTGGTAGAGAGGTATACTGAGACTGCTAAGCATATAACAGAGAGCCAAGTGAGAAAGACTGGTGGGGGAAAAGAAGTGGATAACATTGGGCCAGACAAGATTTATTGCACTGCTCAAGCATAGCATAGCTAGTCTTTTTCCTTTTCTTGGTAGAAATTGGGCCACAAATGCAGCATTCATAGGCTCTGTGATGATGCATGGTGATTTAGTAGCTAAGTCATGTCCAACTCTTGTGACCCCATGGACCCACATGTGGCCCACAAGACTACTCTGTCCATGGGATTTCTCAGACAAGAATACTGGTGTGGGTTACCTTTTCCTTCTCCAGGGGATTTTCCCGACCCAGGGACTGAACCTGTGTCTCCTGCATTGAAGGTGGTCTCCTGTATTGCAAGAAGTTTCTTTACCACTGAGCTATCAGGGATTCCCATAATGCATAAGGACTAACTAAATTTTGATGATCTTAACATGGCCAACAGGACAGTGTTATCACTTTAGGGCAGATGAAGGCAGGTCAAAGGATCTACAGGAAAAAGAAAGGTTTGCCTTATTGACTAAATCAGAGACATCAATTGACCAGGCCCAATCATTCATGACTAATATTAACTTGGACTCAAATAGGCTGGATTTGTTTTCTCTGCTTCTGCTTACTTTCTGCCCAAGTTGGTATGCTACTGACTGCCAGAAAGCAATTAATCAAGTCTATATTTCAAATGTAGCAGTGTAAGTTTAATACGACATTTGTTGTTTGGTGAGTTTCTTAATATCCTCAGACATATTAATCAATCAACAAGTACTTGCTGAGCTTCTATTATGCCCTGAGTGTTTTGCTAAGTGTTCCGGGGGACATGAGACATATGAGATGAAGTTTGAGTTCTCCAAGGAAGTGCGATGAGGTGGCTAACAAGGCTTGAATCCTTACTTATCAACTTACTAGGCTTTGAGAAAATTAAGTCACATTTAGGACCCTCACTGTTTTTAACATGAGGCTAAAAATGACTGTTGAATGGGGTTAGAATTTCTATCTTGGGCCCCCTCTGAACTCCATACTTCTATATCTAATAGTCAACTTGCTGTGTCCACCTGGATACCTAACAGAATCACAAGCTAAATATGTCCAAAATGCTTCATCCTTGCCATTTCACCCCTACCAGGATCCTCACCACATACTTTTTCCCTCAACTTTTATCTTCCTCAATACATAGCATCACAGTACTACTAGGTACTCAAAGACTTCCTTTTCTCATTAATTCATCAGGAGGTTCTATCGGTCTTGTCTTGAAAGTACATTTCTGATTCACCTACTTTTCTTTGTCTCCGTTGCCTCCACTTGTGATTCAGACATCCATCATTCATCTCCTGCAACAACTCTCTGTCTGGTTTCACAGTTTTGACCCCTGAGTTCTTTAATCCAATCTCCACTCAGTAGTAAAAATGCTTTTTAAACCTGAATTGGGATTTTCACTCATGAAGAAAGGAAAAGCCATACCCTTGACTAGACGGACCTTAGTCAGCAAAGTAATGTCTCTGCTTTTGAATATACTATCTAGGTTGGTCATAACTTTTCCTCCAAGGAGTAAGCGTCTTCTAATTTCATGGCTGCAGTCACCATCTGCAGTGATTTTGGAGCCCCAAAAATAAAGTCTGACACTGTTTCCCCATCTATTTGCCATGAAGTGATGGGACCGGACGCCATTATCTTCATTTTCTGAATGTTGAGCTTTAAGCCAACTTTTTCACTCTCCTCTTTCACTTTCAGAGGCCTGGCATGCTGCGATTCTTTGGGGTCGCAAAGAGTCGGACACGACTGAGCAACTGAACTGAACTGAACTGAGAAAGTCATGAATTCCCACTTTTCAATGGTGTACTTAATTATATTCTGATGTTCCAATTATTCTGGATTTTACTAGTGGCAGCCTCTACAAGTGACTCCCGTGTCTTTGTGACATGTCCTCATTAATTTTACTGAGCACTTCTTTCAATCAGTTCAGTTGCTCAGCCATGTCTGACTCTTTGCAAGCCCATGGACTGTAGCACGCCAGGCTTCCCTGTCCGTCACCATCTCCTGGAGCCTATGCAAACTCATGTCCATAAGTTGGTGATGACATCCAAACATTTCATCCTCTGTCGTCCCCTTCTTCAGCCTTCAATGTTTCCCAGCATCAGGGTCTTTTCAAATGAGTCAGCTCTTCACATCAGGTGGCCAAAATACCAGAATTTCGGCTTCAACATCAGTCCTTCCAATGAACACTCAGGATTGATCTCCTTTAGGATGGACTGGTTGGATCTCCTTGCAGTGCAAGGGACTCTCAAGAGTCTTCTCCAAGACTTTTGAACCACAGTTCAAAAACATTGATTCTTCAGCACTCAGCTTTCTTTATAGTCCAACTCTCACATCCATACATGACTACTGGAAAAAGCATAGTCTTGACTAGATGGACCTTTATTGGTAATGTCTTTGCTTTTTAATATGCTGTTTATATTGGTCATAGCTTTCCTTCCAAGGAGTAAGTGTCTTTTAATTTCATGGCTGCAGTCACCATCTGCAGTGATTTTGGAGTCCAAAAAATAAAGCCTGCCACTGTTTCCCCATATATTTGCCGTGAAGTGATGGGACTGGATGCATGAAGTGATGGGAATGGATGTCATGATCTTGGCAAAACAAAGCTTTTCAGACTCACTTGTTACCTCCTTACCCCAGGTCTTGAAGCAACACTTCTCTGAGGATCCCTGGTTCCTTTCACTGGGGAATGGATCAGAAACCAAGTTTTGTGTGCTCACTTCAGTTCAAGTTCAGTCGCTCAGTTGTGTCCAACTCTTTGCAACCCCATGGACTGTAGCACTCCAGGCTTCCCTGTCCATCACCAACTCCTAGAGCTTGCTCAAACTTATGTCCATTGAGTCAGTGATGCCATCCTCAGCCTTTTGGCTAAGATCAAGTGTTAGCAGTTCGTGTGCCAAGGGTGCTCATTATTCTTAGGATGTCATTGCTTGACCCTTTCGGTGGGCAGAGTTAGGAAACATGTGTATGTATGTGTTGTTGTGTAGTTGCTAAGTCGTGCCCAACTCTGCAACCACAAGGACGTAGTCCGCCAGGCTCCTCTATCCGTGAGATGCTCCAGGCAAGAATATTGGAGTGGGTTGCCATTCCCTTTTCCAGGGAATCTTCCTGACCCATGGGTTGAACCCAGGTCTTCTGCATTACAGGCAGATTCTTTACCATCTGAACCACCAGGGGACCCCATATATATGTAAATATATATGTATATACACACACTTATCTATACATGTGCACATACACATATATAAGCACGTGCATTTTATATTTTAGAAACCATGAGTTCATGTTGAGTTCAATTTATTTCAATCCCAGTTCATCCTGACATTGTTCACTTACTTCATTTCGTATTTGTGTGTCCTTTCTTCCAAAGTGCAAACTCTGGCCTCTCACAGTACAGCACATTTATTTATTTGTTCAATCTATAATACATTCAATTTTTTTCGGTATTGTTTCACTCATCCCTCTTCAAATCATGAATGAGCTAAAAGAAGTTCAGAGTTTGTTTGCAGTTCTCTCTCTTCATTCCACCTCATTCTCCACCCCACCCAACAGTGAGGGCTTAATAATCAAATTCTGTGTTCATAGTTTCTTTCTTTCTTTTTTTTTTTAACCCTCCCATAAGTGTGGTTATAGTATTTCTTGAAATACATTGGGCCCATTTGTTCTACTTTCCTTTCCATTTTAGAGTCCCCTTTTCCATCTGGATTGGGTTAATTTAAATTTTGTATTAAAAACTTTAAGGTGATTACAAAGTCTAAAACTGTATCAAAATAAATAATCTAACAAGTGCCACTGCGGCTGTATCCCCTTTGCCCTATTTCTTCCTGTACCTGACCTTATAGGAAGTCAACTTTTTATTTCTGATTTATTTTCTATGTATTCCTTATGTGAAAGGCATGCAGTTTTGTTCGTCTCTTTGCACCACATGGACTATGCAGTCCATGGAATTCTCCAGGCCAGAATATTGGAGTGGGTAGCCTTTCCCTTCTCCATCAGATATTCCCAACCAAGGGATTGAACCCAGGTTTCTCACATTGCAGGCAGATTCTTTACCAGCTGAGCTACCAGGGAAGCCTTGATTTAAAAAAATTTTCCCCTCTATCTCACACAAAAAGAGTATTCAATATGTGCTCTTTGGTACTTTACTTTTTATTCCCTTAATAATATATCACAGAAATCATTCTTATAGCAATTCATGAAGCTCTTTTACATTCTTTTTTACCCCCTTCTCACACTCTTCCCCTTCTCTTCCTTTTTAATAGCCCTGGCTCAAATGGTAAAGAATATGCCTGCAATGCAGGAGATCCGGGTTTTATCCCTGGGTCAGGAAGATCCCCTGGAGAAGAGAGTGGCTGCCCACTCCAGTATTCTTGCCTGGAAAATCCCATGGACAGAGGAGCCTGGCAGGCTACAGTCCATGGAGTCACAGTCAGACATGACTGAGAAACTAACACTTTCACAGTGTGGCTGATATCCCTTGGTATATGCACCAAATTTATTATATCAATGCTTGGACATTTAGAGAATGTCTTATATTTTGCAAATATACCTATTGGTTCTGTGCATAAATTTGCACATATATATTTTCATATTATTAAAAGTGTAGTTTCAGTATAAATTCCTAGAAGTAGAACTGCTGGGTCAAAGACTACATGTAGTTGTAGTTTGCGAGACATTGTCACTTTTCTCTCTAGAGGAGGTGTGTCATTTTGCATTCCAGCAGCGCATAAGATGACTCTTGCCACGCAGCCTCATCAACAGAGTGTGCTGTCAAGGTTTTGAAATTTTGGCAATCTGATGGATGAGAAATGATGATGCAATGTGGTTTACTTTGCATTTCTCTTGATATGTGTAGGTTGCCCATCTTTTCATATGCTTAAGGGCCAACGTTATATCTCTTTTAATGAAATTTTTTGTCTTTTGTCCATTTTTATATGGGATTTTGGTCATTTATTCTTCAATATTTAAATTTTTTTTATATATATTAATGATAATAGTCCTTTATCTGTGAAACGCCTCACCAATATTGCCTCTCAGGATATACTCATTTTAAAGATTGTTTAGTTTTTGGTGGTCAAATTTATCAACATTTTACTGTATTGCGTGTGGATTTTGAGACATTGTTAGAAATCCTTTCCCTACACTTAGGTTATGTAAGAATTCACCTGGTACTTTTATATTTATATATATATTTTACATTTGCATCTCTGACCCATTGGGTGCTTACTTTGTGTTTTATAAGAGAAATGAGTCTAATTTTACCTTTTTAAAAGAAAGTTATCCCGTTTACTAAGAAGAAAGAAGATCATTTTTATCACATTTTTTTTGTTACCACCTTTATCATATGCCATATTTCTCTATATAATTTGGTTTATTTAATCATCAGACTCTTGACAGCCATGTATGGATTGGTATTTAGGATTATAATTCAAAGGAGCCCCAGCCACAAGGGAAGCTGGGACTGACTCGCCAGCTCTTTCCTGTGAGCCTTCATTAAATGCATAGGGGCAGTATGTTGATGACTGCAGACAAGAGACCTTAAGAGAATCATATCCCCAGTATGCGTATCCTGTTCCCTAAATGCAAGGTAGTGGCACAGTGTAATCACCCTTATGGAGTTCTGGCTGAATTTCTAATCCATGGATTCATAAGCAACACTGTAGTTGGTGACTGCAGCCATGAAATTAGAAAACGCTTACTCCTTGGAAGAAAAGTTATGACCAACCTAGGTAGTATATTCAAAAGCAGAGATATTACTTTGCTGACTAAGGTCCGTCTAGTCAAGGCTATGGTTTTTCCTGTGGTCATGTATGGATGTGAGAGTTGGACTGTGAAGAAGGCTGAGCACCGAAGAATTGATGCTTTTGAACTATGGTGTTGGAGAAGACTCTTGAGAGTCCTTTGGACTGCAAGGAGACCCAACCAGTCCATTCTGAAGGAGATCAGCCCTGGGATTTCTTTGGAAGGAATGAGGCTAAAGCTGAAACTCCAGTACTTTGGCCACCTCATGCAAAGAGTTGACTCATTGGAAAAGACTCATGCTGGGAGGAATTGGGGGCAGGAGGAGAAGGGGACGACCGAGGATGAGATGGCTGGATGGCATCACGGACTCAATGGACGTGAGTCTGAGTGAACTCTGAGAGATGGTGATGGACAGGTAGGCCTGGCATGCTGCAATTCATGGGGTCTCAGAGAGTCGGACACAACTGAGCGACTGAACTGAAACGTGTACTGGAAAGCATTTTTAAGGTTAACTTAGCGTGTGTCCCACAAACAGACGGGGCCTCCTTTCTCCACTCTCACCGTGCTGCACAACAGGCTCTCATGAGCCATGTGTTTTATACACAGTGCCCATGTAGGCCATATATGCAATCCCAGTCTCCTAACTCAGCCCACCCACTACCCTTCTTGTTCTCTATGTCCACGTCTCTATTTCTGCTTTGCAACTAGGTTAATTTGCACTTTAGAGAATATTAATATTAATTATAATAACAACCTTAAATCAATTAATATTAATTAACACATATTAATATATGCATTAATAGACATAGAGTCAGAATGTACATTGGTAGCTGCCAGGGGGTTGGGCATTAGTGTTTAATGGGGACAGGGTCTCAGTTGAGGAAGGTGAAAAATTCCGGAGATGGATGATGGTGAGAGTTGCACGACAAGGTGAATGTACTTGTTGCCCGTGGTTAAAATAGTATGTTGTTACACTATGTGACTTTTACCACAATAGAAAAAAAAACGACAAATGGCTAGAAGTAGAATGGATACTGCTAAAAATAGAGGCAGTCACCTGGCAGATAACCATAAGAAAATAACACATAGGTGCTCTTTGAACGGTGCAGGGCTGAGGACACACCCCCCCCTGCACAGTGAAAAGTTTACATGTAGCTTCTGACTCCCTCAAAACCTAGCTACCAATAGCATACTGTGGACTGGAAGCCTTGCCAATAACATGAACAGTTGATTAGCACATATTTTGTATGTTACATGTATTATATACTATATTTTTCTAATAAAGTAAGCTGGAGGAAAGAAAGTATTAAGAAAACCATAAGGAAGAGAAAATACATTCACAGAACTGTACTGCATTAATTGATCCCTTAAATTTAAGTCATCTGTTTACCAGATGAATCATCTGCCTGTCATTGTCTATATCAATATTGTCTTATATGATACAAAACACCATAGGTGCTATATGTATTACTAACACTAGATATCAAAAATTAAAAGATAATGTGAAAAACAAATTCATATTCTTTATGGTATACTGATTCATGCATGAACAAAGAAGCAGCCATGCAGTCTTTATAGTAGCTTTGGGCAATGGACAAGCTTGCTTCATGACAGCCTAGTCTGTATACTATGAATGAACCGCTGTAAAATTTTTATGGCACACAGTATTGTAGTCATAATACACCATTGGAAACATTGTTACATTGAAAAAAATCCAGTTCCCTGTGATGAGAAGCTGGTACACAGTTTCTTCAGTTACAAAAGCGAGCCTCCATATAGTATGGTAGTGTATAGTATGGTAGTGTAATTCTTTGAAAGTGAAGATATAAAAGAGTAAGAAAGCAAACATGCTATTAATCTTATATTAAATATCACTCCCTATAAGCCTATGTGAAGTGAAAGTGGAAGTCACTCAGTCGTGTCTGACTCTTTGTGACCCCATGGACTATGGGATTCTCCAGGCCAGAATACTGGAGTGGGTAGTCTTTCCCTTCTCCAGGGGATCTTCCCAACCCAGGGATCGAACCCAGGTCTCCCACACTGCAGGCAGATTCTTTACCAGCTGAGCCACAAGGACAGGCTATTCACTTCAACAAAAGTCTTGCACATGAAATTCTATGCCTCGAACGCTTAGATGATGACGATGATGGCACAAGGATGCCTCATCTAGTTCTTGTCCTACAGTTAATAGATTTCATACGAAGATACTTACACACGTACACAACAGGTAACTTTGTTAACTGTAGGGCGGTGGGCTTCTGTCTATGGGGTCACACAGAGTTGGACACGACTGAAGTGACTTAGCAGCAGCAGCAGCAGCAGCATCCTGACTACTGACTATTCATTCCATGGAGCTGATCACCATCAAGTTCTTCATCCTTGCGTTCATGTTGAGGAGGCTGAGGAAGAGGAGAGCTGGTCTTGCTCTCTCGGAAGCAGCAGACACAGAAGGGCAAAGAAGAAGGAGAGGAAGAGAGCAGGCACCCTCAGTGGACTTTACAGGCAGAGCCATTTCTCTCTGACTCCTTTTGCTTTTTCATTTCTCTAAAAATGTTTCTGCATGGTGTCCATCCTTCTTTCATGGTTTGCTTTAGTTTCACGGCTTGTATCTTAGAAGGGTCCATGTTGGAAAAGAAAGCCAGAAGCAGTCTTGAATAATCAGAGCCCTTCTGGCAGACTGTCTGGTGTCATCTGGCTCCCTGGTACTGCTTCTTCCTTATCGTCTGGTGCTGGGCAGGAAGCACTCATCTCTGTCAGGTTGTCTGCTGTTAACTCCTCTGCTGTGGTGTCTGTCGGCTCTTGAATTTCTCCAAGATCCATACCTTGAAACTCTAGCCGTTCCCTCCCTGCCAACCTCCGCTCCCAGCTGGTCCCACCTTCTTTGCCGTATCCACAATCTCTTTCATGATTTCCTTGATGGGCTCTGTCATAAATCCTGTGAAGTCATGCACAGCATCTGGACACAGTTTTCTCCAGCAGGAATTTACTGCTTTGGGCTTGATGGCTTTCACAGCTTTTATTAGAACAACAGTGGCATCTTCGATGATGTAACTCTCCCAGACTTTCACAAGATTCTCTTTATTGGGTTTTCTTGCGTAGAGTTGACAAGCCTTTCCAAAGAATACAGTGTGTAATGAGCCTGAATGGTCCTTCTGATCCGCTGACCTGGAGGCTGAATTAGAGGTCCTGTATCTGGGGGCAAGCAGACCACTTTGATGCCTTCAGAGTTGAACTCCCAGTGTTGTGGGTGGCCAGAGAGACTGTCCAATATAAAAGAACCTTAAAAGGCAGTCGTCTATGGGTAAGGTACTTTCTGACTTCAGGGACGAGGCCTCAATGGAACTAATCCTGGAAAAGTGTTCTTGTTGTCTAGGCCTTCTTGTTGAGCAGCTCAAAGACCAGCAGTTGCGGTTTATCTTTTCCGTTCATGTCTTGGGTCATTAGAGATGAGGGCAGTACCAGTCATAATCTCAACTGCCTTTGCACAACAGAGTAGAGCTAGCTGATCCCTCCAGCCTTAAAGCCTGGTGCTCAGTTTTCTTCCCTACTAGTGAATATCCTATGTGGCCTCCCCACCCCACTCCAGAATAGCACACTTAGATTTCCATTAAAAACCCGTTCAGACAGCTATCCTTCACCTTAGCAATCTTCCTGCTGGAGATTGGGAACTGCTTCCTCTTGGTGGGCAGAAACTGCTTCTCCTGTTATCTTGACACTTTTACTGCCAAATCCCTTTCTAAAATTATTAAACCATCCTGTGCTGGGTTTCAATTCTCCAGCTTTAGATCTTTCCTTTTGCTTTAGGTTGCCATATGATCTGATTTTTCTTGACATCATAGTAGAATCTAAGGTTATGTCTTACTTATAGCAATCCTGCACCCACATACAAGCTGCACTTTCAACATGAGATCAAAAAGTATTTCACAAGAAGTGTGAGGTTTTTGTGCCTGCTGGTGTATCCATGGTGATGGCTTCACAAATTTCTTCTTCTTTTTTTTATAGTGGTTCTTCTGCTGGATTCATTTATTGAAATAGTGGCAACCGCAGCTGCAACCCTCAACTACAGCACATATCACACACTTCAGTATTCTCTTAGGTTGTGACTTTTCTCTGCTTCCTGGGAGTACTTGCAGCATCACTTGTGGCACTCTGTGGGCCTTGTGGTGTTATTTATGGTTTACAGCATTGCACTGAAAAAATATGGGAGGACCACAAGAGATCACTTTTGCTTCAAGAGACACGCACTTTCCGGGAGAGAAGAGCCTCTCACACAGAGAGGATGGACGTTACATGGACACGGGCAGTGCCGAGCTCACCACAACAGCAGCAGGTGGTGGCTCGGAAGCTACTACGGTGCTGGACCATGTACCACAGTTAACTCTATGCAGCTCGCTTTGATATTGCATCTTTACATCTGTTTACATTTTCTTGACTGTGAATGGTGTCATACATGTGCATATGTTTTGATAAAATTTTTTGTGATAGATTTGTGTATATTCTATGGTAACAGATAATAATAATAATAAAAAGATTAGTAATCTAAATAGTGGGTTGGCCCAAAAGGTTGTTTGGGTTTTTCTGGAAGATATTGCCCAACCCAATACACTTTATGTATTCATGACATAGCCTAACTTTTTCTTATTTTTTTGGCTAATTCTAGCTATGCAGTTGGCCTACAAGTTCTTTTCAAATTGTCACAAGTGTCCAAAAAACATTTCACTCTATTTATTGAAAAAAATTCATATATGAGTAGACCNCACCAGCTGGTGTCCTAGCAACAATCCCAGTCCTCCCTCTCCCTTGTCTGCCACATCCAGTCGCCAGGTCCCCTGGATTCCACCTCCCTGACCGTTCTCCTAAACGGCACCTCCCCTCTCTTCTCAGCCCAGGCGATGCGGTTTCCTCCCTCTCTATTTTCACCTGGCTTGTCACAACAGTTACCCAGGTGGACTCCCTCTCCCTTCTCACCTTCCCACACACTCACACCATTGCAGAGAGCTCACAATCACTCCGCGTGCCCCATCCCACACACGTGCAGCCCACCTTTCACTCCAGCACTGCTGGAGGGGTATGAGGCACTATTCTCAGCATCACATGGGGGCCTCCTCACTCAGGCTGGGCTTTCTCTCATGTTACGATCCTTGGGGACCTGCTCAGCACCCATGCTTGGGCACACTTGAACCTGTAAGGAAGTTAACATCTCACAGAGTAGCCCTTAACTAAGAGGAGAGGGAAGCAGGTGGATCAGTGACCCCATTTGCCAGACAGTTTTGAAGCCACTTCTATGAGCTCCTTACGAAGGCTATGTAAGACAAGGGTCTTCATGATCCTGAGGACATTGGTCAGGGTGGAGGAAACAGGTCCTAGGAAGATCAGGAGCTCCCAGTGCTGGAAGGTATTCCTGCAGGACTCACACAGTGGTGTGATTATTCACATGTTCTCTTCCTCAACGTACCTAAGAGCTTTAGGGAGTCAGGGATGGAGTCTTACACATCTCTGTGGATTCCAGCACATCCCCCCAAAATGCTGGATTCCAAGCCTTCTTGCTGTTTGTATAGCTTCTGTCTTTCCCTTTCTGTAGCATAATGCGTTTTTCTTGTGGTCCTGCTTTAAGTAATTTAATCCTCAAATAAGCATACGAGCTTGTGTTGTCAAAGTTTGAACATCCGGCACTGTGTAATGACCGTTGGGTGTTTTCTGGGAGCTCCTGAGGGTCTCCAGGGCAGGGCCCTTGTCTCCTTTGCTTCAGCAGCCTCCTGCCCAGGGGCGGGCATGGAGGAGAAGCGCTAGAACAGTGTGAGGGCAGCTGGGACAGGCCCGTTAGGTGTGGCAGCCTGATGTTTTCCCCAGCGGGGCCTGGCTCCTGTGTCAGCCTCAGGGCTGACCTTCACATCTAGGACCTGCTTTGGGATCTGGCTTCTCCTGGGAACCCAGGTTTATAAACAAAACAACACACAGAGCAAATAAAAACATCTCACTGGTGGGAGGGGGAGGGGCAGAGGCAGCAGGAGCTCAGTCCAACCTGAAGCAAGGGTGCGTGGGCTGAGGACCATTGCTTTGGATGCTTTCACTGGCATCCCCACCCCCACCTTCTCCTACCAACTGACCATAATGAACACTTGCCACCTCCCAGGCATCTAGGTGGCACCTCTGAATCCTGACAGCAGGCACAGGGCAGCTGCTCAGTTTGATAAACGGAGCTGTTGAATTAGGTACCATATATCCATCATCTCATTTAACCCCCATAAATTGCCTGCAAGATCAGGTTTACCAGCCCCACTTCACATGTGAAGGCTGAAGCCCAGAAAGTTAAGTAATATGCTGAGAATCAGGAGCAAAAATGTGGAAAGAATCTGGACTTGTCTCCAGGTCATTTGCCCCTCACTTCTGAGCTTGTCCCAGTCCACCCCATCGAGAGGCGTGACAACCTCAGAGCTGATGGCGAACTGCTCAATTTCCCTTCTCTCTGCCAGGGACGTGTGTAAGGATGGAAGGGGAGACCATTAAGAAAGAAAGTCAGTTTGTGTTTTCTTTTTTAATTTGCTGTTTTGGCTGTGTTGGGTCTTTATTGCTGCACACAGTCTTTCTCTAATTGCAGCAACTAAGGGCTGCTCTCTAGTCGTGATGACCAGGTTTCTCACTGCAGCGGCCTCTCGTTGCAGAGCACGGGCTCTAGAGTGCAGGCTCAGGAGTCGTGGTTCATGGGCTCAGTTGCCCTGCAGCACGTGGGATCTTCCCAGACCAGGGACTGAATCGGTGTCCTCTGCATTGGCAGGTGGATTCTCAACCACTGAATCCCCAGGGAAATCCCAGCTTGTGTTTTCTTGTGCATTCCCTCTGTTGTTTAGCTACAACAGGAAGAGCAGTTACCTGGGAGTCAGGGAACCCCGAGTTCCTATATGCGAGACAGCAAAAGAGACACAGATGTATAGTCTTTTAGATTCTATGGGGGAAGGCAAGTGTGGGATGGTTTGAGAGAATAGCATTGAAACATGTATATTAACATATGCGAAATAGATCTCCAGTCTAGGTTCAATGCATGAGACAGGGCGCTCAGGGCTGGTGCACTGGGATGATCCAGAGGGATGGGATGGGGAGGGAGGTGGGAGGGGGGTTCAGGATGGGGAACATATGTACACCCATAGCTAACTCATGTCAATGTATGGCAAAAACCACTACACTATTGTAAAGTAATTAGCCTCCAATTAAAATAAATTATTTTTTTTTAAGTTCATCTATGTTATAGCAAAAGACNTAGCATTGAAACATGTATATTATCATATGCGAAATAGATCTCCAGTCCAGGTTCAATGCATGAGACAGGGCGCTCAGGGCTGGTGCACTGGGATGATCCAGAGGGATGGGATGGGGAGGGAGGTGGGAGGGGGGTTCAGGATGGGGAACATATGTACACCCATGGCTAACTCATGTCAATGTATGGCAAAAACCACTACACTATTGTAAAGTAATTAGCCTCCAATTAAAATAAATTATGTTTTTTTTTAAGTTCATCTATGTTATAGCAAAAGAAAAAAAAAAAGGAACCCCGGATTCAAAGGCCCAGAATCTTTGGCCACTAAGATGTTCCACATACTTGGCAAGGGGCCTCCCCACTCTGGGCTGCAGCTCCTCTGATTAGGAGTGTGTTTGAGGTGAGCCCTGACCCCAGGCAGCCCACGTGGCTGTAGTTTCCTGTCCCATATTAGGTGTTCCACATTTTAGAGGTATCTTCATCAAGCTTCCATCAACAGCACAGGTTCCATCAACCACAGAGCAAAACCTAGAGCAAAGGGAGGTTTAGCTAAGCAGTCTCTTGGCCCTGCCCATTCACGTGAAGTTTTCTCGCCTCCCAGTGATGTTGCAAAGATGAGGAGGCTCCAAGGAGAACTGTGCTCCATTCTCCTATTTTCCTCATGCGTTTCAGGATCTGGCTCTCTTTAATATTTCATTCTCCAGACGTGATTCACAGCAGAAGTTCCATTACATCTTGACATTTTCCACCCGGTCTGAAAGTCCTGCATGTGGGCCTACCCTGAGGCTCTCTTGCTGTTTGTTCAATAACTAATTAGCGCTGGAAGAGGAACAAGTGTAGCCTCAAGGTTGTTGCCAAGACCAACAGCATCCAGTTCTACAGGGGGTAAGCAGAGGTGGGACAGAGTCCAAAGTCTGGCTGAGGCCAACAGAACAAGGCCATGTTGTGACAGGGAGGGAAGAGAAGGTGGTGGGGGGATGGGGTGCCTGCACAAGAGGTATAGCTGGACCGAGAAGAGAGTTTAGACTTAAAGTCATAAGTCTCTTCCCTTCCCTTCTGCTTGCTGACATCACATGTCCTGGCTTAACCCAAGTTATAACACGTCTGAAATTGAGGGGGAAGGGCTGTCACTGTGTATTAGGTCTGGAAGGGGTTTCACTGTCAGTCTAAAGATGTAGGACTTTAGACGTGTACCGTCTAACATGGTAATTACTAGCCACGTGAGGCTATTCAAATTAATTCAAATAAAATTAAAAATTCAGTGGTAAAAGCAATATTTCAAGTGTTCAATGGCCAAATATGTCTAGTGGCTACTGTATTGGGCACTGCAGACACAGACCATTTCTATCGTCAGAGTGCTGTTCTAGACCATGAGAAGCATTGAAGGTTTGTAACCTTGAGAAGGGACTTCCCAGACAGCTCAGTGGTAAAGGATCCGCCTGCCAACGCAGGAGACCCGGGTGTGATCCCCGTGTCAGGAAGATGCCCTGGAGGTGGAAATGATCACCCATTCCACATTCTTGCTTAGAAAATTCCATGGACGGAGGAGCCTGGCAGGCTACATTCCGTGAAGTCGCAGAGGCAGACATGACTGAGCAACTAAAACCAGCATTTCACGCCATGCCCAATGCACAGTAGGGCGGCTTTTCTTGCCAGTATTATTTCCTCTCCCCCCGCCCCCACCCACTTCCCGCCAGCAAGGTTCTCTGAGAAACCTCAGTCCTGCCCCTCCTCCCTGCACGCTCCACTCATTTATCATCCCTGACTCTTGGGCCTGGAGAGGGAATGGAAACAGGGAAGGTGAGCTGAGCCTGTGGTCACGTCTATTACCAGAAACCATATCCTGCTGCTGCTGCTGCTGCTAAGTCACTTCAGTCGTGTCCGACTCTGTGCGACCCCATAGACGGCAGCCCACCAGGCTTCCCCGTCCCTGGGATTCTCCAGGCAAGAACACTGGGGTGGGTTGCCATTTCCTTCTCCAATGCATGAAAGTGAAAAGTGAAAGTGAAGTCGCTCAGTCATGTCGGACTCTTCACGACCCCATGGACTAAAGCCCACCAGCTCCTCCGCCCATGAGATTTTCCAGGCGAGAGTACTGGAGTGGGGTGCCATCGCCTTCTCCGGAAACCACATACGAGGAGAGCTCCTTTAGTTTGTTTTTAAGCAGAAAGGAGTTTTGAAAATGGGAGTATGGGTGACCTTCCTTGACTGGCCGATGGAACTTGCTTGTCATCTAGAAATATCCTCATTCGTCTCACATTCAGAATCTGCCCTTTAGTGAGCAGGGGACACTTTTCAGGTGTAGACTCCCCTGGAGAGGAAGCAAAATGTCTCTTCCACTGACCTCTTTGTTTAATCCTCCCTGTCCTTTGGTTTCTCACTTTGAAGTTGATTATCGCTCAGAATTTAGGTTTTTAAAATATCATTTGCATTTTGTTTGTATTTTCTTCATCTATTATTATAATTTTATGATATTTTGCTTCAAAACACAGCTCTTTCAATCATTGTCCCTCAAAATTGATTGTCATGGTGGTGTTGTCTTCCCTGTATCCATTTGATCCATTATTGAAAGGATTTCTCTACCCACTCAACCCTGAATATTTCAAAGACGGACTGATGCTGAAGCTCCAGTCCCTTGGCCACCTAATGCAAAGAGCTGACTCATTGGAAAAGACGCTGATACTGGGAAAGATTGAGGGCAGGAGGAGAAGCGGGCAGCAGAGGATGAGATGGTGGATGGCATCACTGACTCAATGGACTTGAGTTTGAGCAAACTTTGGGAGATGGTGAAAGACAGGGAAGCCTGGTGTGCGGCAGTCCATGGGGTCTCAAGGAATCAGACATGACTTAGCGACTGAACAACCTTCCCAGACCCACTGAGCTAGTGATCCATTGTGTTCCTACATCATTGTTATTTCTGGAGATTCTTTCTACATAGTATTTATATTTATACTTGAAAAGAACTTTGAGATTTACCCCACAAAGAAAAGTCCCAAGAGGATAGACTTCAATCCATCTCATCAGTTGTCATCCATTCATTATTCCTTTGTTCATCTAACCAGCACTAGTCAGATATCTCCATTGTGCAATGCAAGGCAGTGCTAGGTTGGTGGAAATGGATCAGACCAACTCCTGCCCTCGGGAAACTCATAGAATGAGAGAGAAAACCCCTGTGAAAGCAGCTATGGTGTGCTCGCTTTGGCAGCACTGAAGCTAAAATTACAGTGATACAAAGAAGATTAACATGGCCTCTGCCCTAGGATGACATGTAAATTCATGAAGCATTCCATATTTTTGTAGAGCAGTTATCCTCCAATTAAAAAAATAAACTAAAATCTCTATCTGACCAAAAAAAAGAAGAGCTGTGGGGCAAAGAGCTATCCAGAATAAGCAGGGAAGAGAGCACAGAGGGAAGACAGATGAGGTCTGCCTGAGGGAGGCAGAGAAAACTTCCAAGAGGTGTAGGGGTGTAAAGCTCAGACCTCTCCCTGCTCTAGCTGCCATCTTAAAACTCCCCTCATCCCTGTGGTAGCTTCTCTTGTACCTTATTCTTTTCATCCTCAGCCAGTTCCCTGGTGTATCTGGCATTTGGGGCCTTCTCTAAAGCAACAATGTGATATTAACACTTTGGGCTTGCCAGGTGGCTCAGTGGTAAAGATCTGCCTGCTAATCCAGGAGTCTCTGGAGCCATGGGTTCGATCCCTGGGTCAGGAAGGTCCCCTAGAGGAGTAAATGGCAACACACTCCAGTATCCTTGCCAGGAATATCCTGTGGGCAGAGGAGCCTGGTGGGCTGCAGTCCATAGGGTTGCAAAGAGTTGGGCATGACTAAACACACGCGTTAGGCAACCAGCTCCCCTAAGAATTCACCTACACTCCTTCAGCTCTTCAGTCTCTTTTTCAGTTTTCAGAATCTCATCCATCTGCTAAAACTATGTCTTCAGTTCTTACCTAATTAAAGTACCTAGGTTATGTACAATCAACAGGTGTGTGTTACAAACAGATATAGGAAACAAAGATAATCACCATCAAATTGTCAAAAGATCATAGTTGAAATCTTGAATCCAGCTTCAACTTCATGGCCTTGGGCAAGAGATTTAACTTCCCTAAGCTTTAATTTATTGCTCTGTAAAATAGCGATAGTCCTGTCAAGTTCACTGGAAGATACCCATGAGATGATATAAGAGAGAAATTTCTCCACAAATGTTTGTCACTATGGAGTTTATTATTACACAAATACTTTAAAAAGGATCTACTATCTTCTCTGAACAGTTTTTGATATCTTTAATCTATCATGGTAGTCCTTGATATTGTAATCTCACAGAACCCTGTAAAAGGAAACATGTCCAATGTATGTTACCTGATTTCTGTTTGTCGTCATACAAACCACAGGGCTGTTGGTGTCTCGCTGGTCCTCATCCAAGCTCTAGAAATAGCCTCAGTGAAAAACAGGATGTTTTCCTTGTTAAAAGGGAAGATAGCAAATTTTGGATCATTGAATCTCCTCCTTTTTATTTGGCGCTTCCAAACTTTTTATATACCCTGATGTGTGGTTTCTTCCCCTGTCGGTCCTGGCTAACCTAGAAGGCTAAGGATTTTTCTCATGGAGAACGGATGAGGCTCATAGGATATTAGTTATATGTCCCAATACTGTCCTCCAAATGGCACCAGATGAAGACAATGGCGTACCAATGATGGGAAACTCATTTCTCAGACCCTGCTCTTAACAATGAAGTCTGCGAAGTGCATACAATGATCAGCCACAACTTCGCATCTTCTGAGAAGCACTTGTCTCAAATAAAAACAGACCTGTGCCAAACTGAAGGCATTATTTCTAATTCCAGCCCTGTCAGTATCTGCCTGTGTAGCCTTTGGTGAGTCACTTTTTGTCTCTGGGCCTTCAAGTCACTTGAAGTTTGGGATGTTATACTGCATTCCTTCCCTATGCCCTTGAAAATAATCCTAAAGCACTTTCTGCCCTCCTACTCCTCTCAGCTTTGAATGTGTTATGTAGCTGAGCTAGTTTGCCAAAGCTGCAGCCTGATTTCCCAAGCAGAGCTGATGTGAGTTTGGGACTCTTGCTCATGATGTTGGGCTTCGGGGACATAAAGAGGTTTATGTTGGTGCATAGACTAGATCTGCATGTTAATCTGCTTTCAAGGACAGTGTAGATGGTAAATTATTGTTCTGCTAATCTAGGCTTCCATTTCACTCTCACTGGAGCAAGACCCAGGACACTTATAAGACCATGCTAAAAATTTATTGGATTAGTACTGTAGGATAACAGTATAAAAAGGGCATGTAGGTCAGACTGCAGACTCAGATAAAACTGAATTTATCTCCATTTATAAGACCATGCTAAAAATTTAGTGGATTAGTACTGTAGGATAACAGTATAAAAAGGGCATGTAGGTCAGACTGCAGACTCAGATAAAACTGAATTTATCTCCATTCTTATTAACTATATGACCTTGGGAATACAGTTTAAAATCCCCGACTCTCAGTTTCCAATTTAGAATGTCGTGACAAGTAATTAATGGTGGATGTGACTTAGGGTACTACTTATTAAAGCATAATTATAGCTTAAAAATGTAATATAGTTTCTGATAGCAATTTCCTTCCAGGCTACAGTGTAGAAAGAAGGGAGAATAACTTTACAATGGAGAAACCTGATGTATACTACCTCAGTAAAGGTAATCAAAGTAAACATCAACAATGATAAATCATGTTGATAGTATGAATGGTCGGTATGATATAATGATACGATGTGGCACTTCATATACGTGAGATCATGCTCTTACAAACTCATAAGCCCAGTCTAATCATGAGAAAAATATTAAAGTCCAATATGGAGGCATTCTGCAAAATACCTGACTAGCACTCCTCAAAACATCAAGGTAATCAAAAACAAAGAAAGCCTGGAACTGTCACAGTCAAGATGAACCTAAGGAGGGGATGAGTGAAAGGAGGGGGCAGATTAAGAGGTGAAACCTTCCAGTTACAAAATAAATGAGTCACAGGGATAAAATGTACAGAGTGGAGATTATAGACAATCATATTATAATAACTTTATGCAGTGACATACTTAATAGTAACTAGACTTACTGTGGTGAGCATTTTGCAATGCATTGAAGTATAAAATCACTATGTTGTACACCAGGAACTAACACAGTGTTGCAAGTCAATTATGCTTCAATTAAAAAATAGGAACATGTAATCACAGTATTCTAATGGGTTCTACAGTGAATAATATTTGCATGCTTATAATGATGCAAACACTAGTTGTTGATATGATTTGAAGTATGACAAAGTTTGGAGAGAGGATGAAAAGGAGGAATGGAGGTATTAAACCTTTGTCTCTTGTAACATTTATACATTTTTAAATTGCTTTTTTCTCTTTGCCATATCTATATGAGATGAGAGATGTTATCTAAACCCATTGTGATCGATCCCAGGTCTCCCACATTGTAGACAGATGCTTTACCATCTGAGCCACCAGGGAAGTCAATCATTTCACAGTATATGTAAATCAGAACTTAATTCTGTACGCTTTAAAATTATTCAGTGATATATGTATATTATATATATATATATATATATATATATCGATTACTCCTCAGTAAAACTGAAAAATTGCTTTTTTTAAAATGTCAAATTGAGACTAAATCATTTAAAAGAAAAAAAGAGGAGCCCGAGGAGATACGATGACTAAATATAACGTAGTGTTCTAGACAGGATCTTGGAATAACAACAACAGGAAAAAAAAAAGCATAAAACAAGGAAATCTGAACTCTAATTAACAATAATAGATCAGCATCGGTTCCTTAATTATAGCAAAAGTGCCATACTAACATAAGATGTTAATAAGAGAGAAAACTGGGTGCAAGGTATATGGAAACTCTGTACTGTCTTTTTAATTTTTCTGTAAATCTGAAAAATAAAATGTGTTTTTAAAAATGGGCTATAACAGCCCCTTTCTGTGGACTCCCTGAGTTAACACACTTGTATGAAGTGTATGTTCTGTGCTAAGCCTTGTGCCGTGTGCTGGATCACAGACGGAACGAGGCAAGGCCCTGGCCTCCCAAACAGCGTGGAGCCTGTGGGAAGTCAGCCAAGAAATCAGGCCTCCCATCCTCTCTGTTACACTGGAAGCCTCTGTACTTCACCTCGGAGACCTAGCTGGAGTACAGCAGGTAAAGAAGGACCTGGCCACCTGTGAAAGAGCTGAGAAGTGTGAGGGCAGTGAGCAGTGTGTTGAAGTGGAGTGGAGGCAGAGATATGAAGCTGGAAAACTCAGACCTCATTTATTTCTTAAGTATTTTTGAGCACCTACTCGGTACCTGGGCTTTCCAGGTTGGCTCCATGGTAAAGAATCCGTCTGCCAGTGCAGGAGACCCAGGTTCAATCCCTGGGTTGGGAAGAGCCCCTGGAGAAGGGCCTGGCAAGCCACTCCACTATTCTTGCCTGGAGACTCTTGTGGACAGAGGAGCCTGGTGGGCTACAGCCCATGGGCTTGCAAAGAGTCAGACATGACTCAGGGATTAAATAACAAACTCTGTACCTAGGAATGTGCTGGGAGCTGCCTGAAGGTGAGAAGGATGACATGGGCATGATCTCTGCCCTAAAGAAGTGGGAATAAGGACAGTGTACAAGTCATCCCAGATGATGGTTTATTTGGAAATTGATCACTGACATGAGAGGATCAGAAGGGAGTGACTAGTGAATATGTGTCCCTGTGTATGTGGAGGGTAGCAGTGCTGCTTAAATTAGATCCCAGGGCTACTATAACAAATCACCACACAGTTGGTGGCTACTAAACAAGAGAAGTTTATTTCTCACAGTTGTAGAGACCAGACGCCTGAAATCCAGGGGTCAGCAGGCCGGTGCTCCCTCTGAAGTTTCCAGGGGAGGAGCCTACTTCCTGGCTTTGTCCTGCTTCTTCTGGTGGCTGTCAGCCTTGCTTGGCTTGGCTTCTCACTGCAATCTCTGCCTCCATCTGCATATCAACTTCATACCTTCTTCTTCCTGGGTGTCTCTATGTTTTCTCCTCTTCTTATAAGACCACCTGTCATTAGATTTAACATTCACCCTAAATCTAGGATTATCTCCTTTCAGGATGAACTTAATTATATCTGCAAAGACCTGTTTTCCAAGGTCACCTTCAGAGTTTCCAGTTGGGAAACATATTAGGACATAATGTTGGGACATAAACATATCTTGTTTGGGGGCAGGGGGCTGCACTCACTATCCACCCCATTTAAGTGGCCAAGGAAGGACTTTCTGAGATGGGGACATTCTTGTGGAAAATCTGGTTTGCAAAGAATAGGGAAGAGGGTTCTAGGTAACGAGAATGCCACACCCAGAAACCCTGAAGCAGGAAAGAGCTGTGTACATCTGAGAAGCTGAAAGGACTGGAAAACTGTAGGAAAGGGAGAGAGGAGCCAAGAATACCTTGCACGGCCTGGTAGGTGGGTCCATCCTGAGTCACAGATGGTCAGGCTGGAAGGGATCTCAGAATGACTTGGGCCAGCGTCCAATCTCATTCTCAGCCCGAGCTCCCCTTTCACCTACCTCCTGCTCTGGAAGGCTTACCCTCAGTGCATGACAACAGCTCCTGGGCCCTGATCCGGTGACATTCCGCCCTGCAGGAAGAAGCCCTTTGTCTGTGTCTATTTCAATGTCATCCAGCCAGAGTGGCGGCAGCTTTATAGTACCCTGTGAGCCTGGGTCTCAGTGCCAGCTTCCAGTTTTGCTGCAACAAGCCCCATCAGGCCCCACTGTGAGCTGCTAGCTGCTTCTCTGAATAAGCCCTACCTGGTTTTGTTTCAAGTCACTCAGGCAGCTGTTCTGCTGGGGCCCAGGCTGTGGCCTGCGATCTAGGAGCTAAGGTTAAATCTCTTTTCAGACCCTTACTGGCCACACAGCTTTGGGCAAACCAGTTAGCCACTCGACGCTCAGTTTCCTCATCTGTAAAATGAAAACAAAAAGCCCAATATCACGGCAAGATGGTGAGGCTCAAATAAAATGATGTGTTCGAGATGTTTTGTGAATTCCAGTGTTCTACGTGATAAAGGAGGTGTTAGTATCAAAGCCCTGGAGTTGCTCATCATCTTCCGGGAGGCAGGGAATGCTCAGCACCCTGCTCATCGCATCATACATCTCTCTACTTTTCACTGACAGCTGTGGTCACTGTTCATCCCTCGCTGTGGGGTTAACACGCCTCATCTCCCATCGAGATTTCATCCTAGAGCGAGCTCCCCAAATGGAAAGAAACAAAACTCAAATTCATGTCCCTGTAAAAAGCAGCCTGCCTTTGAAACTTGACCCTGTTGAAAACCTACTGAGCTGAACACAGAGGAGAAGGAGATTTTAAAAAAGGAAGAAAAAAAAAAAACATGAAGTAATTAATCAGCATTTTGTCCAACCCAATTTGGTTTCAAAGACATTCATCAAGACCAACATACCTGTCCAGGCCAATCCTGGGAGCCCTGTGAGTGGCCACGTGGACTTGACCGCCTGGTTGTCTGCAGTCCTGCTCATTTACANGTTGTTCAGCCTTCATATGTTGGAATTTTTAATAGTTTTTCTCCTGTAATTGAGATCTAATCTTACTGCACTCTGGTCAGAAAAGATGCTTGGAATGATTTCAATTTTTTTAATTTACCAAGGCTAGATTTATGGCCCAAGATGTGATCTATCCTGGAGAAGGTTCCATGGTAGTTCTATTTTTAATTTTTTAAGGAATCTTCATACTGTTTCCACAGAGGCTGCACCAGTTTGCATTTCCACCTACAGTGTACCAGGGTTCCCTTTTCTGTACATCTTCATCAATATTTATTATTTGTGTTCTTTCTGATGATAACCACCCTGACAAGTGTGAGGTGATATCTCATTGTGGTTTTGATTTGCATTTCCCTGATGATTAGTGATGTTGAGAATCTTTTTAAAAAGGCATAAACGCCAATCCAGTGATTCTCACAGCATCTGAGTTATTGCTATTATTATCTTCATTGCATACATGAAGAAACTAGAGCACAAACAGGTTAGAAAACTTGTTAAGGGCACAAAAATAGAAATTAACTGAGTCAAAATTGAAACTCAGGCCATGTAGTACCAAAGTCCATTCTTTATACCACTATAATATACTTCTTCTAGCTATTTTTCTTCATTTTCAATTCTCAACATTGATAAACAATAATACTTTTACAACAGTAGCATTCAAAAATGAATAATGTGCTCATACAAAGAAAGAAAGTATATATAAAGAAAGTCATTTTAAAAACAGTTTAAATAGTGTAGTTTTCTCATATAACCTCACCCAAGAGGATGATGAGAAGATCCTAATATATTATTTTTGCATATAATGTCTAAATGCCTTTTACTACTATTGAACACTCATCTAAAAGCATGCTTATTCTATTTTTTTTTTTGATAATACAGAGGAAGAGGGTATATTTCTATGTGTTTTGAATTTATCTAGAGCAAATTATGTAAAATAAAAATCAATTTAAATCAAATCTTTTACTTATAATGAAAAGGAGCAAAACAAACTTGGAAGGAATTTTCATAAATCTTCCATTAATTTTGAAAATATAAGCCAATCTGATATATCACTGAAGTGTTAACAAGCAAATTTAAGCTTTAAGACATGTTTTCTCTGTTTTTTCTACGTATCTCCCTGTCCCCATAAATAGTAAAAGATAATGCCATTTCATATTTATAAAATGTATGGAAAAAAAGTGATCTAGTATACAGTCTCAGATTAAAGTGAAATAGCTGAAGCACTCTGAGTATTACTTCCAAATAATTAAGCTGCTTATTAAAGGAGTAATGAGAATGAAAATACCATATATTAACATGTATACACACAAATACACAGATATACATATATTGATGTATATGCATATATATTTATAAATACTTGAACAAAAAAGATATACTATGTGGTACAGTAACTTATGTTGTGGCGCAGATCATAAAGAATCTACCTGCAATGCAGAAGACTTGGGTTCAAGCCTTGAGTTGGGAAGTTCCCCTGGAGAAGGGCATGACAACCCACTCCATTATTCTTTCCTGGAGAATTCCATGGACAAAGAAGCCCAGCAGGCTACAGTCTATGGACTCGCAAAGAGTCATATATGACTGAGCAACTAACAAGTAAGTATGTGGTACAGTAGTTAATAGCATAAATTCTGAAGTCAGAATGCCTGCCTGCATCTTAACCTGCCTTTTTCCATTTTTAGCTATGTGAACTTTTACAAGTAACTTATTTACTCTGTATTCAATTTCCCAATATATAAAATGGGAGTAATAATAAGATTATATAATAAATTTTGATATTTTACAAGGTAAATATGTTCACATGCATAAAGCACAAATTTATTGAGAATATGCTAGAATATATGTTCTATACACTAATTAAGAATATATTTCTGTATAACTGAGAAAAAACACATGCATATGAATATAAATGTTTGTATTCTGTGTGTAGGTATGGGTGAATTCGTATGCATGCAGTGGAGACTTGGGTACAATAGAAAACAACTTGATTTATACCTCCAACTTCCTATTCAAACTACTTTGACGATCCATTCCTTTTTGACCTTGAGTAAAATTTAAGACATATTCCTTGACTTGTCTTATAGACCTCAGGTACTAAAAAAATGTTCACAGGCCTTCAAGTTCAAACAGACTCATTTTCATGAATTGTCCAGAACGTTGGAAGTTCAGAATTGCAAACTTAAAGTTAGAACCACTCTCATTTCGTAGCTCTTGACTGCTTCGGTTTGGAGGAGCCTGTGAGGGGAAGAGTTCAGAATAATCTCTCTTTCCCCTGCCATACTTGTTTCCTTCTCAGGAGACAGCCTCTGACTGATTAGGACTCAGTGGTGAGGTGAGATAATCAGTGAGCAGAGGCAGCATTCAGGGATAGTATAAACAGCAGTGACGGTAGACAGCCGGCTGAATTCTGCTGGGAGCACTTCCATGCTGTCTTGGAAAACACCTCTCTGCTCACTCCAGATCTCTCATAAGTGGTGACAGTTATATGTACCTCCTAGTGTGTCGCTCAGAATCTTCTACATTTCAGTCTTTTGCCTTTCAGGTAACTATGACACATTGGTTAAATGATCCAGGTTTAATCCACCAATGAGAAGCATGCAACTTTAATATCTGATCGTTATGAGTCGAGTTATTTTTGAATCAGTGTCTTCTGTCCCAAGACATTCAAGCCAATGTTTTACTCTTTGGAATGAAGAGTGTGAACCATACACCAAATACTGTGTTCTCCAAGTTCCAATGGATATATATAAGCTCTCTGTATTGTCCCCACCAGGCTTGCCATAAGAAGAAAGTTCCCCAGTCCCTTCTCTGCAGCGGCTTAGTAAGACCTATAGTTCACCAAAGACTCTCTTAAATTCAATTTCCAACCTCTTTCATAATTGCTTAAGAGTCTATACTGGACTGGATTTAGAGGAGGGCAGTTAGCTATGGGTCTCACACTGTATATATGCAAATATTGTTTAGATGATCCATCTGTCTTTTTGGAAACTTGAGATGACTTGTCATCTATGCTTTTGTTGTTGCATTTTGTGTGTCACTGAACATCAGCCAGGATATATTCCATTTTAAAGCCCTATTATATATTCCTGTACTTACATACACCGGCACTTGCATATATGTAAAAGAGAAATGTGAAGCATCACTTATCTGAAAAATATAATTTGGATAAGGAGAAAAGAAGGGGTTAATAAAAATGCATAGAAAATTGGGTTATTTTAGTGGATTTTTTTCATTATAAGAAGCAATCTTATTTAGATTAAAAGTGAAAAAGTGAGTGCCAAATGAACTGTGAAGATACAACTAATACCCCCTAGATCAGTCCAAAAATACCAAAAAGAAGGCAGATAGCTGTCAAATATGGGTGTTTGCATATAATTGAAAATACCTGTGATTAGGAAGTAAGACAGACACTTTCAATAAAATTTCAAAACCCATAATGTGTATTGTAATTTATTATTCTATTTTTTCTTTCTCCCGCATTCTCTCCCATCTGTCTAACTATTCACTTATCTATCCATCATCTCATCTATCACCTGCTAGAAACCATTGAGAAAAATAGATAGGACCCACCCACAGGGATAAAATCCTCATTTTATAGCACTATTTAAAGTCTTCTAGAGTTTTATAGATGTTACCTCATTAATTTTCACAATATCCTGTGAGGTATGTAGGCAGAAATTATTTCTCATTTTATGGATGGATAAAGTAAGGTATTGTAAACTTACCAAAGAGACCTATGTAAGAATAAATTACAGAAAACCAAATGAGATATGCTTTTTAAAAATATAGCTTAATAGCTATCTAACTTTATTCCAGAAGTTAATTTTTTTCTATTGGAACCTATTCAGATGTTCCTGAAAGGTTTGTAAAATTAGAACAATTCTCCCAATATTCTTGGAAAACACTAATAAATGGGGCATCTCATTAAATATAATTAATGTTAAAAATAACAATTGATAATGTATATTGAGAAATTATACTGTGGCAGAAGCATCTTGCATTATCAGTTTTAGACTCACAACAGTCCTAGAGTTCTGGTTCCCTATTTCAGCATATCAAACCATCCCCAAATTTTGCAACTTAAGATGGCATTTATGACTTCATGCAACTTCTGAGTTCAGAAAACCAGGAGGGGCTTAGGTGACTGATTCTACCTCCAGGTATTTTAGGAGATTACAGTAAAACTTTTGACTGGGGCAGTTCTGGGCTATGCCCAGTGGGTCTGCAGTGGCAGTGGATGCCTGCAAACCTCTGAACTGCCTTCTGGGTCATCTTCTCTTTTGACTGAGAGATAACACATATTTATAGCTAGATAGCTCTATTGGCTATCATTGGAGAAGGAAATGGCAACCCACTCCAGAGTTCTTGCCTGGAGAATCCCAGGGATGGGGAACCCTCATGGGCTTCTGTCTATGGGGTCTCACAGAGTCAGGACATAGCTGAAGTGACTTAGCAGTAGCAGTTCTATTGGCACATTCTACAGAATCCTAGAAATCAAACAAATTACTTTTATTTTATCATATTTCTAGGAAAATTTTCTATTTCTGTCTCCTTCAGTCCAAGCAAGCAACAGTTTTTGCTGGTCTAACCCCATCTCTATTCTTGGGTTCTGTTAAGATGGATGATTGGATCCATGAATCAAGTGCTTATAAGCTCTTTAGCAAACCTTCTTTGGCCTTGCCCTCAGTGTTCTCTTGAGAATATGTTTTCTCATTTTTCACAATATGCTTAGGCTGAGAATTCTCCAAATCTTCAAGTTTTGTTTTTTTGCTTAACAATTTCTCCTTCAATTTATCTCATAAGCAGCCAGGAGAAAGCAGGCAAAAACAATCTAGTCTTTTTCTAATATTAACTTCAAAATTTTCCCAATCTCTATCCCAAAATTCAGTTTCAAAGCCACTTTCACTTTTTAGATACTTGTTACAGAAGCATGCTACTTCTTGGTATCAAAATTGATATTCATTTTCTAGGTCTGCCAAAACAAATTGCTACAGTGCCTTAAACAAAATAAATTATTTTTCTCAGCGTTCCAAAGGATAGAAGTACAAGATAGTACACCTGTGGTGGATTCATGTCGATGTATGGCAAAGCCAATAGAGAATTGTAAAGTAAAATAAAGTTAAAAAAAAAAAAGTTGTCAAGGGTTGGTTTTTTCTAAGGCCTCTCTCCTTGGTTTGTAGATGCTCACCTCTCTGCGTCTTTTGTGCTGTGTCCTAATCTCTTCTTACAAGGACACTAGTCCTATGAGATTACAACCCACTTATATGACCCTATTTACCTTTGTAAATGTGGTTATCTCCAAATACCCTCAAGCTCTGAGGTTCTGGGGATTATGACTCCAACATAGGAGATTTGAGAGGACACAGTGCAGTCCATAGCATCTCATAACTACAACATAGTGTTTGTAAACTAATAGTACATGATAAAGATTCTCTTTCCTACAATTTCAAATAAGATTTAATTCACTTACTTACAAGAGTTTAACCCATAGCTTTATGAAAAAACATGAGGCTTCTGATAACAATTTATTTAACACATATTCAATTCAATTCAGTTCAGTCACTCAGTCGTGTCCGACTCTTTGCGACCCCATGAATTGCAGCACGCCAAGCCTCCCTGTCCATTACCATCTCCTGCAGTTCACTCAAACTCACATCCATCGAGTCGGTGATGCCATCCAGCCATCATATTCTCTGTCATCCCCTTCTCCTCCTGACCCCAATCCCTCCCAGCATCAGAGTCTTTTCCAATGAGTCAACTCTTTGCATGAGGTGGCCAAAGTACTGGAGGTTCAGCTTTAGCATCATTTCTTCCAAAGAACACTCAAGGCTGACTTCCTTTAGAATGGAATGGTTGGATCTCCTTGCAGTCCAAGGGACTCTAGCCTTTTTAAAACATTTCTTCCTCCCTTGGCCAGCTTTGATACAAAGCCATTTATACATTTTGAGTTTTCCTTAAAACAGCATCTTACTTTTAGGTACCAATGTACGGATTAAGTATCCATTGTAGCACAATAATTTGTCTTAGTACTGATCAGCTTAAAAACAACAAAAATTAATTATCTCACACAATCTCTTAGCGTCATAAATCTGAAAGAACTTTGACTAAGTGTTTCTGACTCAGGGTATCTCACAAGTTGTAGTCAAACTATTGACAGAGATTAATTTATTTCCAGATTTGACTTTGACTGGTGATTCTGCTTTCAAACTCTCAAGATAGTTGTTGGCAGGTCAATTTAGGGGAAAACTCATCAATGATATATCATAAATATTTTAATAAATATAGCTGTATATAATATTTACTGAATGCAATATCAAGTGCTTATATTTATACTGATAACAATGCTGCTAGGTTATATTATGGCTTGCCCACTGTGCATGCTAACACAAGCACTGGTAAAAATCGAAACTTTAAAGCAAATGGTTTTAATTTTGGAAAACTTAAAAATTACTTTAATTATTTCTCTATCCAAAATATCATAGCGTGGTGATTCTTCCTGGGCTTCCCTGGTAGCTCAAATGGTAAAGAATCTGCCTGTAATGCAGAAGATCCAGGTTCAATCCCTGAGTCAGGAAGATCCCCTGGAGAAGGGAATGGCTACCCCTCCAGTATTCTTACCTGGACAATTCCATGGACAGAGGAGTCTGGCAGGCCACAGCCCATCAGATCACAGTCAGACATGACTGAGCAACTAACACTTTAACGCTTGTTTTAGGGAGAAAATGCAAAGCCAAAAGAAAGAAAAATCAGTCCTATGGAAGTTAAGAATATATGCAATAAAATCACTTTTTACCTAATATAACATTTTTGTTAGAAGAATAAGAGATGATTGTGAAATATATATAAAAATACATATACATAGAAAAAATAAAGTGATAACATTTTCTACATCCTATACATCTGGACTTGTCAAAATTAATGAATCAATATTAATATACTATTTTTAATTAAAGTCAAATATTTCTTCAGTTTTCAGAAAATCTCTTCCAAGATACCACATTCAGTTCAGTTCAGTTCAGTCACTCAGTCACGTCCAACTCTTTGCGACTCCATGAATCGCAGCACTCCAGGCCTCCCTGTTCATCACCAACTCCTGGAGTTCACTCAGACTCATGTCCATCGAGTCCGTGATGCCATCCAGCCATCTCATCATCGGTCATCCCCTTCTCCTCCTGCCCCCAATCCCTCCCAGCATCAGAGTCTTTTCTAATGAGTCAACTCCTTGCATGAGGTGGCCAAAGTACTGGAGTTTCAGCTTTAGCATCATTCCTTCCAAAGAAATCCCAGGGCTAATCTCCTTCAGAATGGGCTGGTTGGATCTCCTTGCAGTCCAAGGGACTCTCAACAGTCTTCTCCAACANCGACTGAAGTGACTTAGCAGCAGCAGCAGCCAAGTTTTTTTATTGGGTTCTCTTTCTGTTGTTGAGTTGTGTGAGCTGTTTGTACATTTGAATATTAAGCCCTTGTAGGTCACAGCAATTGCAAATATTTTTTTCCCATCTTGTAGGTTTTCCTTTCATTTTGTTTAGGATTTCCTTTGCTATACAAAAGCTTATAATCTTGATTTGGTCTCATTTTCTGATTTTTGTTTTTGTTTCTATTTTCTTGGGAGACTGACCTAAGAAACCATTGGTATGATTTATGTTAGAGAATGTTTTGACCATGTTCTCACCTAGGAGTTTTATGGTGCCTTATCTTTAATTCTTTAAGTCATATTGAGTTTATTTTAATGCATATTCTAACCTTATTGATTTACTTGCAGCTGTCCACGTTTCCCAGCATTATGTGTTGAAAAGACAGTNGATGCTGGGAGGGATTTGAGGCAGGAGAAGAAGGGGATGACAGAGGATGAGATAGCTGGATGGCATTACTGACTACCTGATGGACATGGTTTTGGGTGGACTCCAGGAGTTGGTGATGGACAGGGGAGCCTGGTGTGCTGTGGTTCATGGGGTCGCAAAGAGTCGGACACGACTAAGCGACTGAACTGAACTCAAGTGAATAATTAGTGATGTTGAGCATCTTTTTATGTGCCTATTGGCATGTGCGTATTTGGAGAAGATGTTTATTTAGATCTTCTGCCAAGAAGGCAGTGACACCCCACTCCAGTACTCTTGCCTGGAAAACCCCATGGATGGAGGAGCCTGGGGGGCTACAGTGCATGGGATTGCTAAGAGTTGGACATGACTGAACGGCTTCACTTTCACTTTTCACTCTCATGCATTGGAGAAGGAAGTGGCAACCCACTCCAGTGTTCTTGCCTTGAGAATCCCAGGGACGGGGGAGCCTGGTGGGCTGC